>JAJNNV010000026.1:0-477183 GCA_022544895.1 Biscogniauxia sp. FL1348
TAGCCTTTAACAACTCTCTTAATGTACCTTCAGCATAACTGTTATTCTTATCATCCTTTCGAACTGTAGTCATGGTCGCTACTGTGCCCTTCCCCGATATCCATGAACTAAGCCCCGATAATAAGCTTGCCTGGTCCCTTGGTTCCTCAGGGTTCGCAATAGCAGCCGCAGCTACAGACTCTGATAAAACGGTGAGATGTGCCCGCGGCTGTGGCGGGGATTTATGCATACAGCCCTTTGCAGAAGCCATTTCTGGTAGGGTTCTGCTTACGAGGTGACTTGAATCGTAATTGCGAATTAGTCTATCACCCCTTCATCGGTCCCTAGGAAGGAGTCCGAAAACACAACGAACAGAAGCTCATACATTGTAGAGCAGTGTTTTGAGGAACACGATAATTATGAACCTAACACCAAGGGGTAATTGGAAATACCGAGTACTCACCTCCGTGAAGTCTCCGGTCTTGCGGGTTCACTAACCAGGGAGAAACAAGGTGTATCACCTTCACCACGTATTGGGTTTCGGGAATTGTCAATAATAGATGCCGCAAATAGAGTAGGTCTAGGTCGCAGTTGCTTATCCTGACCCTCGTTGCTTGCTTGAGCCTCCGTACTGTTGGCGCTCCCATCCTCTTCCTGACCCGGGCCTGTCAGGCGACCCCGTACGGCAGCTGCTATCTCCGCAGCTGATTGATTTTTGCTTTTGTTTTCGTCGGATGATCGGCTTGAGCTGATGATGGTCTCCAGTGTACCGTAAGCAACGCTTTTTGGACGGACGATGCTTCGTCGTCTGGTGTGCCTTGTGCTAGTGTGCTCTTCATCGCTCGATATGGCCTGAAGAGTCGGGCCGCTAGGTACGGGAAGTCCTGAGGATGCTAACGATGCCATGAAACCCGCCCCCGAGCCATGAGGAACGACGTGGACCTCATACTGATTGCTAAGCGAGTATCTCGACCGTGCGCAGATCTCGGCTATCCGATCGAGATGTGCGCCAATGTCCTGTTGCATATCTACCATGATACTCCTAAACGTGAAAGCCTCTAGTGGAGGTAGCATAGCATCGTTATCAGGTGGCATCTTCTTCTTGCCCTTTTGGCGGGTGACGCCCGAAGTCCCGCCGTGGCGCCCGGGACGCCAGCTGGAAGCGTTGGGTGGCATGGAGACAACAGAAAAGGGAACTCGGCGGCTCGTAGGACGAGTTCTAGCAGAGGAGGAAGCTGGGCTTGGGCCGGAGTAGGTGCGGACCAGGACGGGCTGAGAGTAGGTGCCGATGGTTGTACTCGTGATACTCGGAGGGCCACTGGTCTTGGGGTAGCGACGACGCGGGGATGGCTGGGAGCGGCTCAGCTCTCGCAAGGCGGAGGTGCGGTGTGCGGCAGTGGAGTCGTCTAAGGGAATGGGTCTACCCTCGGCGGTGTTGGGCATCAGGGAGGTGGTTGAAGAGTTAGGTTGCGACAGAGGAGGGAAGACGAAAGGCGAAAGGGAGGAGGCAGGGTTGGAAGGCGGACGACGACTACGAGGCTGAGTGGGAGTGGGCGGTTGGGGAAAAGCTGTCGGGGGTGGGTTCTCTGACATGGCAGCATTCAGGTTGTCGGGTACGTGGGAGTGTGAATATAGCTCGCAGAGCGAGGGAGTCAAGTTGGCCGTGGGTCTGGCTGGTCTGTCTGTCCGTCTGATGCGTGGTGCGTGGTGCGTGGTGCGTGGTGTGTGGTGTGTGGTGTGTGGTGCGGTCTGGTCTACACTACATTCGAATAACAAACGAGCTAAGAAAGGTAAAGCAGGTGTGATGATATGCAGCAATTCCCGTCTGGTAGGCAGGCAGACAATCTGGCAAAGAGGGGAAGAAAGATGATTCAGGTTATCTGACTGGCGGGCTTGAAAGGTGGATTAAGAACAACAAATTGTAGTCGAAGCTGAGCAAGTGATGCAAGTTGAGCATGCACGAAGTCGTGGTCCCATTCGAGCCGAGTGCGGGAGACAGGGGAGTGGGCCCCATCTGATGACTAAGGGATTCTCTTCTCTTTTCTTTTTCTCTTGTTCTCATAAGCGAGGGGTAGGAGCGAAGCTCATAGGTAACTTCTATGAACATGCTTGTCTTCGGCTTTGCCCCGCAGCCCCTTCCGAGTACCGATTTAGGGTAAGCATCAATATTGGCCAGCTTGGAGAGAGAGGGGCAGCCATATTAGGAGAGGAGAAGTTACCTACGACTACCGATAAAAGGTACATAGGTAGGTCGGTAGGTACATAGGTAAGCAGTATGCACATACGATGTATGTACTACTTCTTGCTACATAATACACCTATCTTGCATACTCTTTTTCCTGACCAACATTATCAACCGTCTTTCTTCCCTCCCCCTTTTCTTTTCTCTTTGTCTTTCCCTTTTCCCTCCCTTCCCCTTTTTGATGCCTGCGCTCTCCTAGATTTGAAAATGGGAAACCCACTTGCTTGACAACCATTATCAGTGCGTTGGCTAGGTCATCGTGCCGTAGTTAGCACCGCCTGACTGAACGCGATCGCTGTAGACGCCTGGGGCTCGCTGCGTTGCTATGCGCCCTTCTCTAGCCTGTTCGTGACGATCGTAGTACACATATTCTATGTAGAATGCATGGATGTGTCCCGGAATGTATCTATTACGATAGTTAGTCGGGCCAAGTTCGACGTCATGGTGTGATGCATGCTTGCCCTAGGATGGTGAGGCAAATGTTGATAAATAGATCGGCACCGCAACCGGCAACGGTCCAGACACCGACGGGAGGAACTAGGTAATGGATACAGGTCAGTGCTTTAACGTGGCTTTTTATGTAGGTATATGTAGCTGCTGCTGCCACACTTACAGAGGATTGTGATGAGCACAACGAGGATAGCTGATATAGCACCCATGGTCGAGGTTCTCGAGAAATTTATTGCTTGATGTAGGGCTGGCTTAGCAAGATGGAGATATGGAAGGATGCGGGGAAAGACGAGATGGAGAATGAAGGTCGAGAGGGAAAAGAAACACGACCCGAAACCATATAAGATTCATGAAATCATCAGGTTAGGCAGGCCAAAGTCTGCATTCGGGATAAGAAGGTCAAAGCTGGCCAATCAATGCTGGCGCCTTGTGAGTGTAACCGCCCGGCAATGACGTACACAGCCCCTTCCGCGACCTCTGAATTGGAACCTTAGTACATACTTAAACCTACATCCTATGTACCTAAGTAAGTACCTACCTATTCGACGTGCACGGACCACAGGCTAGGTATGTATGTAGGCTAGTACTACCTACCTAGGTACCTACATATTGAGTTGACAACATTAAAACACGACCCGTACCCGTACCCGCATTCTGGATATAGACGTATTTATGCATACAATGTGGTATTTACCTAACTATATCGAAAAAGAGCAGAACACACAAGTGGATAATGATAACGCGCTGTCAACAGTTGAATAAACCACATAGACTATTATTACCTACCTACTTACCTACACCTCCATGGACAAAATAGGTAGAGTACCAATTGATGCGTTTTGGACCTGCGTGTTTATGGCTATGTAAATAAACCTATCTTCCAGAGTTTCATCATTTATACGTACCGTATAGCCCTGCCAACAGCCACCATATACACGTCCACTACTGGGTACCACCTCACTGTTAATCATCTAGGTTAGTATACATAAATATTGTAATTAGTCAGGTTATCTTTATAGAATAAAGCATAGATGACATTACTCGTGTTTGGTCTTTTCTACCCTTTCTGATTTTTCTTTCTTTCTTAATCTAATATTACCGTATACATAATATCTATTTTTATGGGCAAAAAAATATTTTTTTTTCCACCAATTTGTTTAGAGGCTTTGGCTTTGGCTGGAGCTAAGAATTGGAACTGGAACTGGAGCTGGATGGGACTAAAGCTCAGGGGAGATGGAACAATCAATCGATCAACAAACCAACCAATACATTATTATTTTTATTACTAGTACTGTTTTTCCACCCCTTCCTTTCTTCAACACTTCAACGATTGCAACTTGTGATTTGCATATCTCGGGGCTTTTTATTGTATTCGAGAGTCTTACCTACTATTCATTCTCTCACTTCAATTCCCTCTCCACAAAGCATCAGTCCCTCGCATCCTTTATTTTTTTTTTCCCTTCCCTCTTCATCTCTGTCTGCTTTTTTCTTCCAACCCCCCCAGGACTGCGAGGGTCTCCTAGAATTGACAGCACATTTTCTCTCTTGAGAGAACCACATTACGTTACGGTCCGGGTTCTTTCGCATTGTGCTCGCCTCGTTACTCCCCCCCCCCTTCCCTCCCTTTAGTTTCCTCATTTTTAAGGCCGATTCGAGCTTTAGTCGCTCGCTGCAGGAGAAGACGAAGAAAAAAAAAACCACCCACACAAAAATACATTACCAACATACCAACATCGGCTGTTCAGCATCCCCTGACCGATTCCCCTCCCCCTTCCAGTCCACCCTCGATTCCGCTGTTGACTACGAGTGTCGGTATCTCGAAGAACACAACTCGAGCGATTTTCCGTCTCAACCCCCCGAGCGATCAAGGACGGCTGTCTAGATCTACCGTCTTTCCGACAGATATTGCCATACCTCTTGTACCATATTACTCTCGTATACCGCCTGTTTGACCATCCACCATGTCGGCCCAACAGAATCCGCCTCCTCATATTGATCGTTACGTTGTTATTCATGTTGCTACCACCTGTGACGAGCACGGCGTCTACGTGACTAAGGATTCGGCCGAGGTGATCGAACTGGGTTGGATTCTCCTCGATTCCAAGACGCTTGACGAGGTGCGGACAACTTGTAGCCGCAGGTTCGGACGGAGGCTGACCTCGACTGTTCTACAATCTAGATACACCGCGAAAGCGTGCTCGTGAAGCCCATCAACACCCCTATCACACCCCTATGCAGTGAGTTGCAGCTTTCTCGGCCTAGCTGAACGCCTCTATGCGACTTTAGGGTCCTGGTAGACTGACCCGTCCACTTCTTTGCAGCTAGCCTTACAACCCTGACTTGGGAGCATGTCCGAAATGCCGGTACATTCCGAGACGCGGTCAACCGCTTTGATGCCTTTGCCTCGGAGCATCTGACCTCGCAAAATCTTGATTTTGTCTTCGTCACTCTCGACGCCTGGGACCTGCGTGTCCAGCTACCCCGGGAGGCTCGCGACAAAGCTGTTGTGCTTCCCCCGTATCTGCAACATTCTCGGACCTTTGACCTCCGGACCGAGTACCAGCGATGGCAGCAACACCATCCTGAGTCACTGCCGTTTGGTCCTTCCATGTTGTCTAATATCTGTGCCGCCCTCGAGGTTGAACCCGTTCAATCGAGCGCTCCTATCAAACACAACCTCCCATTCCACCTGCAGGCCCTTGCTCCCGCATCGCCCCGGCGTGCTATGGAAGAGGCTGTTACTCTTGCCCGTGTCCTTCGAGGCCTGATCCGTAAATCGCAACCGCCTCAGGAGCATCCAGACGTCCTGACTCGCCCTATGGATGCTCGTGCTGATGTACGTGCCTTTCTATCCGAGAGGAGCAAGGTGCTGCACATGTCTGGACTGCCTCATGACACCACTCAGTCTGAGCTTGAGAGTTGGTTCACCCAGTTTGGTGGCCGTCCCATCGCTTTCTGGACTTTGCGTACCCCCGAGCAGCACAAACCGACAGGGACCGGCTTCGCCGTATTTTCGTCTCATGAAGAGGTAAGTGGCAAATCTAATGCATTGGATTCAAGCACCATTTCCCCCTAAGTCTACCCTAGCCTACCTTCATAGGGAATTGGTCATTGATGGATTTGCTATCCCGGCGCATCCTCTGCCTAGTCTGGTGTTTGCTAACGCTGTATTGCCCGGTAGGCTGCCGAAAGTCTTTGCATGAATGGGCGCGCTCTGAACGAGAAGGCCATTGAGGTTTCCCCATCCTCTAGCAGGGTTCTGGACCGTGCTGCGGAGATTTTGACACCATTCCCTCCCAGCAAAAACCGCCCCCGGCCGGGTGATTGGACTTGCCCTTCGTGTGGGTTTTCGAACTTCCAACGACGGACCGCTTGCTTCCGATGCTCGTTCCCGGCCGTCAGCGCAGGACCCCAGGGTGATATGGGTTATGGCTACGGCTATGGACCACCAGCTATGATGCCCCCACCACACCACGGCGGTCATCACGGAAACATGGGCCATGGTGCCCCCCGCATGGGTGGAAGCGGTGTAGTACCCTTTCGCGCTGGAGACTGGAAATGCGGTAACGAAGTCTGTGGTTATCACAACTTTGCCAAGAACGTTTGCTGCCTTCGATGTGGTGCTAGTCGTGCTGGTGCTGCGGTTGTTGCGGATTCGGGATATCCTTCACCAATGGATAACAGCTCTAACTATGGAATGGGCTCAGGTTCCATGGCTGGCACCCCGGGTCCTGGCCCTTTTGCCTCCGCTGCCGGGCCTTTCGGTGCATCTGGCGGTTATGGCCAGCACTTTGGTGGCCCTCCTAGCACATATGCTCTACCATCGGGTATTGGGGGAGGTGCAGCGCCATATCCTTCTTTGAATACTCACTTTGGTCCAACTCCGGGTTCCCACTCAGCCGGGCCTTTTGATAGTCGTGCTGCCGAGGCGGCTTTCCAATCAGCGAGTAATGGCCCCGCTTCGGCCGGTCCTTCCAATAACTTTTACTCTACCCAGTCGGAGAACGACCCATTCGCATTCCTCTCTTCCGGAATTGGCGGTTTGTCCGTCAGTGGTGGTGACGCCCGTCAGAATGGCGCTGGTGCACCCCCCAGCAAATCACCTGCATAAAAGTACACATTTCCTCGGTTTCCATTAATATTCAGTATCCGCTTCAACTGTTACTTGTACCGGAACGTATTTGGAATGATGAATGGAAGATAGACAATAAGCAACTTCGGGACCTTGGCGGTACTTTTCTGGACTTTAAAAAGCACTAAAGATGTGACAACCTTTGGAAGAATATATGGTATGGGGGGTGGGGAGGGGAGTCGGCTTGAACAATGGATTGGCAGGGTGTCATGTGGTACAAAAATAAGGGACAAAAGCAAATGAAAAAACCATACTGGGCTGGACTGGAATGTTGCAGGCGGAGCTGGAAAGACAAAAGAAAATTGGCCAAAACTTTTCTTCTTTTTATTTCTCATTTATTTTTCTCTCGGAACGGACGACGAAGGCCGGCCTGACTGGCTGTCATTAGTCAGTCTTGCGGACCTTCGACCAAGTCGCCTGATATACATTGAACGTTTCGATGTTGGTGGATGGACCGACGAACTTGTACATGGATGGAAATGTGTAGCAGGGCTGGACTTGAATGGTGGCATAGCGCAGGGAGTGTAAAGGGTTATATCCTTGGCCTTTATTCTCAAGTCCCAACTTATTCCCCAAAGTTATTGTATTTCCTTTTTCTATTACTGTTGCCGTTTCCCTTTCTAACTGTGTGTTTTCTCGCGTATTTTCATTCCTTTCCCGTCAATCTTTGTTATTCTTGTCTATCATCATACTCAAGAGGTCGGTTCTTTTGTCCCTAAAGGTCACGGATGATCGGCTTGAATGGCCGTGGATAGTTTGAGGAGTCAGGAGTGACGGTTGGTTGACAGCATCCACTCTACGGCGAAGGGACATGGCATTGATTCTCGGCTAATTTCGCTTTGGTCAACAACACCCCCAACTATTCCTCACGTGTCAATGGACTTCTCACCGAGACTCACTCAAACGAGAATCGTGGTAGCCGAGTGAAATAATTGGTTGTTGGCATTGCCCCCCTATGGAAGTTGGAGGGCCGGTCGTGAACATAATGGTACTATTCATAATTGCCCCTGGAAAACTACTGTTGCATATTCGAGATATATGGGGGAAGGGTCAAAGACACAAGGACGGAAAAAGGAAAACCATCTTCATTGTCTGCTTAAGAAAATTGTCTGCCATAGTCCACATTGCTGTGTCTGCTGTAAGAATTCACCTGGCCAATTGGTAGCCAATAAGTAAATGGTCGACTTGCTGCTTACGCCTTGGTCTAGCCTTTCATGCCCGAGCCTTACATATGCTAAATAACTCTGGAGTAATATTCTAAAATAGTTCACCTCAATGTTCCTTTAGCCAGCTTAACGGTCCATGTGTTGTCTCGTAGCTAATCTTACGGCATTCCAGACTTAGGTTCGTACATGTGATTTTGATATTCATGGTTGTTTTATAATCGTGTTAGTCCAGCTTGTGATACATTCTTTAATAGCCTCAGGGGGAAGAGGAGGGGGGTAGGTACGACGGGGAACTGGGGGATTCGAACATTTGATAAGCCATCATAATCCGTGTAGTAATGGTCAACTAGGATCTATGAAATACATGAAGGGCGAGTAGTACCCTCAGTATTTCATGTTAGTATGTAAATATCGTGGCTGTATTTTACGAGAGCAACTTATGCCATTATCTATAGCTAGTTGACTATAACCGTACTTAACACCATCCCCTTGCTTGCTGTGGCTCGTATTGTACATACTAACATGAAATGCTGAGATAGAGGTTTCTACTCGCGATTATGACATTCAGAGTAACTAGATCGGGTATCTCTGCCATTCGCCAGTTGGGACCTTCCTAATGAGCGCCTCGTATTATAGCTCTCATGAGCTCGGCACACTCATTATTATATAGACGGTGGCGTGTTCTGCATCATAGAACAATTCCGATTCAAACCTTCAGCCAAATTTTCTAACGCAATGTACCGATAGATGGCAAGTATCATTTCCCTATTGAGTACCGCCACGAGGCCGTCCACGGGCTCTGCCACCACGACCTCTTCCGCGGCCCCGGACGCTGCCGCGTGCATCTAAACCAGGAGGTGGTGGGACCGCGTTATATGACTGGTTTGTGATACCGCCTGGGTCTAAGGCATGTAGATGATTTGTGCCAGCCGTGCCGTGCGATGACATAGAACCAGGTGCTGTTAACCCGCCCCTGCCAGCACGGTTGCTGCGTCCACCCCGACCACCCCCTGCATTCCCGCCCCGTTGGTTGCTAGGCTGTGAAGCATCTTGGCCGCTTGCTGGTATCTTATACCCATTTTGAGCAGGACGATAGACCATAGTGCTATGTTGAAGATGTGGAGCACCATTAAATCCGTGCTGGGACTGACTACCTCTACCATTGGGAGTATGACGGCCTAAACCATTCGCAGCCCCTCGCCAGCCTCCTCGGAGAGGGGGGGGTACCGCTGCATCTCGAAGTTGGGTACCGCTTGCTGTACCGTACCCCTGGGCCGGCGAGGCTGATTGCACAGAGCGTCTTTCGAGGCTAGTTTTTGAACCTGCAATGATCTGCCTGTTCGTAGTGTTTAGTACTGAACTAGCCGACACCGTTTGGCCACGGAAAGCCTCACAACGGCCGCCAAGTGTTGTACCATTCATGAACGCATTGTCGCAAAGGATATCAAGCATGTGATGGTTGCCAACTGTGCTGATACCGACCACAGTCCCCCTTGAAGCAATGGGAACCTTCCCAGAGGCCTGTACGTAGACAATGCGGTCCCCTAAACTGAATGTTTGGTTACCGAGTCGCTGCTCCGCATCTCTTGGATGTAGGAGGGCAGATCGAGGGACTCCCTTTAGTTTCTTGCGTTCTGACTTGAGATTCGATTCCCTTAACGCATCTGCAGCCCTTTGAAGTTCCATCACTACATCAGAGTCTAATTGTTGAGCATCCAGAGGGACACGCTCGAACTTGCTGGTCTCGATAGTCTTGAGCCAAGCACCGATTTCCTTAATCCTGGCACTAGCCACCTCGCTATCCGGCCACAACTGGGTGTCGCTCAATTCAGAACCAGAAGGGTTGCGCATGATGGCAGCGAAGAAATCGGGAAATAAAGTCATATAGGTTACTAACAGTGTAATTGCAGCAGGGCTGAATTCCCACCCCGATGCTGACTTCCGAGAGTACCCTAGAACTTTCTGTTTTCTGCCCTCAAACTTGAGATTCAACCCTAAGTTAACTTTCATGCTCCCCCCTATTGTGTGGACATAGAAAGATGATGTGATCTTGCTGAGGGTGAGAGGGTGGAGGCCTAGCTCCTTAGCGACGGCGTATGATGGCTTGTACCGATTCTGCTGTTCAGACCGTCGAATAATAGGGCGCGCAAAGTCTCCTTCTTTAGTTGCTGGTATTGATAAATATATTTCGACTCGGTTATTATCGTGCCCGAGGACCTCAAGAGGGCGTCCATAACCGTAGTCGCCCAGGAAAAAAGCATGAGTTCCCACAGGGAATTCTTCATCAAGAGGTAATGCAGCCCTTTCGATGAATCGTTCATCTTCGCTAACGACCTCATCGACTACGATCTGCGCTGCATAGTCTGTCTCCATGCCAGGTATCAGCCCATATTCCTTGACGGTGGCCCCTTCATCTGTTTTGATGAGTCCCCTCAGCATTTCGACGTGGATCATTGACTCTACGGAGCCAATAATAATGCCCAGTCGCTTACTGTAGAAATTCTCAATGCGCGAGGCCTTTTTGTTCCACTCTTCAATATCCCTGGCTGAGTGGTGTATCTGGACAACTTGGCCGGGATCTGTTGGGCTGAGTGAATAGTCAAAAAGTTCATCAGAAACCCGAACAACCCTTGCTTCTTGTAAGAAGGGGTATCCAACGTGGCATCTCTGTCCAAGCTTGACTTTGGCTAGCTCAACTTTACTGCGCATCTCTACATTAGCTAGGGTGACTACCATACTCTCATTACGACTCTCCTGTTGAAAAACATTAACTCCATGGAAGCCAAGAGCCGCATTGTATGGTAGCGTAGCCAAACTAGGGAAGCCTGCTAAAGCATCAATGCCTAACTTAGCGCCTTCAACCAAGCCGACGTATAACTCCAAACCTTCAGTTGTGGGAAGATCGAATATGTTCTCAACGCAGCGACAGTGAGGGATGTCTGGAAATATTCCAACCATAGACGATGGGTAGAGAAAATCGGTGTTGGGATCATAGGTGAATTTTAGTGAGACCCCAAAGTCATTACGGGCCTTTTCATCCGCTGTAAGGAGATTAGTTTTCGATGCCATTGCGGGCAGCAGTCGTTTCTCGTCGATGAAAGGGATCTTGACGACAGCCTCCCATTCCATTTTTTTACCATTCATGTCAAGCTCAAAATCCCTAGGGTAAAAGTCGATGATAGGTGACTTTGGGTCGGTCATTAAATCATGATAGGCAGATGGGACAATCTTCTTGCTCCGATCGGGTAGAACTCCCATGAGCTGTTCAAATGGCCTAAAAGGCTGGCCTAATTTGAAGTTCAGGTCCGCATTGAATCCCTTGATGACATCTATAGCAAACGATTAGCAAAGAACCCAACAAATTACAGGCGGTTCATGATATTACCAGAAGTCATAGGGGAATAATGGTAGCCGTAAAACCAAGGCCAGGAGACCACCCCCCTGTAATAATAGAACAAAACCCATTGTAGGCCTTGTACATAGTTCTCACAGAGTTTAGTTAACTCTGATTCCTTGTTTTCGGGGAGCCATTGGAACTTCTCGGCATAATAAGAATCCTTCCATTCAAGGAATTTTTCCTTATATTTAGCTTGCATTGTAGATTGGGCTTCTTCGGCGGAAAGATCGACGACTTGCGCATTATCGTAACGCTTCATAACTCGAAGTAGGGCTAGGTGCCCTTCTTCTTCTTCTTCGTCCTCATCCTCGGCTCCACCAAGCCTTGCTGGGAATGTCAACACCAGATTGCGTTGTCCCTCATCATCTTCGATGGTGCGCCACTCGATATGCAAGCTATCAGCGGAATCCTGGACAAATTTGCGATCTGCGGCGTTTAGGTCATGCCCAAGATCTAAGGGGGTGGCCGGACGCGTATTCACAAATATACGGATTTTTTTCCACAATTCTTTTTGCGAACTGGTTATGACAAGCTTTCCCTTGGGCTTGAGGGGTTCCTCTGCTGTGGCCTGGGCTAGCTGCTTTCCCTTGAGCCATTTCGAGTCGGCAAATTCATGCTCGAAATGACGGTATTCCTCCTTGGACAACTCCTCAAGTAGGAGGCCCAAATGAGAGAAATTGATAACGCCCCCCTCGTTTATATATCCGCTGCACCGAGGAAGTATTTGTTTATAGATACGAAACATGCTCGCTAGGGCGCCTTCATTGATGTGTAGATAGGGTAGGTTTGGGAGGAAATCGTTTCCAACAAAGAATGCCATGAGGATGAAGTCGTCTATAATCCTTTCCATATCAAAAGGAATCTTTAGACTGCCCTCCTTCTTTAAGTCCTGGAACTCTAACTCGAGATATTCGCGGACAATGCAAAGATGCAGGAGATAGAAGTTTTGGTGCTCTAACTCTTTGGACTTTGTTTTTGAAGCGCGACCAAAGGTCACTTCCTCTCGTAGCAGACAGAAATGAGGATCATGACTGAGAAGCCCCAACATGATGAGATCAGCGTCAAGACCGTATAGACAATGCCGGACATTGGAATGGTAGTCCGGCTGAGCTTTAGCATTCCTGATATACTCCATGATCTTGTGCTCGCCCTCGCCGGGGACTTCGTGGCCGGACAAGACAATATCGCAACCTTGCCAGTCGGAATCCTCCGAGATCTTCTTGTTGATGAAATACTTCAACTGCTGAGTGAGCTTGGCCATAAACTCTGTACCGGGAGTGATGCAGTTGCTGTCAAAAGGATCTTCTTTGGGCAGCTCTATGCCTTCCCGAACGGCCTTGTTACGGGCTTGTTCAGCATCCAAAGCGGTTCGAAAACGACGAGCACGCTGTTGGTTCATCTTGGCCCGAGGCGCCACGCCATCGATAGCCATGAAGAATAGCTTCTTGGGTTTGATCTTGCCAAAGAGATGCTCGATATAATTGAAGATTCGAATGAACATTTCATCTTCGCTAAGCCGGAACGAGGTATCAGACGAATCTTTGTGGGTACAGTTGTGGATAATGCCATTCATATCCAACTATATACGTCAGCAGGGAATGAGAGAGGAGGGGATGCATTGTAGGAGAGGTTCGTACGTATAGATTATCGAACTCGGGGATACGATTCTCGGCGATGAGCTGCGATATGGCAGGATACCTCTCAGAGAGCCATCTGAAGAACTTGGGAACACTGGACCGGGGTTAGCGAGCTAGTTGGCAGATATTGCGAGGTGATTTCCTAAGACGACGAACCCCATGGTGACAAAGTGTCCGGAAAAAGACTATACACAAGAGGTAGTTTGCCAGAGACCAGACCCAGGCTGGTACGTTGGTAGCTGGCGGCGATGAAGGAAAGAAATACCCAGTAAAGGGTTGAGATGGGGTACGATGAAAGGTTATATGGAACAAGAAATGCGATAGAAATACTGCCTCGCATAAACAGGACAATACATCTGGGGCAAGCGTTATAGCTTGAGAGAAAGAAAGAGGGGAAGAGAGTTGCCTATCGTATTGTATCGTGCTGTCGCAACAACTGGGAAAGTTACTTCAGCAAGGATTTCACTAAGTGATGATATCTGCTAGGTAGTAGATCCTAGGTAGGCAGAGAGTAGGTTGGTCTGTAGGCATTGATGGCAGACAGGGTTAGGTAGGTTAGGTGGTGAGCCTTGCCGGCAAGCCACATGTGTGGATTTTTGCAGCCTCGGGTCCTCCCACTCCAGGTACCTACTTAAAAAGTATGGACCTCACCCGACCAAGCAACCTACATACCTACATACATGGTAAGTAGGCACAAGTACATTATGTAGGTACATCCACTTAGTAGGTAAGTACTTATGTACTATGTATGTAAGTATGTACCTAGGTAGTAGTACATGTACCTACCTGGTAGTATTTTCCTCAATGGATAGGTACTTTTAGATACACCCCTTTCATGCATGCATGTGGCTAGGTACCCACCCCATGTACCTACGTACCCAACGTACCAACCTGCATGTGGTTACATAATGTACCTACGTATAGGTAGTACCTAGGTAGGTACTCAGGTCACTAGCACAGAATGTGAAGACGCTAAATGTTGCACTTTACGCGCACCGCGTTTTCTATCCACATATCTCTACCACCAACTTTGACTTCATTTGCATTTGGTGTTCACTTACCCACCTGCCTCGCTGTCAGGTTTGTTTTTTCTCCCGATTAGCCCGCGCATACTCATCCTCCTTATAGATAACCTACCTCAACGGTCGTCCGAGTGTGGCCATTACTTCATTCTACCCAAGAAACGCATTCCACCATGGCGCCTGCTCAGGTCGTTGACGATGTCGATAGTTAGTCATCATACCCACTATCGTTAGTTTTGCATGGCAATTCGTGCTGACAGATCAATCAGTGGACATGGCGACCCAGGAATATGGGGAAGAAGAGGAGCAGAGACTGATCAATGAAGGTAACGCATGCTTTGGTCCCTACCCTATCGCTGTTCTACATGGCCTAATTATCGGTAGAATACAAAACCTGGAAAAAGAACTCCCCTTTCCTCTATGACATGATACTGAGGTGAGTCGTATGCAGCCACGCTATGAGTTCGAATGCCTTCTGACTAAGAATAGTACGGCTTTGCCTTGGCCTACCCTCACCGTCCAGTGGTTTCCCGACGTCAAGGAACCCGAAGGCAAGAACTGTCGAATCCACAGGGTGCTAATCGGAACCCATACCTCCGATGGGAAGCCGAATCATGTTCAGATTGCAGAGGTCGAGATTCCAAAGGCTGTCCATCCTAGCGCGCGCGATTACGACGAAGATAGAGGCGAGATCGGTGGTCATGGCAAATCATCAACATCCGCCGAGAGGGCTGCTATGAAATGGAATGTCGTCCAACGTATCGATCATACTGGCGAGGTTAACAAGGCGCGCTATTGCCCCCAGAACCCCGACCTGATTGCCACCCTAGCTGTCGACGGCAAAATCCTTGTTTTTGACCGAACCAAACACAGCTCTGAGCCCAACGGCAAGTTCAACCCTCAAGTCGTGCTTGAGGGTCATACCAAAGAAGGCTTCGGTCTGAATTGGAACCCACACGTCGAAGGATCGTTAGCATCTGGTAGCGAGGACGAAACAGTTTGTCTGTGGTATGCTAACACATTTCTATGTGCTCACCCCTGGCTGTGCTAACATTGTCCTATAGGGATCTCAAATCATTGAAGGAAGGCAGCAATCTTTTGAGTCCTGCCCGCCAATTCAAACACCACAGTAACATCGTTAACGATGTCCAGTATCACCCAATTTCCAAGAGCTTTATCGGCAGTGTCTCCGATGATTTGACCTTACAAATCTTGGACGTACGGCAGCCAAGCAATTCCGCCGCATCGCTAGTTGCCAAAGATGGCCACAGTGATGCTATCAATGCTTTGGCCTTTAATCCATCCACAGAGGTGCTTGTTGCAACTGCTTCTGCAGATAAGACCATTGGCATATGGGATTTACGTAACGTCAAGGACAAAGTACATACTCTTGAGGGCCATCAGGATGCAGTCACCTCGCTTGCTTGGCACCCCCATGAAGCTGGAATCCTTGGTAGTGCTAGTTATGACCGGCGCATTATTTTTTGGGATCTAAGTCGAGTTGGCGAAGAACAGCAGCCGGATGATCAAGAAGACGGCCCCCCGGAGCTGTAAGTGTTGCGACGTGCATTCCTGTAAAGTTGCTAGCTGACAACTCGTATAGGCTGTTTATGCACGGTGGCCATACGAATCATCTCGCCGACTTCAGTTGGAACTTGAATGACCCTTGGCTGGTTGCTAGCGCTGCTGAAGACAACATGCTCCAGATCTGGAAGGTAGCAGACTCGATTGTTGGCAAAGATGAGGCAGATCTCCCACTGGACGAGCTTGGCAGGTAAAGAGAGGACGGCACAGAAATCCTATCTAGCCCAGGTGGAGAGGCAAGGCGTGGCAAATTTTAATATGAATTGCTGACTCTCCCTGGTTATATTAGGGATGTCAAGCTGAAGAAAGGTAGGCGCAGATATCTCTATGACTTAATTAGAGAGCAACACACCAGGCATCTCCGGGAGGCTCGTAACCTGGCTAGCAGTTTATAGAATAGCATATGCGGAATACCTATATACCCTCATAAATACGCTAGTGCTCGGAGGAGGGGGGAGGGGATGGGCTCATGATGTTGAAACACCAAATTCTAGGATGATAGAAGAAGACGAAAGATATATTCCCATCACCTCTCTTTGCCTAGTTCTAGGTACAGTCAGGTGAAATAAATGTCGTCTAATTTTTTGTTTTCATAACCTTTTAAGTTTAAAAGCACAAAAAAAGCTAATTATTAATTTTAAAAATTATATAAAAATATATTAATTAAATTTAATAATTAAATAATAATAGTTAATTAACAATTTATTTTTAACTATTTTATTTATTTTATTATAACTATTTAAAATATGTTTTTATTTTTTATTTTTTTATTACCCCGCATTAATGCGCTGTAACTGCGCTATAACCTACTGTAATAAAATTTTACTACTTTTTTCTTTTATTTTTAATTAAATATATAAAATTAAATAAAAATAGTAAAATTATATAATTAATTATATTGTTTAATTTAAATGTTAAATTACTTATATATATTAAAGTTTAAAGTTAAACATTTTAAATTGCATTTTTAATAAATTTTTAAAAATAAAGAGTTTTTAAGTAATGTTACGGCGGGAAAAATTGGACGACACTTATTTCACCCCACTGTACACAGCATTTGCGCGCCTGGGTTCGTCTGGTATGCTAGGGTCTGTTTTGTCTTCTGTTCTTAGGGACCTACCTAGTAGTACCTATTCATAGTTTTATTGTGTGTGATTACGTAGACCAGACGCCTACCTAGGTTATGTAAGTAGGTAGTAGTACTTCTTAGTCTTTAATTATTTAGGTAGTATATACGTATCTCCCTCGGTAATGGGCTTTCTTGATGTGTCTATTCTCAATCTTGGGTTTAGCCCTTTTGGTGGCTAATTAAGCGCAGGTGCACAGTACTAGGTACATACTGCGTAATCCGTACCACATACCCATGTAGGCATCTGTAACAGATGAGGGCGCCGATAGGGTACATGTGTACTTAGGTACCTATGTATGTTCTTACGTACCATAACATACATATGTACTACCTACATACTACATGTATGTAGGTAGACAGACCCCTCTCCACCGCCTTCCCCCACAGGCCACAGGCATTAGGTATAGTTCGTTACTGCCAATGTGTCTTCAAATACCTACCTAGGCACCCAATGTAGGCATGCGCTAGTCATGCACTATGGGGCTCCTACAGGGAATTGCAGTCGACCATCTGGCATACATGCACTTTTCACACCAAGTCCACCTTACGTGTAGAGATGTAGCTGGACTTTCCTTTGTTTCTTCATATTGCGTCTCCATTTACCTACGTTCATTTGCTTTGCATTATATGCCCTTCTCGTGTTCATTGGGTCTTCTCCATTCTGATGGTGTACCAAACTTGATAGTGCCGAACAGATCCTTCCTCCCATTCCGGTAGATAGATAGGCACTACCACAGCAACTCATTAGAGCTCAGACACCTGGACACCTACTGCTGACTTTTGGGGCATGACCCCGATGCGGGAATGCCGCTCACAACACCACCATACCGTCCGACCGAGCCGCCAGATTCCCCAGAGGTTGAATCCGACTCCGATGCAGACCTAGATCTCCAAGAACTTGATCCCACCACCGCCTCCCATCATCACCACTCCAAACCCACCCCCGAACAAAGAGCGCCACGAATTGCCTTGCGAAGTCTTCGGATGGGCGGTTTGAGGCGGCCTGGAAATCGTAGCCGTGACTATGGGGAGCTCGGCCACAATAGGGATGGAGACGAAGACGGCATGGCTCTGCTAGACGATGATGTACACGCCCAGATCTATTCCGCTGCCGACGATGCGCCTCTTCTTGACGAGCATGGCCCTCGTTCTCAGAGGCGGTCCTTCACCAACGACCGCCTGCAGAACCTGGCCCACCTAGGTTCCTCCCTGAGACTACCTAGCTTCATGTCCAACAGCCACGCGGGCCCCCCAGAGGACGACGACGCTATTGCCAAGGAGGACGGTGACCCTTCGGCCTCGAGGGTTATTGCTGTCGGTTCGCCCCAGTCCACACGGTATCCGCCAAATCTCGTCTCGAACGCAAAATACACTGCCATCACATTTCTTCCCGTCACTCTGTACAACGAGTTTTCTTTTTTCTTCAACATGTACTTTTTACTAGTCGCGTTGTCCCAAGCCATCCCCGCTTTACAGATAGGGTACTTGTCGACATATATTGCCCCGCTTGCTTTTGTCCTTTTTATTACTATGGGCAAGGAGGCGTATGATGACATTGAAAGACGCCGGAGAGATAACGAGGCGAACTCGGAAGAGTATGCGGTGCTTCACTTCGGCGGGCCAGACCAGCAAGCGGTTACGCGGCATTCAAGAAAACTTAAGTCGGGTATAAACCAAAAAGGCCTCCGATACCCGCCAGGTCCCAGGGATCGGTTGTCGGACATCCGAGAGGAGGAAGAGCAAGCAGAGGGATACGGAAGGCGCGAGTTCTCGTCTCGTGTTAAAAAGGCTAGCAAGAAGTCTAGGGACCTCAAGGTTGGTGACGTTTTGAGGCTAAGCAAGGGCCAGCGTGTTCCGGCAGACGTTGTGATACTGAAATGTATGGCCTCAGAAGGCACCCAAGACCAGGAACCAGGTTTTGAGTCTGAATCATTGTTGGTCGACCCCTACCCAGATGATGCTGGCCATGATAGCTCGGCCACTGCGAAAGGTAAAGGCCGAGAGTCGAGTAGCCTGCAAGCAGCCGAAGGCAGCTCCTCCGGCGAGACTTTTATCAGGACGGACCAACTCGATGGCGAAACAGACTGGAAGCTTCGTCTCGCCTCTGCCTTGACTCAGTCACTTCCCCTTGAAGAATTAGTTCGTGTTCGTGTCACAGGCGGGAAGCCGGATAAGAAGGTCAACGAATTTATTGGCACGGTCCAGCTGATGCCAAACGAACACGACGTTCTGAACTTTCCACCTCATGACGACGAAATAATTGATAGGGGCGATACTGCACCTTTGTCCATCGACAATACAGCCTGGGCAAATACTGTCATCGCGTCACAAGCTACCACCATAGCTGTCATCATTTACACTGGCCCCCAAACCAGGTCGGCCCTTTCCACATCGCCTTCCCGTTCGAAAACTGGCCTGTTGGAACACGAGATAAACTCGCTAACTAAAATTCTATGCGCGTTAACACTGGCCCTGTCCATAGTTCTGGTGGCTTTAGAAGGGTTTGGAAACACGGAAGGTAACGTATGGTATGTGAAGATCATGAGGTTTCTCGTGTTATTCTCGACGATCGTGCCTATTAGTCTTCGGGTCAATCTAGACCTAGGGAAGAGCGTCTACTCATGGTTCATTCAACGAGATCCGGGTATTCCGGGTGCAGTAGTCCGGACCAGCACCATTCCAGAGGACCTTGGCCGAATCGAATATCTACTTAGCGATAAAACCGGCACCCTTACACAAAACGAGATGGAGATGAAAAAGATACATGTCGGCACTGTGTCATATGCGAATGAGGCCATGGACGAAGTTACGGCCTATATTAGGCACGGATTTGTTGGAGCTTTGAGCACCGATGTGTTGGTTACCCCATCATCGTCGCCTAGCACCACCGCAGGTGTTACAGCGACCCGGACACGACGGGAAATTGGCACAAGAGTTCGAGACGTAGTCCTGGCGCTGGCGCTTTGTCACAACGTGACTCCGATTACGGAAGAAGCAAATGGACATACATTCACATCATACCAAGCATCCTCCCCTGATGAAATCGCTATAGTGCGGTGGACCGAGTCTGTCGGTCTGCGGCTAACCTATCGAGACCGGAAGAGTATGATTCTCGAATCAACGGAAACGGGGAAACCAGTGGTACAGGTTCGAATATTAGATGTGTTCCCTTTCACGTCTGATGGGAAGCGCATGGGTATCATCGTACAGTTCTGCGAACAGCTGCGAACCTCCCCGTCTAGCTTGACAGAAGGGGAAATTTGGTTCTACCAGAAGGGAGCAGACACGGTGATGGGATCTATCGTGGCTGCAAATGACTGGCTAGATGAGGAGACAGCGAATATGGCCCGCGAAGGCTTGAGAACCCTAGTAGTTGGTCGCAAGAAGCTAACCCTTGCTCAGTATCAAGAGTTCTCTAGGAGTCACCAGGAGGCGGCCGTATCCATCAATGGCCGTGACGCCAATATGCAACGCGTCGTCGCCCAGTTTCTTGAGTATGGCCTAGAACTGTTAGGGGTCACAGGCGTGGAGGATAAGCTTCAAAGGGATGTGAAGCCGTCCTTAGAGCTCTTGCGCAATGCGGGCATCAAAATATGGATGTTGACTGGTGACAAGGTTGAGACAGCTCGTTGTGTTGCGGTCAGCTCAAAGCTAGTTGCCCGAGGGCAATACATTTACACAGTCGCCAAACTCAAGCGCAAAGACAATGCTCAGGATCATCTCGACTTTCTCAGGAGCAAGACGGATTCCTGCTTGCTCATCGATGGGGAGAGCTTGACTCTGTTTCTAACCCACTTCCGATTGGAATTCGTCTCGGTTGCTGTCCGCCTACCAACAGTTGTGGCCTGCCGTTGCTCGCCGACCCAAAAGGCCGACATTGCGAAATTAATTAAAGAATTCACTAAGAAGCGGGTCTGCTGCATTGGTGACGGTGGAAATGATGTGTCAATGATCCAGGCTGCGGACGTTGGTGTTGGCATCGTAGGCAAGGAGGGGCGGCAAGCAAGTCTAGCAGCCGATTTCTCAATCGAACATTTTTGTCACCTCACCAAACTTCTCGTGTGGCATGGTCGAAATAGCTACAAACGAAGCGCCAAACTAGCACAATTTGTGATCCATCGTGGTCTCATCATTGCAGTTTGTCAGACCATGTATAGCATTGCGATTAAATTTGAGCCAGAAGGTCTATATAAGGTAAAGTCGTCCCCGACTCCATGGTGTGTATAGTTTCTTACAGGCGGTAGGACTGGCTTCTAGTTGGGTACGCAACCATCTACACGGCGGCGCCGGTGCTCTCCCTTGTGCTAGACAAGGACGTCGATGAGAACCTAGCCAACCTATACCCCGAGTTGTACAAAGAGTTAACCTCTGGGCGATCTCTCTCGTACCGTACCTTTTTCATCTGGGTGTTTGTATCAGTATATCAGGGCGGCATGATTCAAGGTCTGTCACAGATCCTAACAGAGGTGGACGGGCCGAAAATGGTGGCCGTCAGCTACACAGTGTTGGTGCTGAACGAATTGCTTATGGTTGCCATGGAAATTACGACGTGGCATCCTGTGATGATTATGTGTATCGTGGGAACATTCTTGGCCTATATTGGGTCGGTGCCGTTCCTCGGAGCTTATTTCGATCTTGATTTTCTTCTCAGTTGGTAAGTGGATTTCTAACTAGAGTGTGGGGCGTATACAGGGAGGGTTATATATAGAGGGACACGAGCTAACATTACCCTAGGGGATTTCTATGGCGTGTTCTCGCAATCGGCTCGATTTCTCTTATTCCGCCGTATGCCGGGAAGCTGATCAGCAGAACGATGAAGCCGCCATCTTACAGGAAGGTGCAAGGCATATGATGGCAGTGATGTGCATTGGGCTAGGTGTTTATGGCTTGAGGGGTTTTCTTTCCATGTAGGATCAGCTAAATCCAACGTGGCTAAGTAGGTTGCTTTCAAGTTGCATTCGACGGTTCTGTTTATTTTAAAGATTTTTTTTTATAGAAATACCCTAGACGAAGATATTCTACTATTCAAACTAAGGGGGGAAATTGGGGGGGGGGGGGGGGGTTCTTTTCCCAAGAAAAATCACTCAAGATTGTAGGAAGGGGGGGGGGGGGGGTAAAAATAAGAGTAAGATATGCTTTGGATTTATCTATACGAACCCCCCCGCCTTGCCCCTCTAGTTCACCTACAGCTTGGGCCTGTTTGGGCAGCCGGACCCAACTCGAAAGTATCCAACCAGGCATAATGGCAAAAGAAAGAAAAAAGGAAAAAAAGGAAAAAAATTGCATTGATTAATAGGTACCAACCTGATGAGTGTAGGGCCTTCTAGGAGTTGGGTGTGCATGACCCACCTTACACTATGTATTGCTGATTCTGATTTGGCGGGCATCCGCGAAGATCTACAAATCTCCACTGTCCTTAGACGCGGGGAAAAAGATGCCCATTACACACACCTACATGTATGTATATATATACATACCCGTTACCAGCTACCTCAGGTATAAGTGTAGCCTGTATCTTGGGTACCCATTATCTTGTACCTACCTATGTATGTAGCACTTACCTATTTCGCTCCCCTTCCATTCTTTCACTTCTTCCTGTAAGGGGCGCGTTTGTGTAGATCTATTGGACACTTATCCCCATGCCAACGGTTGATTCAGGCCTTTTTTTCTTTTTCTTTTTAAAGAATCGAGACCTACGACAATTGGCGGAGACCGGGTGCGAGATAATGCGACAAAGGGAACTGTACGTTAGGTAGCTAGGTAGATGAGAAAAAAAAAAAGGCTTGCGGAACCAAGGTTTGCCCAATGGTACCCAGCCTGACCTATTATATTGTGTCATACGATGGAATTGGAAGTTGATCACCTTAGGTAGAGAGGCTACTAGATACTTAGTATGTAGGTACTTAGGTACTTTTGGTGGATATGTGCGCTGACGTATTGGTCTTTGGGCGTTAGTAGGAAGGCAGGCAAGTAAGTGCGTAATTATGTTGTACATTATGTACAGGCACTCATCAACATGCTCATGCTAGGTACCTACGTACTACTTAGTATATTGCTACCTCACCTCCCTACATACATTATGTATGCACAGGTGTATGTAACCTTAGATATCTTGCTAGTAGCCTAAGGTAAGATAGTGTTTGTTTTCATCTTATGTATGTTATTTGGCTTTGTCTCTCTTCTAGATGGGAAGGGCAGACTAGCAAAAGCGGGACTGCAAGCTACCTAGGTACATACCCAAAGCTGCCTTACCTCATTGGTGCAGACACCCCTCGGTCTTGTCCCGCGCCCCACATGTCCGAGCTACAGTAGCACAGAACTGAGTTCTGGGGTCTGGAGCTCTGCCCGCTGCTCGCTGCCTGCTTCCCGCTGCCCAGCGACACCTAACTCACTATCTGGTAGGTCAGTAGGTAGGTAGGTAGTAGGTAGTAGGTAATATGCCATGCAATAATACCACATGTAACGGAAATTCCTTGGGATCTAGAAGCGCAAGCTCTTTTTTTTTTTCCTCGTCCCCATCCGTCGCCTCCTCTTCCTTCTCCTCCTCCTCCTCCTTCTCCTCATCTTCTACGGCATACTCCTCTCTCCCCTCCCCCCACTCGACACTTACTTACTTTTTTCCCATCCACACTAGCTCATGACTTGTTCTTTATCCCGCTTTCCACCCTCTCCTCTCGTCGGGCCTTAAAAGAAGGGAGCACAACTACTTTACAATTCGTCTTCTCTGCCGTGAGACCATCTCCCCAATCTTCTATACCTCGGCACACTCGGACAAGCGTGGCAGCTTTCGACGCAAAGTTCCAGTGCTAACTATCGCTGGCCTGTACTTCTCAAATAACATAGCTTCTTACTGAGCTGCGTTGTCGACAAGTAATCCTCTATTGTCCTCGCTATGGCCAGCGGGAACGGGGACAGGGCTCCTCGCGAGGTCAAAAATCACATCCTCTTCGAGGTGGCCACCGAGGTTGCCCATCGCGGTACGTTATCAACATAGAATTGAAGAGAACATTTGTTTCACCAGCTGGCTAACCTGCCTTTAGTTGGTGGCATCTATTCCGTTATCAAGTCTAAAGCTCCTGTTACTACGGCCGAATATGGCGAACGATATACGCTTATCGGCCCCCTCAACCACCAATCCGTAAGCTCGAGCTGTGTTGCTAGTTGACCGTTGTCCTTCTAACCTTTCCATGAATAGGCTGCGGTCGAGGTTGAGGAGCTGGAGCCGAGCATTCCAGAGCTAGCTGCATCTATCGAGGCCATGCGAAACCGCGGCATCGGCCTTCTCTACGGTAGATGGCTGATAGAAGGCGCCCCGCGCGTTCTTCTTATCGACACAAAAACAGCGTACAAATATATGGACGAGTGGAAAGCAGACCTTTGGAATGTTGCCAGTATTCCCTCCCCGCCGGGCGATGATGAAACCAACGAAGCAATCGTCTTTGGATATCTGGTGGCCTGGTTCCTCGGCGAGGTAAATTCCTTTCTCATATGTCTGTCTTCTAGCTGCTGACTCAATTTGGCGCAGTTCGTTTGCCATGAAAAGACAAAAGCCGTCATTGCTCATTTTCATGAGTGGCTCGCAGGTGTTGCCCTACCCCTGACTAAGAAGCGCCGTATGGACGTGACTACCGTCTTCACCACGCACGCAACTCTGTTAGGCCGTTACCTATGCGCTGGCTCTGTCGATTTCTACAACAACCTACAATGGTTCGACGTTGATGCTGAAGCCGGAAAGCGTGGCATCTACCACAGATACTGCATAGAACGTGCTGCAGCCCATTCTTGTGATGTATTCACCACCGTCTCTCATATTACAGCCTTCGAGAGTGAACACCTGCTCAAGCGCAAGCCGGATGGTGTGTTGCCCAATGGCCTCAATGTAACCAAGTTCTCGGCCATGCATGAATTCCAGAACCTGCACCAACAATCTAAAGAGAAGATACACGATTTCGTGCGTGGTCATTTCTATGGACATTATGACTTTGTCCCAGAAGACACCCTCTACTTTTTCACCGCCGGTCGATACGAGTTCCGAAACAAGGGGGTCGACATGTTTATCGAATCGCTCGCCCGCCTCAACCATAGGTTAAAAACATCCGGAAGCAAGACTACGGTAGTTGCTTTCATCATCATGCCGGCGCAGACCACGTCCCTCACCGTGGAGGCCTTGAAGGGTCAGGCTGTTATCAAGTCCCTACGGGATACGGTTGATGTGATTGAACGTGGTATCGGCCGGCGCATTTTCGAACGATCATTAAAATGGCACGAAGGCGACCCGCTACCGGACGAGAAGGAACTCATTACAAGTTCGGACCGCGTTGTCCTACGTCGTCGCCTTTTTGCCATGAAGCGTCATGGCTTGCCCCCTATCGTCACGCACAACATGATCAACGACCAAGATGACCCAATTCTCAACCAGATTCGGCGTGTGCAGCTGTTTAACCATCCAACCGATCGCGTTAAAATTGTCTTCCACCCTGAATTCCTGAACTCATCCAACCCGATCTTGCCTCTTGACTATGACGACTTTGTGCGTGGCACAAACCTAGGCGTTTTCTCTTCGTATTACGAGCCCTGGGGTTATACACCAGCCGAGTGTACAGTGATGGGTGTACCCAGCATCACCACTAACTTGTCTGGCTTTGGTTGTTACATGGAGGAGTTGATCGAAAACTCTAGTGACTACGGAATCTATATTGTTGACCGCCGTACCAAGGGCGTAGATGACTCGGTTAATCAGCTAACTTCTCATATGTTCGACTTCTGCCAGAAGAGCCGACGTCAACGGATTAACCAGCGAAACCGCACAGAGAGGCTGAGTGATCTACTGGACTGGAAACGGATGGGCATGGAGTATGTCAAAGCGCGGCAGCTAGCACTGCGACGTGCGTACCCGACTTCCTTCGTGGGCGATGAGGAAGATGACTTCATTCCGGGTGTAGAACACAAGATCTCTCGGCCCTTCTCGGTGCCGGGTTCACCCCGCGATCGTGCGGGCATGATGACTCCAGGAGATTTCGCTAGTCTCCAAGAGGGACGCGAGGGCCTGAATACAGAAGATTACGTGGCGTGGAAATTGCCGTAAGTATCCGTAAATATGGCGTGCTGGATATGATCATGACTGACAAGAGAACATAGTGAGGAGGAAGATCCGGAGGAATACCCGTTTCCACTAACACTCCGAACTAAGAAGACGGCGTTTTCGGGACCGGCGTCGCCCCTCGACAGCATACAGCTGAACGGTAATTAGTAGGCGAGGTGTCCCTAATGGGTGGGATGATAAGGAGAAGGAAGACAATGGACGAGAACGATGACTATAAGGCGGGGTTAGGTTAGGCAGGATCACTGGCGGGTGATGGGTTGGGAGGCAGACATGATAAAACAATGGAAGGGACTTGGCTGGCTGAGTGACGGTTTACGAGAGATTCTCAAGTTGCATAGCAAAGGAATAATTCGTCTGCCCTGGAGTACCTACCCTATACCTAAGTACGCACACATGGGGAATATCTCGGGTTACGTCGCGACCGCAAGTTTCATACATTATTTTTTAGCATTATATACGCACATATATACTTACATACAAAAAGGCACGGTGTTGTCAGATTTATATATATATTTATACATACATATATATCATCAAGTCATCAAGGCATCAGGGTCATGTTATGGAGAGGGGGGGTTCATTTTGACGAGGTAATTTCCGTGTGGGCGAGGCCGTCAGTCAATCGGGAAGATGACCTAAAGGTGCCCAAAGCCTGTGGCTCGTAAAGTAGGTAAGTACATGGGGAAGTGAGTAGGTATGCTATAAGACGAGATATATACCTACTTATCTATATTACGGTAAGGCAAGACAGGATGCGATGGTGACAGTAGGTATACATATGTAGGTATCAGCAGGTGAAATACGTGGAGGAAAGTATTATATTTATTAGCATTAGTTTAGTTGATCAGCTGGATGTAGACAACAAGATACTTAAGTAACCTAGTAGTATTTGTGAATGGGCAGATTTGATATGATGTAGTCGCTAGGGTTGGGCTAATCAGCTTATATTTAGGGTGACACTGTTGAATGAATAACAGACCCACAGGGGGTTTGAAATTTCAATCTTACCTATCTCAGTTGGGTAGAACTTTGCCTGCACTGTAGTAGTACCTAGGTAGGTGAGGTTGGCTGTGCCAGTATTGGTAGGGATATGCGTGTGTGTGTGTGTGTGTTTGTGTGTTGTACTATATGGATGTACCTATATGTTGATACGGTGGCCCATAGCGAACACTGTTGCAAGCTCCAAAACCCACTACACACACACCATACTCTTACTCTTTCTAACACCTGCACCCGACCTTAAGTAAGTACTCTTTTTAATACCTACTCTTTTTAACACGAGGCCTGCACTTAACCTTAAGTACTTTTTTTAACACCTGTACTTATTTTTTTTTACATTTAAATACTTATATTATTACATAACTTATTAATGTATTATTTAAATATGTAAATAATGCATTAATAAATTATATAATAATATAAGTAAGTATTAAAAAAAGTAAGTGTTAAAAAAAGTAAGTGTTAAAAAAAGTAAATGTTAAAAAAAATAAATGTTAAAAAAAATAAATGTTAAAAAAAGTAAGTATTAAAAAAAGTAAATATTAAAAAATAGCTTTATTTTAATATAGTGTATATATAATAAAGTTTTAATGTATTTATGTAGTAAGTTTTAATGTATGTGTGTTAATTTTTAAAGTTTATAACAGTGTTTACTATAAACTATTATAATTAAAGTACTTATTATAATAAGCTTGCTATAAGCAGTGCTACTATATAAATTTTAATAAAGTTTATTTAAAAATATAAAAAAAAAAGTTTTAATTATTTATATATACGCAGTTAAAAAAAGTTTTATAAACTTTTAACGCGCTTATTAAGTAAATCGGTTTTATGTACCGATTTTTTAAATACTAGGCTTAACTTGTTACATTACCCTTTTTCCCTTTTTACAGCCGTTTTTATACAGTTTTTTAATTGCGTAATTTGCAATTTTTACTTTTGTTTTAAAAAGTCGTTATTAACTTTTTAATTTTTACTGTTATTTAAACAACTAACTTAGCACTAATACCTTTAAACTTTTTAATAAAGCCTATATAAAAACCTTTTTTTTCTTTTTTTATTTAATTTTTTTTTTTTTTTTTTTTTTACTTTTATATATTATAAGTCGCCCTCTTTTTTTAAAAGCTTTTTTTTTTTATAGCTTTTAAACTGCTATTTTCTTTTTAGCTTATAAACTACTTTTTTTTTTTTAATAATCGTAATGCTTTTTTTAATTAAAACTTTTAAACCGCTTATTTTTAACTTATTTAAAAACAGCTTTTTTTTTACTTAGTAAATAACTTATTTAAAACATATTTATTAACAATTTAATAACTTTTTTTTTAATTTTTTTTTATTTTTATTTATAAACATTATTAAAACTTATAATCGTTTAAATATTTTAAAAACAACTGCAAATATTTATAAACATATTGTAAACTACTTGTAAACAACATAGTTTTCGCTTAAATTATTAAACCGCAATTTTAACTTGCTTTTAGCTCCTTTACTGCTTAACGCGTTTTTTTTACTATTTGTAAGCAAATTTGCAAATTTTACTTTATTTATATATTTAAAAATTTTATTACTTAATGCTTAAAATAGCTTAATAAATGCTTTTATAAAGCTTTTTTATATTTATTAATTATTTATTATCGTTTAAATATTAAATTTTGCTATATTGTTTATATTAAATTTTTTTATAAATATTTTGCTATAAATTACTTAATTAATGCTTTTTTATTACTTGCTAACTGTTTTAACTTTGCTTTTAACAATTTAACATTTTAAAAATAAAAAAAGCATTAAATAATTTATTTTTTATTTATACTTATTATAATAAAGTAAATTTTAATAACTTTTTAATTTTTAATTACTTTTTAACTTTTTTTATAAAGTTAATAAACTATTTTAACTATAATTAAAGCTTAAAAAGCTACTAGTTTAATAGCTAGTTACGCTATTTATATTAAATTAAAAAAAAAGTACTTAAATAGCTTTTTTTTTAAAAATATTGTAAGTTTTTTTAAAAACAATTAAATTTAACATGCTATTATAAATAAACTGCTTTTTTTTTACTCGTTTATTGCTTACTTTTTATTAATAAACCGCTTTAAATAAACGTAATATTTTGCTTAATCGTATTATTAACTTGCTTAAAAACATTACTAGCGACTTTAACGTTTAATTTAATAATTAAAACGAAATAAATAATAATAACTTTACTATAAATTAAAGCGTGCTTAATTATAATAAATGCACTTAAGCTATTATTATATGTTAAATAAACTAATTAATATCGGTTTATAAGTTACGTATATAAACTTTTAAAAACTTTATAAATATATTTATTTAATTAATATTTAATTATTATTTAAAATCTGCAAACATAATATGTTATAAGTTTAATTTAAATATAAAGTTAATAAAATAAAAAAGTTTTTTTAACATAAATTACTTATTATTTACTTATAATATGCTTATTAATAGCTTTTTTAATAATAAAAGTTAAAAAGCTATTATATAAATTAATATTTTTATATTATTATTTAAACTTATTTAACGCTTTTATATTTTATACGTTTTTAAACAGCTTTTACGTAAATTTAATATGTTTTACTTATTTTATTAAAACCTGTTAAAACTTTTTTTTATTAACTTTTTTAATACGAGCTTAAATAATACTTTTTATCGCTTATTTAGCTAATTTGTCTTTTTTTTTTCTTAATATTAAAAACGGTTAAAAATTGTCCGATTTTTATAAAAAAAAAAAGTTTTTAACTGCCTGCTTAAATAATTTTATATAAAAGCGGTTATAAATGCTACTTAACGTGTTTAATTTAATTATTAATAATAAAATTACTTTTATTACTGTATATTTAATATAAAACTACTTTAACTTTTTAAACGCTTAAAAAATGCAAATATTTTTTAATATAAATTAAACTTTATTTTTTATTTCGAACTTTTTTAAAGTTTAACGCTTTTTATTAATTAATTTTTTTTAACTTTATTAAATCGTAACTATTATAGCTTAAGCAAATTTTACTGCTTTTTAAATTTTGCAAATAAAAGCGTTTGCACGCTTTTTTAAGTTATAAAAAGCTTTTTTGCTACTTTTTACTATTAAAATAACGTTTAAATAAAACTTATAAAGTAAAAAAAAAAACTTAGTTTTATAATAGCAATATTTTTTTAATTAATTGCTAATATAATTTTAAGTAATAAAAAGCTTTAATTTAATTAAGTATACGTTATAAACGCGCGCAAATAAACTAATATTTTTTAATTAGTCTGCTTTATTATACTGTTAGTTTTTAAGTAATAAACAGTTAATAAACGCTGTTTAATATGTGCTAATTTGCATAGTTAGCTTTAAAACTTACTTATTTAGTTAATATTTTTATTACTTATAATAATTTAAAGCTATTTATAGTGTTTTTAAAAGCATTGTAAAAAACGTTTTATATAAATTTTTATATTTATAATAATTATTGCTTTTAAAATTATTATTTTTAAAAGCTTATTTATTATAATTATTAAATACTTTAAATTTTACTTGCTTATTATTAATAAGTTAATTATAAAGTTAATAAATAACTTATTAAAAAAACGGTTAAAAATAAATAGTAGCTTTAAAAGCGCTTTTTTATAGTTTTTTTATATTGTTTTTTTTTATATATATTGCAGTTTTAAATAAACTTTTTTATTATACGCGCTATATTTAGTTAAAAAAAATTACGCATAAAAATTGCAATCGTAAATTTTCGTTTAAAATGTTTTAAAATATAAAAGTTATAAGTATTTTAAATAATAACCGTTTAAAAAAACTTTTACGTTAAAATTTAAAAGCGTTTATAAAACGTTAAAAAGCTTTTAGCGTTTATTTTATATTTAATAATAATTATTAATAATTTAACTTTTAAAAGTAAAATTTTATTTTTATATAAAACTGTAATTTAAATGTTTAAATAGTTTTTATTTTACTTTAACGCGTATTTTTACTTTTTTTATAAGTTTTTTTATAAAAATATACTTGTTTTAAAACTAGTTAAAGCAGTCGTGCAGTTAATAATAACAAACTAACTTTAAAATAAAGCTTTTTTGCTTTTTTTTTATATTTTTTGCAAAAGTTAGCAGTTATTGATAAGTTAACGATTTTATTTAATAAATTGTTTATTATTAAAGTTATAAAGTATATTTTATTTGCGCTATAATAGCGCGTTTAATAAAAAGCTTAAATAGCTTAATTAAAACTTTAAATAAAAATAATATTTTAATAACTTTTTTATTTACTTTATTTAACATTTAAAAAGTTGCTTAATAAATATAAAATATAAAAAGTTTTTATAATTTATAAGTACTTTAAAAAAAAAAAACGATTTTTTTTAACTTTACTTTTTACGCTTTTATGCAATTTATAATAGTTAATAGTTTTTTATTATAAATTTTATAATTAACTTTTATTAGTGTTAGCTTATAAAAGTAATAAATTATTAGCTATTATATTTTTTGTTTATTTTATTAAGTTAAATAGTTACTTAGCGCATATTTTAAACAGTTAGCTTTTATTTTAATATGTTTTTTAAAGTTTTATTAAGTTAATATTAGTTTTTTTATAAAAGCTTTTTTAAGCGATTTAAACGCTTTGTTTTTAAGCTTAATTTATTTAAATAGCGTTTTTTTTTATAAAGGCTGTAAAAAGGCTAATAATTTAAAAATAATAGCTAATAAAGTCTTTATAAAAGTTAATAAAGCTTAAAAAACTTTTAACTTTTTTTAATGTTTAAAAAGCTTTTTAGTTTTAAATAACACGCAGTTTAATTAAATTTATATAAATTTTTTTTTTAGCTTTAATAATATAATTTAAATATTTTATACTAATTATATAAAATTTGCACTTTTTAATATTTAAGTGCAAACTTGCGTTTTTTAAGTAATTTAATATTTTTTATACTTTTTTTTAATAGTTTTTTTTTAACTTGTTTAAATAAATTAAAACGTTATTAATATATGCTAAATAAAACACTTTTAAATATTTGCGTAAAAAGTTGTTAATATAACGTTAAAACGTGGTAAAAACGCCGCTTAACTTAAAAAGCGTTATTAACTATTTAAAAAAGTTAAATTAAGTTTTAAAAGCAATTTTTTACTTATTTTTTTTTTATATATAAATTTTATAAAATGCAGTTTATACGTTAAGTTTTATAAACTATTTAGCTAACGATAATAACTTTAAAGTTTTTTAAATTAAAAGTAAAAAGTATTAATTTTTATGCATAATTGCATTTAAAGCTTTATAATTGCAGTAAAAACGCAGGCTTTTTTTATATTTTTTAATAAAAAGTATTAAGGTTTTTATAAAAAAACTGCTAATTTAAATATACTTTTTATTTAATAGTTTTATAAGCGTTTTTTTAAAGCTAGCAGCTTTTTTTTTAACATGTTATAAAGCGGTTTTTAAAGTACGCTTAGTTTTTTTTTTTTATTATTAATATTTAATTAAATTTTATAATTTACTTTTAAACGGTAAAAAAACAGTACGTTTTGTATTTAATTATTAAATAGCTTTTTTTAATTTTACGCTTTATAAAAAAGCATTTAAAACACGTTAACTTTAATTTAAAACTTTAATGCTTTATTAATATTTTTATTGTAATTAAAAACACACTTAATAATATGTTTAATAACTTTTTTGCGCGTTGTTTAATTTGCTTTACTTTTACGTAAAATATTAATTTTATTATATAGCATGCCTTTTTTATAAGCGTAATTTTTTTAATTTAAAAAACTTATTTTTTTTTTTTAAAACTTATAAATTTTTTATTAAGTTAATGTTTAATTTATGCTTATAAGTTACATACGTAACTTTATTACGCTTTATTTATAACTTATTTAAAATAATAAAATAATTAAGTTTTTTAATTATATATATAAATACGCGCTGCTTAAACTTGTTAATATTAACTTTTAAATAAGTTATTTTTTTAATATAAGTTTTAAAAGTTTTTAATAGTTTTTTTATAACTTTTTTTAGTTTATAAAAAAAAATTTAAATATGTAGTAACTTTTAATTTATTATAATATAATTATTAATAAAAGTAAAACTTTTATAATTTAAGTTAATTAACTTTTTAATATATTTAATTTAATTGCAAAATATTTTAATAATAAAAAAAAAACCGTTTATTTGCTACTTAACTTTTTTTAATTTTTTATTTATTAATATTTTTTTTAAACGCAATTTTATTTAAAAGTTACTTTTTTTTTTTTTTTAAAGTTTTTTTTTTACTATTTTATTAAGCAGCCGTAAAGTTTATTTATATGTAAAAAGGCTAAATTAGCTTAAAAAAATAAACTTTTTTTTTATAGTTTTTTTTTTTATAATAAAAGCATTTGCTTTTTTTTTAATAAATTTGCTTTTTTTTTTAATTACTTATTTTACTTGCTGCTTTACGGCAGCAGCTATTAACACATTTATTATTTTTGTATTCTCGTCGCTATTTTTTGCAGTAAATATATAAGTTAATATAAATAAAAAAGTTGCTTTTAAAGCAAATAAACTACTTAATAATTTATAAAAAGCTAATTTTTTAAGTTAAAATGCCATTTTATTTACTATATAAACTTATTTAAAATAAATAGTAAATAACTTTATTAAAATTAAAAACTTTTTAAACTTTTTATTAATAGCTTTTTTTAAAAAAATAATTTTATTTAATTTAATTAAAAAGTTTTTTTAACTTTTATAAAAGTTTACTTAAATTTAAAAAAAAAGTTAATAAAATATTAGTTATTTTTTTATTTAAATTTATAAAGCTTTTTTACAGCGCGCGTTTTTTTATTAACATTGTAAAAATTACTTTTAAAATATTTAAAAAACTTTTTTAAGTCGTTTTTTTTAACCGTTTTTTTTGCGTATAAAACGCGTTTATTACAATTTAAACGTTAGTTTTAAACCGCTTATAAATATTATATTACATAACGTAATTATTACCGATAAAATACGCGTTTTATATAAATTTATATTTTATTAATATTAATTATGTTAAAAACTTATTTTTATTTTTATTAAACTTATTAAGTTAAAAAAGCAGTTTTTATTTATTTGCTTAAAAAGTAAAAAACGTAACTAGCGTAATTATTGCAAAAAAAAAATGCAATTAAAGCTATTACTTGTTTATAGCGCGTTTTTTGCGTTATATTCGCGTTAAATGCTAACGTTAATTAAAAAGCCGTTAAATTAACTAATAAAAACTTTTTAATTAATTAAGTTTTAATATTATTATTAAAATAAATAAAAGCTGCGTTAAATTGCTTATATATAGTAATAGTAATAAATATTAAAGCTTATTTTATTAGCTTTATTATATTTAAAAGTAAAAGCACGTTTACTGCTAACGCTAAAACTTATTTAAACATATTTTTTAAGCTAATAATTTAATGCTTTTAAATATATAATAAGCTCGCTATAAGCAGTGCTGCTATATAAATTTTAATAAAGTTTATTTAAAAGCATAAAAAAAAAAGTTTTAACTATTTATATATACGCAGTTAAAAAAAGTTTTATAAACTTTTAACGCGCTTATCAAGTAAATCGGTTCCGTACACCGATTTCTTAAATACCGGGCTCAACCCGTCACACTTACGATGGCCCATAGCAAACACTGTTGCAAGCTCTAAAACCCACTACACACACACCATACTCTTACTTTTCCTAACACCTCTAGCTGCACACTTTAAGTACTTTTTTTAATACTTACTTTTTTTAACACTTGCACTTACTTTTTTTAATACCTGCACTTACTTTTTTTAATACTTGCACTTATTTTTTTAATGCTTACTTTTTTTAATATTTACTTTAAATAATGCATTAATAAATTATATAATAATATAAGTAAGTGTTAAAAAAATAAATGTTAAAAAAATAAATAATAAAAAAAATAAGTGTTAAAAAAAGTAAGTGTCCACTTAAAAAAAGTAAGTGTTAAAAAGTGGCTTTATTTCGATATGGTGTATATGTAGTGGGGTTTTAATATATCTGTATAGTGGGTTTTAGTATATGTGTGTTAGTTTTTAAGGTTTGCAACAGTGTTCGCTATGGGCCACCGTAGTACCTACCTACATACATACATCCATCAACACACCTACATACCTACTACCTGCATTACCTATGTAGTACTTTCAGTTGCACTCCACATGACACAAGAGCAAACAAGCATCCAGCCAGTCAGCTAGGTTAGCCATGTACTACTGTACCTAGCTTACCTACTACCGATGTACATGCCTACTAAGTAAGTAGGTACATAGGTAGCCAATCAACCAACCAACCAACCGTTCCCGCATTCATTCCCGCTTCATTTATTCGTCTGTCTGTTTGTTAACGCATCTCTATTTTTATTGTTTGACTTCCTTCCAATCCTACCAATTTTCCTTAACCTTACTTACCTACTTACTACCTATGTACTTGCTTACTTCGACTTAACGTGCAAGGTTTAATTACCTTTTCAGCTTCTCCTTCTCTTCTAAATCGTCTCTCTCTTTTCCCTTTCCCTTTCCTCTTCCCTTTCTTTACGGCTACTTATTTTATATCTTGCCTTTTCTTATAATACTAGGTAGGTATCATTCACCTTAAAGGCCTATATACCCATATATATATATAAATATATATGTACTATACTAGGGGTGTGTGCGTATGTGTATTTCTACCTTCCGACTTACCTCGACTATAGACCGCACAACTCAGGTCCACTCCCTGCTACTACTCGCCGGACAAAGTCAATCGGCCATCTAACGAGGACAATAAAAAAACAAAGGGAGGGGGGGGCAAGCCTGACTAATAACTTGTTCACCAAAGAAACACCAGAACAACCTGCCGAACGAAAGCCAATATCTCCCCAACCCACCTTTCTTGTTACCTGCATCTGTTTTTCCCTCCCTCCTTTCTCCCCCCTCCCCTTACTCACCATGAAATTCTCCGCCATGAGGCTCTTCCGCCGCAGTAAGAATTCGAAAAAATCCCAATCCAGCTCCACATACGACGACCTGGAGCGCGATAAGTACCGTCTCTATAACCCACACCATAACGACTATTACAACTCGGCTGCCGAAGGGAGCGGCATATTTGCCCCCTGGCTCGAGCTGCCCAGCCCCATTCTCGAGCGCCTCTTCGCCTTTGTCTGTCCCCACACCGCCGACGAGACCTACGAGAACTGCGAGCATAGTGCTATCGAAGATGCCTGCATGCTCTGCGACCTACGTGACCTCTCCCACGCCGGCCAGGTCTGCAAGACGTGGCGGAAATCTGCCATCAAGCTAATGTAAGACAATTCAACACCACAAGGGCCCCTTGCCTATTTCTACCCACGGCGTTTCTAACTCGCTTGGTCCCAGGTACCATAGCATCCGTATCGATTCCGTACACTACTGCGAGCGTGAGATCGACCTCTCGGAGAAGCGGAAACGCCGGAGCCGCTTCGACCGCAATGGCATCCCCGAAGACACCGCAAGTGCTCGCCTGCAGCTTCTCTGCCGCACCCTACGCGAGGATCCCACCCGTCTTGGCAAGCTCGTCCAGTATTTCAAGACGCCATATATGCTACGAGAGTCCAGCGCGCCCACCCTTGCGAGGACCATTGCGGTTCTGCCTAACCTGCGATATGTCGATCTGCCAGAAGGCTTGTTCGTTGATGACCCCGCCTACCATACTCTGAAGCTTGAAGTCCAGGCCCGCTGTCCCGATCTTAGGAAGATGACGTACATGGGCGGGAGCGAGCGCAGCTTAGAGGCATTGTCCAGGGGAAATGTATGGTTGAATCTCGAGGTCCTTGAGTTGACAAGGATCAACATGGACCCGGCAGCCTTACGACAAGTACTAGGAGTATTACAATCCCTGCGTGCTCTGAAGGTCTCCAACTGTAAGACACTGGACGACGATATCTTCCGTCACAACCATGTGTTACCTGCCTTCCCGGCCTTGGAGGAACTGGTCTTAACAGATACGCCTCGACTCAGTGCGGATGGTCTCGTGACCTATTTATCAAGAGATGACACGCAGGCAAGTCTCAAAGTGCTCTCTCTAACGAGTACTCGCGTCTACCCTTCGGCTCTCCATGACGTGCTAGCAAACGCTCCACGCCTCACGACACTATCCATTACCGAACAGGTCGATGCTGCCTTCCCAACCCACGTAGCTATTCCGCCTTTAGTCAATTGGGCCCTCGAGACCTTGCGCTTTGAGATCACAGCCTCTCCTGCTGCATCATCATACGCGAGCATCACTTCGGGCTATTACAACTATCTTGCTTCTTCCCTTTTCGCCGGTGGGCTACCACGTCTATCGGCACTCTACGTTCGCGACCAGAATTTCCCAGATATGCTCCTCGGCCTTCCACCCCCCATGCCTGGCTTTGCCGGCAGTTCTCAACGTCCTAGCAGCTCAAGCAGTGCTGGCATGTTCAATACAGGAGGCGGTGGTTTCTCGCCGCCAAGAACGGGGGCCAACCATACCCCACGATTTAGTTCCAACAACCCGTTCGCCTCTGCATTCCACACCCCTCGTAGTCCAGGGATGCTGTCCCTTAGTCAGACACTTGAGGTCTTCACCAAGGGTGAAGATGACCTTGACTGGGGCAGTATCAGAATGGATCCCATTGACTCATATGGCGGCGTGGGCAATGGGCGCCGGGGACATCATGGTCGTACTAGCAGTGCTGCCAGCGGTCGCCCCCTCAGCAGTTATGGCTTATCAGACGCAGGCGCCGGGTGGCAAGCCGGCGGTGGCTCTAGGAAAAGCATCATTATGCAAGGGAACGGCAACGGCGGATTTCTAGCCGTGCCGGGCGGTAATGCTGTTGGTAGCCACGAACGAAGAGGCAGCTCTGCGAGCGTCAGGGCTCCCCAAGAGGACCTCTGGCCCCGACCAACCAGTAGTCAGGGTCCGAAGAAGGGGGATAGGGACCTATGGCGTTGAAGAAGAAGAACCGAAAGAAAAACAGTGGCCTAGCTCTACAGAGGTAGAGCTGTGTGGTTCAACTTATGATATGTGGATGTGATCTGCTCCTAGGTATTGCCCTAAAATTACACGACGGAGTAAAATGCACATGCTCTAGAGAGGAACCGTCTAGCTCAAGTCATCTTGGTATGGATGAAGCTAGCAGCCATTCAGTGCGTTTATCAAAGGGCGAGGTGCTTAAGCAACGACCGGTGCTAGTTGAAGGGAGTGGGGCGTTGGCTTTAAGAGGGTTGGTATGTCCATCCTGTTGGGGAGGGAAAGAAAGGAGGCAAAGGTTGGGATGGGAGGGGGAAGAGGGGGTGTTGGCGAAACACCAATGTCGGGGTAAAGTCCTTTCTCTTTGCTATTTCCATTTGATGTCCGGTACAGGGAGAAAGATCAAAGCTATGGGAACCTAATAGTTGTTGCTCTCCGCCGGGGCGGGGGATGGGTTATAATTCGTTCAATCTATGTGTTGGCAAATTTCTGCAGATTCTGGAATCTGCAGTTCTAAAAAAAAGAAGTTCCTTTCTTCTTCTTTTTTGAACTTTGTTCATTTATCGCAATGTCTTATCTCTTTGCTGAAGACCTATAAGTCAACAGCGAAGCAGCATGCATTGCAGACGAGCTCTTGAGCTTAGTGTATCCCCAACTTACGAGCAAAAGAATTGAAGAGAAAAAAAAAGGAGTACTAATATCAGTCACCCAAGTCCATATTATTTCCTACGCCACCAGAATTTTACTGTTTGATTTCTCACTACACGTTTCATGAGGTGTATCAATATCAGTAGTGTGCTTCGTTGCAAGCCCCCCTACTACCATTGTGTTGAAAACAATGAGCGTGATGTCTCCAGTTAGGCTTATTGATGAGCAATCCTCGTCTCATAGCATTCCCAACTTACTCACGATATCTATGAGCCTGATAGGCACGCTCGGAAGTTCTGATGTGTATTATTAACCAAGAACTCTATCTATATATAGCAGGATCTACCTTCTTTCTGTGTGTAATTCATAACCTATGTACCACATATATTTGTTCTATGCCGGGTTGGGTTGGGCTGGGCTGGGCTCAGGATATCCTAGTCACAGTTAGGTTGCCCCCATTGCTTCCCTCTAATTCTAACCAGCCTCCACTCTCTATTTTAGCCTTCCATTTTGTGCTCTCGTATCTAGCCAAAATCAGGGTCATGCGAAGCAACATCTTGTCGCTGGAACCGTGCTCGTCCGTTCCAGGCTCGAGTGGAGTAAAGGTCCATCGACCGAACGCCCAGTTCAGGATATATCTACGCGAAGGGTGAGGAGGCGTGGGTATTGACTCATCTTCGTCCGAACTTCGGACCGTGGACGAGGCTGTAAGCACTGCCTTTATCCTATATACCTCATCCTTTGGAGCCGAACGCAGCAGGGCCATTAGTTTGGTCGCGTTTACAGCGGCCGATTCTTCGCCCTTTAGGGTGACCGAGAGCACCTCGACTTCCGACTGGTGATCGTGACTATGGTGATGCTCGTGATCGTGCTTGTGGCTGCTGTCCAGCTCCTCAGTCAACGTCTGGGCCAGACCCCCATCGATGCCGAACATCACGTTCACAGACACACTACCCTTGTCGCTCTTCACCCAGGGTATGTCGACCTCGAGATCACCGACCCTGTCGAGGCACTCGTCAAATCTCCGTTCATCGCATACCTCCCACTTGTTGAAGACGATCAGGTCGGTATAGCGGGCTTGTATGCGGGCGGTATAGCTCGTGTCGTCGTAGCCCCGCCAGTTTTCGACGTCGATGACGCTGATGACACCATCGAGTGTATAGTTGCCTGTCTCTTTCGCGATGCGGTTCACCTCGATAGCGAGAGTGGCGGGGAAGGCGGACCCGGAGGTCTCGATGACGATGCGATCGGGCTTGACATTGGTGTAGAGCTCGGCCAGGGCCTGGCTCAACTGGCCGACCAGGTTGCAGCAGATACAGCCATTGAGGAGCTCTTGGACACCGGAGACAGCACTCGACGAGGCAAGCTGGGAGTCTACGGCGACATCGCCAAATTCGTTCTTGAGGAGGGCGAGGCGGTAGGAAGGGTTGGCGGCGCGAAGTTGGGGGAGGAGGTTGAGGAGGAGAGTTGTCTTGCCTGAGCCTAGGAAGCCCGTAATTATGGTGATAGGGACGGGGGCCATCTCTGTAGAAAAGAATAATAAATATAAGATGAATATAATCGGGAGTTATTCAACCGATGGATGTTTCTTTTTTTGCCCCGCGATCGGATAATACAGGCTTTGGCAGGGCCTTCCTTCTAACCTCTGGCTAAGTAGGTACTTAATGCAGGATATAAGTTTAGATAAGCTTATCAATCGGAACCTGGCGGGGTTTATCGAGTAAGTACTTAGGTACTTACTAAGTACTACTACTACTTACTATAAACCTGCCAAGTTTTATGACGTATAATGCTACATGTCTTACTAAGTAGTACTCCACAACCCCGCCAACCGATTTTCAACCCGTCGATTATTAACAGAGCTCCTATCCACCTGGACAAAGCCATGGACTACTTACCTTACCTACCTACCACCTAAACCCATCATTGCGCGAGCAGCATCTGCCCGGCCCACCACAGCAGCCTGATCATGACTGAGACATCGAAGGACCCCCGAGGTCATTGGAGATCAACTGGGAAACCCGAGCACACACGCAACCCTCGATTACCCCGTCGTGCAATTGGGGAGGCCGGCCTGGAATACATCTGACTGCTTGACATACAAGCCCAAGTAATCCTGCGATGTGAAATTGGCATCGATATAGTAGTCTACATCGGCAGAGCTATAGCTGCTGCCGAGAATAGCCAAGACATCACTCTCAATACTACGCGAGATGTCACGTTAGTATGTCTAGCTACGCATACGACCGACTTGCCCACACAACAAAACTAGACACTTACAAGTCTACAAAAACGATATCGACAACATCGGCAGACCCATCCTCGTCAAACCCAGCCTCGCCCTGGAAGAAATCCGGTACAGGATAATACGGTATCGCCGAGTGCGCCGTATCGTCGCCATCGATACCAAAGTCGTCCGTAGTCGTGTATCCTGGCACCAGATCGACGACCTGGCGCCTTGTGATGCCCAGGGATCTTTGCGAGGCATGACTACGCCCTCCACTGGCAGTAGAAAGGGGGGCAACCGACGGGTCGACACACAGGTCGCGCTCGATAGGTATAGCGCCAAGGTCGCGCTTTTGACTAGCTCCTGCGTTGTTCAGGGAGTCAAGGACTGTCTTGGCTAGGCTGTACGGCACCTCGGCAATGTACAGGAAAGCATCGCGAAATGGCGACACAATGTAGTTGTCATCGTTTGTAAAGGGCCCTTTATACATGTCGAAGCGGATGCCCCCCGTATTCGAGATGATGTAGCGGGCGATGTCCTTCCGCGACTCATTGACTACGGCTCCAGCCAGGGCACTAGCGAGCAGGGGAAATATGTTGTCAGAGCTGTTGAAAGGTGCACAGGTCAGGCAATAATCTTGGGGCACACATCCGTACACCTCGCCAAGGTTGAGTTGTGTTCTGTAGTTGGCGATTTCGGCTGTGGTCTCGAGACCGTTGTCATAGTCAAAGCTGTGGTCGTACCAGGTAGCGGCATCTATAAGGCATCAAGTTTAGTATAGCAAATTTTCCTAGTAAAGAAAAATCAACATGAGAATAATCCATGTAGGAAATCACATACGGAATTCCATAGTTCTTCTATTCCAGTCCAGATATCGACGCGAGTATACAAACGAAGAGGTCGAATTTTCAGTTGCTTTGCGGCTGGGATGGGGGACGCCAGCAGGGTTAGGACTAATGCCATTGTAACCACTATTCTCACTGTTGAATCCCGACATAGATAACCAGCCGAGAGTCTCACAGTAGCGACCTTCGGCTATTGTCAGTACGCTGTAGGCTGATAGGTGGCCAGTTTCTAATAAGACCTACCCGACTCCAGCGAGGTGCTGCTCGCGTCGTAGACAACAAAGTCGCGGATATGGCTGTGGCCGCCTGTATGTGTTGTTAGTGGAGCAGAAGAGGGACTATGATGCGGTGATTCGGTGGTGGGTGACAAACCGAAGAACTGGATAGGGGTGTCCGGATGTACGCCGCGAATGGCGTCGAATACGACCTGGAAGGTACTGTCACGCGCCGGATTATGACCGAGGACGACAAAAACATCGATGGGATCGGCGGAGTTGACTGCGTCCAAGAACCACTGCTGCGTCACCATCGTTTTGGCCGGGATGATCTTGGTGACATTGGTGTTGCCTGTCGAGTAGGGATTATCAGGCCACATGAATGGTATTAGGTACTACGAACAGCGGCAGGAGAGGTGCCTACCGGTGAAGTCAAACAGCACGCCAAAGGCCATGATGCGAAGGCCGTGTTCGGTGGTGAAGTATCTCTGGGTCTTCCCGATGTACTGCCACTGTCCCGTCTCTTGGCTGATGATCTGCACGTTGGAGGTGAGATACTTGTCGCCCCAATACGTGGATATCTCGTTCAGGGCTTGGTAGGCAACGTCGGCGAGATACAGCTCGTGGTTCCCGATAGCCAGCAGGTCGTAGTCGACCTTGTCGAATATCTTCATGGATATTTCACCATCTGGACTAGTTGCGTCACTCAAGCCGGCGCCATCGTGCAAGTCGCCTGTTGTCCGGTATTAGCCTAGGCAGGCTGGCCACCGTGCAATAGACCGGCAAGTAGCTCACCCGTGTCAACCAGCAAAATGTCCACGCCCATGTTGCCGGCTTGGTGCTTGAAGTGGGTTGAGAACGTCACAAAATCACCCCAGTCAGCTCCGTAATTTCCCTCCTTCAGGTGCCCTTCGAGCCAACCGTGCGTGTCGGTCTACAGGACTGGTCAGCGAGACTGCAACTGCAACTGCAACTGCAACTGCAAGAAGAGGCTGTGCGGGATAGTCACTTACGGTGTGCAAGAAGTTCAGCTGCCCCCATTCCAGTGCCCGCGTAGGTCCGTAGGTGGCGTTAATTGCATCGCTCTGCATGCGCTTCACATGCCGGACGTGCTCAACTTGGTTTGTTGGCCCATAGCAGCTGTCGCAGGCTGAGGCGATGGGGAGGGCGGCAGTAACCAAAGAAGCGACGGGGCCAGAGTATCTCATCCTGTCTGGCCAGACGAGAAAGGGGGGATATGAGATAGGGCGATGAGAAGGATGAAGCCCAGACGTGGCAGAGAGTCGGAGAGGGGAATTCCCAAAGTACCTACCTATTGATATATATACCTCTTAATGCAAAAAGACCCTTCATAGGGCACCTATCAACACAGCATAGCAGCAGGGATGTTCGGAAATAGGGGCAGGGGGGTCGAGGTGTAAGTCGGCATCGCTATCAATCAAGCTTCACTATCCTGGTCTAATCTTCTCATGTAATACCGATCTCACGCCTGCTGCAGCTGCAGCTTCGCTGCCATTGCACGGATGACTATCCGGATCAAGCAGCTCAGATGTGTCGACGTACGCATGTTAATTAACCTAGCATGGATCTAATGCTTCCCACCCCCCTGGTATCTTGACTACATACCTATACAACTACTTACCTAACCTACGTAGGCCAATTGTTCATCCTCTTCCGCACCCGTGAGGGAGACGCACCAGGAAAAGCCTCGCTCTATTTTCTTTCTTTCCGTGCTCCCTTTCCCATTTTCTCTTCCCGCCGCTCTTCGTCTTCACAAGATTCCGCATTGACTCGGTTATATTTATACATATGATCCGTTTGGTCAAGATCCCACGATGGCATCATCGTGGCACGGAACACAATGCTATCTCTCGAGGTTCCCTCTGTTACTTAAGTAGGTACCTAATACGTCTGGTATATTGAAAACTCCCCACCATCCCCGCTTTCCCGCCAACAGGAGCTAGTCTACAGCGTTATCTGAACCTCAGTAATCCCAGTAGTATACCTCGCTGGTGGAGATACCGGGGGGGTGTCGTGTCGGCATCGTCGGCGTCACCAGCGTGGTAGTTTCTTCGTCTGCAAGCGTGGAGCTGCTCTATCAACTGCAGAGTAGGCAACTGACCCTGTACTCTCCATGATTTGACCTAATAGTCCACGCTCGAGTAGCCTATGACGAAATAGACTAGTCTTTCAGGCTTCTGATTAGGTGGTGGTAACTGTAGGTTGATTTCAGTATCAACGGTATTCATGATTCGCCTCGCCGCCTCCGCGCTGACATCTTTATCCACGATGAGTTTTGCTACCGTCCATCTCGGCTGGTCAGCGTCCACGCTGCCCGTTTCCAAAACAGCCCCTTCATAAACTACAATCTGGCAACCAGAGAATAGCCTGTCTTCCCCTTTCGATATATGTTCCTCGCAATAATCATCTAATGTTGCCATCGCGATAGCTGTGACCGTAACTCCTCAGTCGTTTCTTGTTAAGCGCCTAGCTTGATTGATTAGACAAGCCTGAAAACGAAGGAGATAAATTCACTCCATAAAGTGAGGAGCCGATTTCTATATCAACAGAGCAGGTATTTTAGGCAATATCTTCAGGATGACAACTACTTGAACAATTACTTGAAAAATTATAGAGTCCTCCATGTTACGCCAATAAATAAAGAACGTCCTGGTGTTGGCCGGAAACATCGTTCTACTCGATAAATTAATCCAAGCAAAGATGCATGCCAACTACTAATTATTTTCCATGAACACCTGCCGAGTCCTCGTCGATTAGAGAGGCAACAATAGATTGAATAGACAACAGAAGATGGGGTTGTGAATATGTGGGCGACCTTCTTTTCATTGAGCGAGTTGTATCAACCACGGAGCAACCATGTTCGAGCAAAGTCGCCCGAACTAATAGAGAAACAGTAAATAACTAATGCGATAAAGTAAGTTTATGGGACAGAGGTTATTGAAATCTTATAATTTGATATTAATTGCTCCGTAGAAAAACTAAAGGTGACAAATAATGTGAAAACAACATGTGTACCCCCAGCTCTCCCTATCAATGCCCGAAAAGTACCCCAAAACTTGTAAAAGGGGGACACATATAAATCATAAACCATGCCCAAGAAGAATGAATCAATACCGCAGCCGCCTCAGCCTAAGACCACCTCTTACACCTGATTATGTCTGTAAAATTAAACAACACTTATAGAAGAAAGAAATATCCGGAAATCAAAGCCAGACCGGATACAAGGGCCAAGTCCCTCGTCAGTGATGAACCGGCACCGGTGAAAGATACAGGAGGAGTACCAGCGGTGCCAGTTATGCCAGTCGTGCTGTTCGACGCGCTCGACCCAGAAGATCCGCCCATGTTGCCAGAGCCGCTGGAGCTACCGGAGCCAGTAGCACCGTTGTTACCACCAGAGACGATGGAGCTGTTGCTGCCATTATTGCCGTTGTTGCCGTTGGTGCCAATGACGCCGACACAGCCGCTGGAGCCGCATGAGCTGCTGGAACCAACCGATCCGCCGATACCAGCCTGGCCGACGATGGCGGTTACAACTGGAGCAGGAGCCCCGGTAGCTGCAGCGGGAGCAGAACTCATGCCAGGAGCGCCGATAGGAGAAGCAGCGGTGGGGGTAGCAGCGACAGGCGTAGCAACGATGGGAGTGGCAGTGATGGTAGCGGTCACACCGTTGCCACCGATAGCAACTGTCGGCTTGCCCATGCCAGTGGGTTGAGCACCGGGGCAAGTGATCTCGATCTCGTCGGGGTTGCAAGATGGGCAGCTGACAGTGGTGACGACGAAGCCGGGAGGGATAACGGCGGTCACATAGTCAGCTGGGCTACCAGCGCAAGTCTCGGTGATGGTGTAAGTGGCCATCCATTGGCTGGTCTCACAGGCAGCAGGCAAGACAGTCTCGTAGATGGTGGTGTAGAAGGTCTGCGTCGCAGGGGGCGAAGTGCAGTAGAGGAAAGCAGAGGTGGAAGTACCGTTGATGAGAGACATTTTGGCTGTTGGTGGTGTTCTGGAGTTTTTTTTTCCTTTTCAAAACGTGTAGTATATAGAAATAGTTCGTATGAACGAGTTGAAGTGTTAATAAACGAATGTGTTTAGCGAATGAATTTTGTGAAATGAATGTGGTAGCCGGAGGCTGTTAATGAGTGACTGTGGTTATTAAGGCGGTAGCGGATGACTGTGATGCTGATGATGCTGATGAGAAGATATTGAAAACAGCAGGATGTGAAGCCATCTTTATACCGAATACGGACGATATGATTTCGAACGCAGCGATGGAGGATTCCGCCTCAACTGCCAGCAAGCTCGGCACAACAAACACTAACTCGAGCTTCGAAGAATGATGCGGGATTACGAGACATTCCTCTGGTTGAGGGTAAACTCGACCCGTCCGTACGTACGGATCATTAGGTTGTCAGGCGAAGGCATGGACTGGGCCCAAGACAAGTCTCAGGCTTGGATGAGCACATGCGGAGGTTTACTGAAGACTTGGCTGAATGCGACACTGGAGGATAGACAGACGTACATACCGACGAGGTTGCTGTGAGACGCGCCATGCTCTCCTTCCTGTCGCTTGTCGCTTATCCACAACATGGAGCAGAGCCCTAGTCTGCCCGCTACTTACCTACTACTTATCTCGAGACAACATACACACACACACGCACGCACGCACGCACTGATCATCGATCCTCATATCGTGAGACAGCTCGCCCCTCTAGAACTGGAACTAGGACTAGCTTGCGTTCTCGAAACCCCACGATATAGTACATAGCTAGGTGTTACCGACTGTTCAGGATAGCTTCATTCATTCGTAATGGCATGGAGTATATAGATATAATTGGTATGTGCCCTCTTTAATCGACATCTCCCGCCCATTGTCTAAAGACGATCGGGAGACTTCCTAATAAGGAATTTAATCTCCAGAGTAATTCTCGTAATTGAGAATGGCAACTCGTCACTGTAAAGATGTCGAGGTGACGGTCGTGGCGACTCTGTGAATACTTTTTGATCTGAAGAGAAAAAGGAGAAGATTTTAATTTTTACCGGCGGCAGACAGATTTTGCTTATGAATGTTTTTTTTTTTCAATTCTGCACGCTAGGCGAGACCCACTAAATCCCCACAGCCGGCAACAGCTGTCTGTAGAGCGGACTACATGGTACATAGTACGGATTACATACACAGGCATGTACATACCTATATCTATGTATTTGAGGGTATCTATCTACCTACATATCAATGTAGTATACCTACTATGGGTATAGGTCTGGTACATAAGGTATGATAGTAAGGTTAGTATGTATTGATATAAGTACTAGTATTACTATTGCTTCGAATAGAATAGACTTGAATCACCCTTCTCCCCCTCTCTTAAAAGTAAGTGAATTATTTTGCTAAATATCAATCTCGTTGCCATGCACCCCCACATGCATGTTATAAAATAGTGAGACTTGCAACTGGCATTGCTCGCATTGCTTCCCCCAGTACTCGATCGGACTACCTAGGTAGCCTTTGTTATGTTTCAGCTACTACCTAGGTTACTGGATATGCATCTAGGTAGGTAAGTATGTATGTAGTAGGTATCCATCAAGATATAACCATAACAACATCTTTGTCGCAATGGGGATTGGGGATTCATTCTTGCCGATTTTTCTATAGCACAAGTCAAAATACGTCTGAACATTTGAAGCCCCTTAGTACCTCCTAACCTACACATACCTGCATACAGAGTAACCTAGGTAAGCATGTAGTATGTACCTTCGTAGCAAACAGGCTTTGATGCCCCTCTAATAAGATCATGTAGCTACCAAATGTATAGGTAGGTTGCAGCGGAACGCATATCTGAGTGGACTCCACTAAAAGGGTACGTACCCATATACATACATATGTACCTATGTATGTATGTATGTATGTATGTATGTAGTATATGTATGTAGTATGGATGCACTAGATTATGTACCTAGGTACATATGTACTTAGGTACAGATTACCTACATAGTGTATGTAGTACAGCCATAAATTCCGAAGCTCCATACTTACCTCCTCCACGCTCCAATTCCACGGGCTGCCCCTTCACTTACCTACCTACATCTACGCTGCTATCTACACTACACCACTACGCCACACTAACTAGGTTACATGAACCGAGGTCTCTCCATCCACCTCCAAACCCCCCGACGGACGAACCATGCCATCCGACGACTACGCACCTGTCGGAGGGGGTGGTGTGCTCAAACTCAAGGGCGGAAAAGTGCAGAAGCTCAAGAAGAAGACGAAGAAGAAGGAGGACAAATCCGTATCCTCTAATCTCAAGCGTTCCCTGTCAGCCCAGCCGGACCTTGCCAGCCCCAGTGAGCCCACTAAACCGCGACGAGACGACGCTGCTGAGCCCGACAAAAGCCACGGCTCCGGCCACGAGGATGCTGACGAACACAAGACCGAGGCCGAGCGCCGTCATGAGGAGGCTAATAGGAAGAAGGCAAGCCGCAAACCACCTCCCCCGATCAAAGTCAGACAAGCAGAGCGGCTGCTGACGTGAGGCGCGCGTGCGCGCGTATACAGATGCTAAAGATGCTCCAAGACCCTAAGCTTTCCTCGGACCTGCGCAAGACGCACAAGGAGAGAGTCGAGGGCCTCAACACCTACCTCTCCAAACTGAGCGAGCACCACGACATGCCCAAGATCGGACCTGGATAGTCGAGACCCGAGAGGGGTCCGGTTTTAAAGGCGGTTGATAAATTAGCGCGGGTAGACCTAAGTATCCTTGGTGCATTGGTTTTGCTGACCTGGGATACATGTCTCCCTGTAACGGATCTTCGATTCTCGGCCCCTGTCCTCCACTTCGTGTTCTTATTCCCTCTGTCACCCGTTTAGATTGTCTTCCTTGATGCCCTTGATGCCTTTGATGACTGTGACACGGAAGGCGTGCGTTGACGCAATCGTCAGCCAGCTTGGATTTAGATACGAGCTGAATGGACCATCTTCTCAAACTATCTACCTAGGCCAATCAGCAATGTAGACAGAAGTATAGGAGTGGAATAGGGGTAGGAATTGAACGTGAGCTCCTTAGTGCGCACTGGCATATCAAATGACAACGTGACCGAGGCTGGGATTATCATATCAATGTACATTAATGCCCATGTTCGGAGTAGCACCAAAGGTAAAAGCATCATCCGAAGGCATGTCTGGTTCATGGTAAAGGGTTAAACTTTACCTAAGGGTCCTAATATACGTATGTCAACGTATAACGGAACACATCTACTTCTGTCTGGGTCACTATGTATACATAGGATGAATACTACTTAGGTAACTTAGTTACTCAAACCAATACATATTCGCGCGTCCAATTAAGGACGGGTGGGTACCTAGGTAGGTAGGTACATTATGTATGTATATGTATGTAGGTAGGTAGGTAGTCTAAATGAATGGCTACCATTGTTTTGTGTCTGGTACCTAGTATTGATGTAGTACCTCCCTCCCCTGTGTCTTCATCCCTCTCCTAACGTAATACTCGCGTCATAGGGCCAGCTTTACCCTATAAAAATATTCGGCCGGTACAGCATTTCGATTTCTCGTATTCAGCACCTTCCGACTTGCGAGGCACCGTGAATAATCCACCTTTACCGATTACACGAGGAAGGATGCGCATCTCGATGGAGTGTGGTGTTAGCAAATTCGCCTAGTAAAAACAGGGTCATTGAAGTGAGGTCTATCTAGGTAGGTAGGTAGGTTAGATGACAATAGGTAGGTAGATGGTTGACGTCTACTACGTATGTACGCTATAGGCGAATGAATGAATTAATATCTAGTAGAGCCTCCTACTACGATGATAAGTGAGTAGCTAATCGGAAACATAGGCAAACAAATGCGGTTTCCTTTTCCCCATCTTTATTACCATTGCGTCCCCCAGCGTATTACCTTCTCCCACCCATTACTGCCCCTTTCTGATTTATAACCCATCTAGATACATTGCCATATCATGTCTCCGTGATACGTTAAACGATTAAAGGGCTACAACCTCCCAAGGTAATTACTCCGATATCCAGATTATCCATTTATCTATACCAGACCCCGGTGCTATATCAAATGAATGTAAATGCCATCATGTATTCCTTGTATACATACCCATGAAGGCACCAGGTCTATGTGAATGCCCCGCGCCAATGCCGCCAACGCCAAAACATCAAGAGTGAACAGTGTTGAGGGTCGATCGGCCCCCTCTAGATTAGAATCGCACCTCCGATCACCACTCCAGCAAGAACATCCATGATACATCCCCGTGCGGCCGGGACGGCTAGGCCAGTCTGCAGGCTGCCCGACGCGCTTGACGAGGTAGTCGCTTGGTCCGAGGATCCAGGCGTGATTACCTCGACAGATGTTACCGTCGTGACCGCACCACCAGGAAGAGTGGATGTGAATGTCGAGGTTTTGTGTGTAGTGCTAGAGCTAGTCGCGGTGACGAGCGTAGAGTCTAGATAACTGGTTAGCATCGTACATTTAAACATGGTATAGTATGAACAGAAACAGGGGAATGAAATCAGAAACTAGTGCTGGAGGAGGAAATATGGAGGGATATATCGCTTCTACATTCGATAAAGACATAGCATGAACTGAACAGCAAAGCAAGGCTCTTGCTGAACGTACCCGTAGATGTAGATGAAGTTATAGGCACGCTTGGGCTCTGGGAAGTGGAGGAAAGCGAGGTGGTGCTCATGACCGTAGTGGTCGTAGACACAGTACTTGAAGAAGAGGAAGAAGTGGCGGACGTACCCGAAGAGCTCGTGGCGCTCGTAGGCTGAGACGTAGGCGAGGTTGTCGTGGTAGTGGGGGTTGTAGCAGTTGATGTTTCGACTACTGTTGTCGACTGCTGTGTAGATTGTTGTGTAGACTCTGTAGACTGCTGAGTAGACTGCTGAGTAGATTGTTGTGTAGATTGCTGTGTAGACTGCTGAGACTGCTGCGTAGAATCTTGAGTAGACTCTTGCGTAGACTCTTGAGTGGTAGTTGGAGCCGTAGTGGGAGCAGAAGTTGCCTCTGTTGTTGGATCAGAGGCCGTGGTGGCAGCAGACGCCTGCTCGGTGCCTGAAGTCGAGACGTCTGAAGCCGACGCAGTTGTAGGGTTGCTACTATCCGTAGCGGCAGAAGAATCTGATGTGGTTGTATCGTTTCCAGACTGACGCTTCACCATCTCGACGATCGAACTCGCCAGCTCGGGATCATCCGCATGGATAGCCTCCATGGCCGTGTGATCAGAGTCATATACGCCATGCCTGTAGCTGGGCAGATAATCGTGAAGAAGTTGGTGAAGAGCTTGAGGAGAAGCGGAGTTGAGCATCCGGGAGAAGGCTGATTCGCTCTGGTCTTCTACGTTCATGGCCTCTGACCCAACAGTGGTAACATCGTGATGGCATGGCTTTACCTTAGAGTAAACAGCATTGGCAAAACCAGCCACAACAGAAAGGCAGACTAGCAAGGTCAAAAGGAAAAAGTTCCGAGGCGATGGCATCTTTCTGGCTGGGCGATGGCGAGGATGGGTGATATGCTCTATGGGTGATTTTTCGTCGATGCCGTCCAGGAGGCCGTACTGAGGAGGTGGTAGTGGTGCCATAGTGAGGTGGCCGTGGGCGAACAGTGATTTATGAGAGACGGGAGAAGGCAGCTAGTGGGGATAAGAGTAAGAGAACCAAGGGACGTCCACCCCGAGCTACTGCAAGTGTAGGTTAGGTAATGGAAGCTTGGGATGACGGCTAGACTAGGTCCACAGACACGACTGCACCACAGCTGCAAGAGAGGGTTGTGACCAGTTAGATGCAGCGACCTCAACACAAGCAAACCAGAAGCAGACTCTGGGGCGAGAGCGGCGTTTATCCTCCACGCCCCAGCGGGCACTACCAATTCTGGCGTATCCTTGGACTGGCAGAAAGAGAAGCACAAGGCAATAATGGAAGGGTGAAATTAAGTTGCTGATGCCCGAGCGACGGTCAGCACGTCTGAAGCTAAATAGGAAGATGGATTGAGATATGGCAAGGCCCCTAAAAATATGAAAGGGAATGAATGGGCGGGGGGTTGGAGGAAAGCGAATGGCTGCAGAAGGTGTAAGTAAATAGTATGAAGTGGTGTTGAGAGAGCACAAGCTTACCTATTTATTAAGGTTACTGGATTAGTGGGAGCAGCAGAAGCAACCAGCCTCTTTCCCTTTTTTTTTCTCCCTCCCACTCTAACTGTGACTCGCACTCTCTTAAAAAAATACACACACACACACTCTCTCTCTCTCTCGCTCGTGGTTCCACAGCTTGACAATACCTACCTAGGTAGGCGGCGGCTGTGCCGGCGGGTCCTACGACTAGGCTATAAGTCAGGATGGGAGGAAAGATCAACAATGGCTCTGTTCGTAAAGTACATACTTACGCTAATGGGGGAGTCCAGACAAGGCTATCTGTAGATCACCTAAGCAATACATCCATGTAGGTTAAGTCCACGGGTATATGGGTACCTTTTAGGTAGTATGGTAGTAAGTACTTAACACATAAGTAGGGGATGGGTAATTCGAGTATGTTTTTCCAGAAGCCAAATTAATTATACTAGTATACGAAAATAGAGGGGAAAGGGGGGGAGGGAAAATGATTTTTTTTTTTTCAAAAGGCACACTGTAATACCTATTTTGTTGGGTAAGATGGATGAGCGCTAACCTAGGTAATTGGTTAAGCTGATGAATTCTCCGTTGAGTCAGTGACGTCGATGTGATGAATACGAGGTTTCTGCTTGTTTTATCTCCTGTCGACCCCCCACCTGTCTACGTCGTTGCTTGCGTGTGTCAGTCAAGTGAAGATGTCAGGTCGTCGCCGTTTATGTCTAGTACCTATGTGGTGTAAACTTATGTTTGTTCCTACGACATTTGGCTTCCTCAGACGGCGCTAGAACAGTAAATAAGATTCTTTCCTGGGTCTTGATTCCAGCCTCAAGCTTGGCGACACTGTGCTGGCTCGTTGACGATGCGACCGCCAGGATCTATTTTTGGGTATACCTACCAGGTACCTAGGCAGGTCCATAGGTACCGAGAACTTGCCATCGGTGCCTTACCTAGTATGTACAAACTAGGTAGCTAGGGGGCTAAGTACTACCTATGTAGGTATGTAGGTATGTAGGTATCAGGTGTAGGTATATACTTATCTTTCCTTATCGGCCACGCAGTTCCGAGTACCTACCTATGTAATCTGCAGCCAATTAATTTTAGTTCCAATGATTTTCCCTTTCTGACGACGCAAGCATGGTCGGACAAAACGAACGAACGATCGATCCATCGAACACATGTGATATTTTGTCGGATATTCGCACGTCTTGTCGATCTACCTACCCTACCACAGCCAGACTCTAAAATATTCACGCAACTAATTGTTGGTCCGCCTTGGTTGATCTTCCCCCTACCCCAGATCTTCACGATCCGTGATCACCAACCCATACCATACATACACCGAGAGTTGGCAGAGAGGACCGTGAAGCTCGTGACGCCTGTGAAATGATGACCGGGGAGGATTAATCCCGATTACATCTCTCTCCCCCCCTTCCTCCTTGCCGCTTGGTTACAAGATCTCGACATGCCTGAGCACCTCGACCCGTCTGCTACCCATTCCGATCCCCCCACCGAGTCCTCATCCTCCCGAGACGCATTGAGGCTGCTATCGCGCTCGCCGCATCCTTACCGTCGCCAGAACTTCGAGCTGCCCGACACCGTGCGCACCACTAGTCTCGATGTCCGCCCCTTGCCGTCGCGCTTCCCTAGATTCATCGACTCGTCGAGGGAACCTACCCCCACCAGCGACAGCGGCACCGAAGCCGATGACGAACACTTCTTGAAGGGCTTGCCCGCTCCCAGGAGATTACACAAGGGCTTGCGCGGTCGGAACGAGGTCTTGTCCGGCGCCTCGACCCCTATATCCTCTCCCGCCTTCCTCGAAGAAGAGGGGCGAAAGTTCTCTTACGGGCTGAAGAAAGACGTCGCTTTAGCCAAGGACTCACGCGTTGCTGTCGCCGCCTCTACGAGTAGGAGGAAGAGGGAGATTGTTCGCCGCCTTACCGAGTTCCTCATCATTGCGTTTCTAGGCATAATAGTATACGCAAATCCTGGTGTTCGTCCGTTGTGGCGCAATTGGGGTCGAGGTAGGCTACTGTCTCTACTGCTAGGTACTTCTTAGTTTACCTTCCTGCTAACGTTCGCGCAGAGCTTCGTGTCGGTGTAGTGCTGTTGGCTGGTCTGCTCTTGCTCTATCCATTGCGACTCGTGGTATGGGCTTATTGGCACCGCACTCCTTCGAGAAAGCTGCCCATATCTATACCTACCTCGTTCGATCCGGCGCCGCTTTTCTACCCTCCGACTATAACCCTGTTTGTCTCATCTCTTGTTGCGGTCGACAAAGAAGCTGCGCTACTACCAAATATTATTCTTGCCCTCTGCTCCCTACCACCAGCACTGACTTTTGCCTCGTCCTCGGACCAAGGTTGCAATCCCTTGCACTGGGCACTGTCGTGTGCGCCCTTGTTCCTATCTAGCTATGGTGGACCCAGGGGGCATGCTTCCGGAGGAGGCGCTTCTATGTCTACCATCCCTGCCGAGACCTTGACCCTCCTATATCCGTTGCATTACAACCTGTTGCTGCTGTTGCACACTTTGACTGCCACCAGCCTTTTGACCGCAGAGCTGCAGTTGCTCTCTGTCGCCCTTATTAATATATATCTTCTATCTTCCTCGCCGCAGGCTATTATTTTGAAAGTAATGCTATGGGTTGGTGGGCTCGATATCCTTGTTACCTGCAGCCAGACCATCATGTGGGGAATCGCCTTAGCTCGTGTCCCGAAGTGGCGGTTTAGACGGCCACCGGGCCTAGCGAAGCGAAGTTCGACCTTTCTCTCCAGTCTCATGTCATGGCGTAGGGTGAAGCATGACCTATTCCACTTACCTATGGATAGTTCCTCGTGCAGTTCGTGCGAAGCCATCGATGACCTAGAGGGTAGCGATGATTTGGGCGCCAGATCCCAACGAAACCATTTACACACTAAGACGATCACATTCGACGGGGCGAGTTCTACCGATATTGAAGCAAGGTCTTTTACGAATATCGATGCTGTCCAAGGTCGCCCATTCCGTACTTCGGAATCCCAGAGCGGGTCAGTACCACAGCGTCGACATACTTTGCCGAGTAGTGGAAAGCCCCTACGGAAGTCGAATAGGCACACTCCATCTGGTCGAAGAAAGAGATCGGCTTCGAATTCCGTTCGAGCTTTTTTTTCTCTCACGCAGGAGCAGGCAACATTCCGCAAGTGGGTTTACGCTGTCTATGTTTATGTGTGTATCGTGTGTGCGGTGTTTGTTCCGCTTCCCATGATCGGTGTCAAGGAAGTAGTAATGAGGGAGGCCCTCCACGGATACGAACCGGTAGGGTGGGCTCTGGGGTATTTATTTGGAGACTTGCCGTGGTTTAGGTGGCAGGTCATCATCCACAATCTCGAAGGGTGGATATGTCTCCCCCCGAGGTCGATAGATGGCCAGGATGACATACCGTTATACAACTGGGTCGAACGTCTCCGAAGATATCACGTTGGGGAGGCCAACACGCGTCTTCTCCTCAGCGCACATTGCATTACCATTATCCTTATTGGACTCGTCGTGGTCTTCAGATTGTCGCCCATTTACGAGGTGGACACGAGGCGGAAGGTATTTCACTTCATGATGGTCGCCATGTTTCTGCCGGCGACTTACATAGACCCCACCTTCGCCTCTCTTGCACTCTCGATCGTCCTTGCGCTCTTCCTTCTTCTTGATTTGTTGCGAGCCAGCCAGCTGCCACCCCTGTCGAAGCCACTCGCATCATTCCTAGCCCCTTACGTTGACGGACGAGATCTTCGGGGGCCGGTTGTCATCTCACATATGTTCCTCCTCATCGGCTGTGCGATTCCCTTATGGCTCTCACTAGGCTCGCTCCCGAGAACGGGAACAGGTTTCATGAAGGGCTGGGGTGTGCCTACGAGAGAGGTGGGTATGGTATCAGGGGTTGTTTGTGTCGGATTAGGTGACGCGGCAGCTTCTCTTATCGGCAGAAGGTATGGGCATCGTAAATGGCTCTGGGGAGGTGGGAAGAGTCTGGAGGGCAGCATTGCTTTCGCAACAGCCGTCTTGTTGGGGCTTGTGGCCGCTCACGGGTGGTTGCGTGTCGGCGGATGGCCTGCGACGAACGGAAAGTCGGATCCATGGGGTATAACGTTGCAAAAGGCAGGAGCCTGCGCTGGCGTGGCTAGCTTGACCGAAGCTGTGTTGACAGGCGGTAATGACAATGTTATTGTTCCCGTCATACTCTGGACTTGTGTTAAGGGTCTTGGCGTTTAGAGTGGTGCTACTAGACAGGTTAAGCCTGGGTTGCGAACCTGTTTGCATGGCGAGGCGTTAGGTAGGAAAGTCCATGGGACCATTTTAATCATATGCCTGAGGTTGAAGGAGAAAACAAAAAGGTTAGGGAGGGATGAGAGCCGAAGCGAACGGTTTGTGTTCCAGTTATTCGAGTTCTATTTGTCATGTCAAGTGCGATTAGTGCCTTGGTCAGCAAAGGAACAGACTATGTATGATGGAATGAGATATCAAAACCAAGGCCTTGCTACTATAGACCATAGACAACTAGCTAGCTAGCTGCGATGAAAGACTTTAATATCGATTTTTCTTTCTTTCTTTATCGTTTACACTATTCTATTCCACCGACTATCCAGGACATGTCCTACTGGGGCTCGTCAGCGGCTGTCTTGCTATAGAATATCATCCTCCCCATTACCTAGGGTTAGGTGGTTATAGACATTCGGCATAGGAACGATACCTCCCAACTTCAGGTGATGTAATAATAGAGTTGACGATAGTATCCGGGTCTCTGCCCTAGCTAAATCAGCGTATAGCATGAGCTTATAAACTAACGACTTGCATGTGGTTCTGTTCGGTGCTTAACCCAGCGGCCAAGTTCTCAAGTAGACCTTGGCCATATTTGATGTCTGTTGTTTCTGCAAGGGGAATTTTAAGGAGGTTCTCTATAAGTGTTGGCCGGAAAGAATCCCATTGGCTCAAGAGCAAGACCCTCTCTGTGATATGTCCACTAAGTACCTACCTACATACACCTGGAAGCTGTGTATGTATCTAATGTATGTATGTACTTATGCAGGTCCGGCCCTTCCGTCCTGTGCTATGTACCTTCTGTGGCTGTGCGATACATACCTAGTGGGCACCTGGACAGGTGCAGCATGTTGGAAAGAATGAGGAGGTCTGGGAGGTAAGGCGGAGGTACATATTGGAATGCAAAACTTGACAGCTGGTGGGACCTGCCAGAGGACAGAACAAACTAGAATCAATAGAAGAGATACCTACCCGACGTACCTAAGTTAAACGGTAGGTAGTAGTGTAACCTGGAAAGCAGATACTTCTTCCTAGGTAGGTTGGCTGCCTAAGTACCTACTAACCTACTAAGTACTAAAGTACCTGGTATAGAGAGGTATCTCACCTATGACGAACAACCTATCGCACTCCCTATCGCACTCCTCCCCCCACACACCTTTCCCCCTTTTTTTTTTAACCCTCTTCCTTAGGTATCTTTTCCCTTTTCCCTTTTCCCTTCCCATCTTCCTCCCTTTCCGCTTAGTCACCGGTAACCCTGTTCCCAACATCTCCTAAAGACACCTCTCCCCTTGTTCTTCTTCCTGATGTTTTAATATTATATTTAAGGACCTATTAGCCTGTCTATGTATATATGCTTCTACCATATAATGTAGGTGGGCATCAAGTCTTCAGGCCATTGATGCGCACAACATTGTCTGCATCTTTGATGAAGTAATAAGAAGAACTCGACGCGTCGTTATTAAGGTACCTAGTAGGTAGATCGTCGCTTTTCCAAGCTCCCAAAGAAAAAGTCTCCGACAATTGGACCGACCCACTTCTTTTTATTTATTACATGTGAGTTGCGTCTGTGCCCTTGTTTCACTGGTCTTCCATTTGTATCACTACCTAGCTGACACATGCTCATCTGGCCTCGTCCCGGTCAGCCCTATACATCCAGGGCTAGCCTATCGCCGTAGCCGCCGTCGACGGGATTGAAATATATGCTTCATCCTACTCCACCTGGCGTGATATCTCGCTGGTTCTCGCCATCTGCCATCCCATTGCCAGGGTTGAGCCTGAACTGAATATGTCTTCTCACTCCTCGGGGAAACCCCCCCGAGTGCTTGCTTGTGTGCTTGTAAGTCCGCCTCCCTATACGTACAACACCCTGACCTGGCTCTTCATATCTCATCCTGCCCGCGCAACAGTGTCAGAACCGGAAGATCAGATGTGATCGCAATAGTCCATGTTCCAATTGCATCAAGGTGAGTCGCCATTTTACGGCTCCCGGTCTTTTACTCCTAATCACACCTCCCAGGCCAACGTCACTTGCACCCCGAGCACTCCAGCCCCAGCTCGCAAGCGAAGGAGACCCAACCAGGACTTGCAGCAGCGCTTAGCCAGGTGTGAAGAACTTCTGTCCGAGTATGCTACCGCTAAACCCGAGAGTCCCTCCAACGACTCTTCAAATTTAAATGAGACGTGGCGGCCACAGGGTAAGTTGGTTGTCGACAGTGGCGGCGTCAAGTTCATGGACAGTTTTCTCCTAGCCAATATCCATGATGAAGTGAGTGTGCACTGAGCTGTGCTCCTATTGCCTACGCCTACAGCTTCTGCTATGTAGCTGGGAATGGTACCAAATCTGACTTGTTGACTAGCTTTCAGCCATGCGTGAGATACTTGAGGATGAGGACACGACAGATGAGTCTAGTACCCCCGCGGATCCGCAGTCTCCGGATCAGAACACTACCATTCTCTTCTCAGATCCCGTGGATGTCGTTCTAGAAGACCTACATCCGCAGCCTGCTCAGATTTTCAGCCTGTGGCAGACCTTCCTAGAACGTGTCAATCCCTTGACCAAGGTCATCCACGTTCCCACCGTACAGCCTATGCTCGTCAAGGCCGCCACGACTAGGGCCGGCATTACCAGAAACTCTGAGGCGCTCATGTTTTCAATATATCTCATATCCACTGTCTCTTTGAATGAAAGTGAATGCCTCGAACGGCTCGGTTGCACCAAGAACGAGGCCTACAACCGCTTCTCAAGAGGCTGCCGCGCAGCTCTAAGACGCATCGGAATCCTTAAGACATATGACTTGGTTGTGTTGCAAGCACTGATTTTGTACTTGGTACGCAAGAAAGGTTCCTTACTTGGATTCAGACTGACACCGGCTGACACCCCGTAGTTTTCTCTTTCCGGTCGCTATGACCGGCATGCTGCCTGGGTTTTGAACGGCATAACTGTCAGGATTGCCCAGAAGATGGGCCTCCATCGAGACGGTGAACTTCTCGGGCTAGCACCGTTTGAGACCGAGATGCGAAGGCGTATCTGGTGGCAGATCATCCTTCTCGACGCTCTCTCTGCCCTCCTTTCTGGCTTGGGCCAGTCTCTCATTCCCCGATCTTGGAACACCAAAAGACCCAGAAATATTAATGGTAGGTGAAAAGAGGGCGCTATGCCTGAAAGGCTGCGGTATTGTTTTCAGTAGCTCGCACTAACGTGATTTCAGTGCGTGAGAATGCCACTTTCTTTCACCGGATGCTCTTTCATATATCTGTACCTCCCCGTCCAAGCGTATAGTGCTGGATGGAGCTCTATCACATTGGGGTTTCAGATGACTAGGTATCACTGGTATTAATGCTTAATAGGATGCGGATCTTTACCCCACGATGACGACGGTGCAAGAAAAAGATGGCCCGACAGATATGGTTTATTGTCTGATGTCTTATGAGTTTGCAAAACTTCTGACGGAGTCGCCCACTCTCGAAGCTGTCATATTACAGAATGAGATGGGAACCGCTGACAGCCCCTCCCCCTTTGAAGTTGAAAGGGCCAGCCGGCGGATCGATGAGCTAGACAATACTATATCTGAGATTTTTAGAAAATATAGCGATCTATCGATGGGCCCAGTTCATGAGTTAGCGACGCAAACCCGGCCGATGATCGTAGAAAAACTACGAGAGATGATTCGACCCCCGAGGGAGCAAGCAGAAGTATGTGCATCCAAGATTCAGCTGTATACCTATGATCCCCTCGTCATTATTCATACTCGGTCTTCCCTAGAGCATGGTTAGAGTGTCAACTAACAGCCATCATCTTCACAGTGGGGTACTGAAATTCTTACGCCGAAGGACAATCTCTTCAAGATCTCGGTTACCGTAGGGGAGTATAATCTAAAAATGTACCAGACGGCGCAAGAGAGAGGCTTCTTCCTATGGTTTAGTAAGTTATGCCTTCCAATCCATTCTATGCTGACTAACTGTTAGCAGTGATGATTCATTTTCAGATCGAGGTTTTGCTCTATATGGTTGGACAACTCCGCACACGGACGAGCGGTCGATTGGTAGAGAGGGCGTGGACTGTCACGGAGCTATTTTATCACCACCATCACGAATTATACGATGTTACTGTCAAGGCACACGCCGCTCTAGGGATGATAACCGTCAAAGCCTGGCGGGCCCGTGAGAGGGCTTTACATGAAGCTATGGGCTCTCCCCCCAAGACGCCAGGCTACATATTTAGGTTGCAGAGCTTACTACCATCAGAAGTGACGAAACCCTCTCCGGTAGAAAGACCACCAGACCTAGACAGCACTCATATGACTGCAGGCGCGGGTGCAGTACATGGCCCAGATATGCCGTGGGATCAAATGCTAGGTTTTATGGATGCAGGATCTCTTGATTGGGATATGTTCTCGGGTAATAGCGGGCAGCCACCGACGGGTTATGGAGCATATGGGTCAGCATTTGGGACTAGTATTAACAGTTGGTTGTAAATCTGGATCATTCGTGGCTTTGGAAAGCGATACTCATCTCTGCTGAAGTTATGACATAGATTATCTGGTTCATTGGAAGGAGTTCATTATGGCTAGATGCGAGGGTGTTTTATTTCGACTCGCGGAGATGGTCTCCGCTGTGGAGAGCTGAGCATGGGTATGTTTTTGTTATTTCTTGGTCCTCTCTGTTTGCATGTCCCGAGATGTGGTGCAGAGCGTTTGGTCATAGTTTTGTAGATCTTTGAATGGTTGTCAAGTTATTACTGTTGTAGTTTTATAACACAACCCTTCTTCCTCTTTTTCTTTTTCTTTCCCTCCTTTTGAGTTGCTTCTTGATGCTTTGTTGCCTATGAGAGCTAGAAGAGACCTAGCTGATTGGTCTCTAGATATCAAATTAGGTAGTTTGGAGAAGTAATCATTCGGTCTACAGACGAGCGCTTCGGTCCCGAAACCCCAACCCTCGGGAACAAGTCTAGTCGTCTTCTCCGGAATCGACAATTCACACCATGTTTTTGATGTCTCCAATTTACTACGCCGTACAATCGGTCTCTACTAGAATCCGGCGTGTCACCGAAAGGGGGGCTCCGTGGTTTACGGTCGCGAAGACTCGCAGTCTAGACGTCGGTCTCGGGTGCTTATACGTTATGCCTGATCTCTATATACTGACTATTCGCATTCCTAGTCGCCCAGATCTCTTTTTCCATTGTTAAACATGACCTGTTCCCTCATCCTCTAACAATTCTATCTTTGAAAATTATTTGTTTCTCTGCTAACTTCGTTATACCGTAAAATTGTATTCATCTGCAACCGAAGCCATATCCTCTCCCCTCGATCCTTGCCTGTATAAGATAGGGCCATAAAACCCTACAGATTAAATTTATATCTCGTGATATTCCACTGAGGCAGAATGGCAGGTTCGGTAGTAGCTTCGAACGAATCCTATGTTGGGCTAAGACATGATCCAAAGCCACCATACGACACGCCGCCACAGACTAATACAATAAAAAACACGGGTAATCCGAGCCAGATAGAAGATCGTGTCTATCCCAGCGGTTTGAAGCTTGTCTTGATCCTCTTATCCGTTTTTATGTCTCTATTTTTAGTGTCTCTAGACCGACTAATCGTATCTACGGCCATCCCTAAAACCACTGATGAATTCCATTCCCTACAAGGTAAGGGATGAAAAAGAACGAAAGGAACACGGGCCTTGTTCTCTGCTCTTGTATTGCCGCTTTACTGCGCAGTGGAAACGCGCCCTCTTTCCTTTTGGAATCTTCTTCACACACCAAACATCGACACGTGACGGCTAACTTACTTTGAATAGATGTCGGGTAGTATGGCTCGGCATACATGTTAACCACGTGTTCGTTTCAACACGACAATCGTCCTTTTCGAGGCCGGTTCGGTCATTTGCGGTGCTGCTCCGAGTTCAGTGGTTTTGATTGTCGGCAGGGACATTCAAGGCGTTGGCGCCGCTGGGATCTTCTCAGGTGTAGTAGGTGTTCAACAACGCGACAGAAGTCCGCTGCCAGGTCACAGGGGCTTACGTTGATATCGTAGATCGTGGTACTTGTTTTCGCAGTCCCCCTGCACCAGCGCCCTCTATATCAAGGCCTATTTGGCGCTGTGTTTGGCATCTCTTCAGTCATCGGTCCTCTCGTTGGCGGAGCTTTCACCTCGTCGCGTGCCACTTGAAGATGGTGTTTCTATTTAAACATCCCCATAGGGGCCATTTCCTTGGTGATCATTGGATTCTTACTTGATGTGCCTGACAGCGAGTCGACCAGGCTTCCATCGAGAACCAAGCTACCACAGTTAGACGCTGCTGGCGCCACCGTCTTAATACCTGGGGTGATCTGTCTTCTCTCTTTCCAGTGGGGAGGGCTGACTTATTCAGTAAGAGATTTTCGCAAAGACTTTTTTTCTTAAATCCTTTACTTACCGTCCAAAGTGGAACAATGGTCGCATTATAGCGTTGTTGACCCTTGGAATTGCTTTGCTTCTCTCGTTCATATTAGTTCAAGCTTCCATGCCAGCTACGGCGACGATACCTCCGCGGATTATCAAGCAACGGTCGGTTGCTGCAGGCTTTGGGCATACCATTTGTATTAGCTTCAAATGGTCGTCTTTGGTAAAACATCTCATAAAGGTCCTCAACCTTCGATCATAGGTAATCAATATGTGCCATTTAGTTTATTATCTCCCAATATGGTTTCAGGCGATCAGAGGCGTTTCAACTGTTGATTCTGGGCTTTATCTCCTGCCATTGACTCTGGCCATGGTTATCGCCTCGATATCTAATGGTATCCTCGTGTCAAAAGTCGGCTACTATACACCCAGCTCGATCTTGGGGACATGTATCATGAGTATCGGTGCAGGACTTTTCAAAACATTAGAACTCGATACTAGCAGGGGCAAATGGATTGGATATCAAGTAATCTGGTAAGCAGAAAACATAGTGCCCCTAGCTCATTAACTATCTACTATATCAGGGACATTCCAATACCATGTACTTGAATACTAATACATTTCCAGTGCGTCTACTTACATTCACTTCTTTCGTTATGTTCGATGGATCATCGGTAGATTATTTTATTCTTGAGTGTATCACTAATCGTTGTTAGATGGATTTGGCTTGGGCATGTGCTTTCAAACGGCAAATCTAGCTGCCCAAACTGTACTGCCCATAGGGGATGTGCCGATTGGATCGTCGTTGATGTTTTTTACCCAACCTTTAGGGGGCTCTATCTTCACCTCTGTGGGTAAAAATTTTATCAATAATCAGCTCCTACAAAGATTATCCGGCCTGCCAGATTTTGATGCATCTCTGGTTGAAAATACAGGTGCCACAACGCTCAGCAGCTCTCTACCACCCGAGTTACTTCATTTGGTACTGGTAGCTTACAACAATTCTCTCCGTCAAGTATTCAGAGTTGGTTTAGTACTCGCTTGCCTCGCAGTAATTGGCTCAGCCTCTTATGAGTGGAGGAGTGTAAAGAAGCAGGCCTCTCTCTCTCTGAAAAGATTAATAACGTCGAGAAGGGCAATCTGGGGGATCAAGGCAAATACGAGACAGGCAGTGAAGCCAGGCCCGAAGCAGATGGGGTCATCGTTAGGTCTACTGACATGAAATAGGAACGCAAAATAATACTATATACGGTTGGCTTGACTTAGGATCTGGCTGTGTCATATAGTTAATTCCCCAAAAGGAACCGGGACGCAGGATTTTGGGGAGGTTCCTTGTGACATAACAAGAAGTCCCCTGGATATCTCATCCATTATGGCCTTCATGATTGTAGAGGGTTTGCTAGGAACTTCTCTTAATGTTACCCCTAGAAGAGAGAAAAGGGGTTGCAAAGGTGATAGGGGGATATTTTTTTACACTAATCCCATAGTCAGAACTTCTCATCATAGAATACTATATTTACTCACACAACATGTTACTTTTATTAATGTAGTAATTATTAAAATAGGGCAATGACTTTTGACTTGACCTTGAGAAAGGATTTGGCGAAGTAAGCACCAGTTGATGCATCGGGTGCTAAATGATACTCATGTTACACTAAAACTTATGAGTTGAGAGAGCTTATGCCTATGCGCTAGTATTGGCCTTCGAAAGAGCAATACTCTTTGTCTTTATTCTCGTACAGTACAATAAGCACTCAGCATACCGCATACAAGCTATTTCGCTTTCATACGGGGCCAGATGATTATTTATAGATTATGCTCATTGTGTCAGTTCTTTATGTGCCTATGTCTGAATAGGATTATAGTGTCTACATGTATTAGCATCTATCCCTTTCAAGTATTCATATGCTTGCGTGGTTGGGTCCAGTTAGAGAGAACACGTATAAAGGCCAGAAGAACCTCAAATGATTGACAGACCTCATCCATCAAAATTGATATTTATTTCACCCCAGAAGATTCAAAATATACCGCACACGAATTATCTCATATAATCTTAACCATCCGATCAGCTATAATTCTCAATGGACACTCCACGGCAACCATACTTTGCTCTAGTCACTAGATCCATTTCAACATCTGAAAGTCAACGCATTGGCGCCGCAGCCGCAGCCATCATCGGAATCGTCGCGGGCATTGTGATCATAATATTTGTCTTGCGGAGACAGTATATGAAGAGGCAATCGAACAATGAGCGTGTCTGAATCATTCCGTCACATGACCCTACTCAGTCAGGTACATTCATTGTGTTAGCTGACACTGGGCTAATGTTCAAGAGAATGAGCGGAGGTTGGCCGGCAACTAAAGGTTCAGAATCGGGTCTCACATTGTCAGCATTGAACAGACAACCTTCTAGTACTTGAGCCCCCTACAGCTATGCATAGGTTGCTTATAGATCTGGAACAGATGAGATAAAACTGTAAACCTTGAAGATATCGCATTTATTAGGTACCCAGCTATTAAACATATATTGATACCTACCTATATCTCAACTGCACCTATTAGTTCTTCATTCCCGTGACATTTACCACATCCGGTGGCTAGTTGGTCATCGTAATTAGGAAAACACGACGTAGCCTGAGTAGAGCAGTACGTACTTCACCACTACAAGAATAAAAGGTGACAAGGATCGAAGTATTATGAAGAAATCATCGGCCTTTGTGTTGTAGTAGGTAGTAGTGCTAATTAGAGCAGGATACTATATGAGGTCACCTCCCGATTCTAGTCAATACTTAATTAACCTAGCTTACTCGGGAGTGCAGTCGGGACGCATGCTAGGTACGTAGTCGCGCGCTTCGCCAGCCCCTTTTCCAACCAATGACATGATATTAATTTCTCGGTGCAGTTTCTTCCAGTCGATCTCAGGGTGGTTATAGGTGCCCCAATATGTCTTTGCCTCTGCAGGGTGGCTGGGAGGCTTACACAAAGGGAGAATACATGATTCAATGTACATATATAGATGCACCGTCGTCAGGGGTAATCATGCATCTTACCTAGGGGAACTCTACGACAACTTAATGCCTTCTCTTTTACATGTAGCATACATATTGAAACAAAATGATAGAAACATAGGAAGTATAGCCTTCAATAATTCATAACTACATATGTCAATACGAGGCAATTATTCGGCAATCCCTGCGGGTTGTAAATAAGAAGAACATAGTGTGTGATTTGCCCCGCAATAAAGATCAAAAGATCTACGTGAAGATCAGTCGTTCACCTTGAAAGATGCATAGCCTCTCGTACGTTCAGGGTTCTAAACAGGTTTGATTTGCCTGTGTTTGCAGTTTACGTGGAGAAGCCTTCAGACTGAATGTTTCACATCCTTGAACTATTCACGACTCAGGCTTGTAGATATAGGAGCCCACTTGACTCACATGCATTCTATCCCTCCCCCCCTGAAAATCATCGCGAACAGTTAAAAGGCCAAGTCTGCCTTGTACAGTCGAGTCCCTGGCCTATCTTATTTTAAAGCTCTTCTAACGCAACACCTTGTTGTCTTCGAGAAGGACAATTAACAAAGATACGCGAACTATGAACGATTGTTTTAACAGCGATTGTCTCAAATCACAATACATTCCTTTCATCAACCATTCAAAATATCATAGCCATTCTTTCAGCGGTTGGTGGCCCTATATAGTCAGTTCCTGACACCCTGCGCGAGTTCAGCCCGGCCCGCGGCCTACTTCAACAACGACAGCAACCCTCCTTAACGGCCAAGCCTTTTCTTTCTAACACCAAGTTGAACTTGCTGGAAACCCAACTGAAAAGGAAAACTTCAGTCTATTTTATTTAATCTCATTTTCGACACCCATTCGGTAAAATTCACTCCAATTCTACTTCACTATCTTCCCTAGCATATTTCGCAACCCAATGATTTAAGACGAGATGGATCGCCCGGATCACCCGGAGACACGACTCCATTACGATAGCGATTGGACACCAATGTATATCATACTGGCATTGATTCCGCTGGTGTTTTTAATCGTGGCCTTGTTTTCCAAACGCAGAGACCATGTCCTCAAGAAGGAACATGACCTTGAGACGGCCAAATATAATCGCGCCCGGTTCCCGTGGAAAGACGCCGTCAACGTTTCCGAGAACATGAACTCAGCGGTCCACCCCTCCGCATCAACGTCTTCGCCAAGGTCGCCGGCAGGCCCGGTGTCCTATAATTACGGAGAATCAAATAGGGGGTTGAGGTCTGAGGGACCGAAAAAGGTACCGCCGTCGATCCAAGTTCCACAGATAAATGTCATTCCAAGTCAGGAAGTCAACACAGGAAAAAGCAGTACATTTGCACAAGTCGGCATGAAAGAGCCACACGCATATTGGTACGGAAATGATAGCCACAGTCCAAGTGGTGGCAGTAGATATACGGGCCAGAACTACCAGGTCGTTTCAGTATAGCATGGCCGGCGTAATGCATCTGGTTGATATCCAAGCCGCCACACGTGAGAGTTTCTGGACTCAATAATCTAACTCGAGATTTACTCACTACCCCTCTCACTTACCTCTCTCTGGTATAGTCGTTGCTGAAAAGACGACAACATTAATGTGTTATGAATATGAATGAGTTGCAAGCTCCATGAGCTCTCGGGTGATGGAAGATACTAGTGTTCTCGCCGCTAGTCACAAGACTGGCCAGTTTAACGGAGCTTTACATAGACAAAACGACTCTGAGTCTAATATATAATGATACAAGTAACACCCTTATTTGGAATCAAGCACATGGAGACTTATCGGGCCAGGTACCTCCTGACTTTGGCCTGCAGATCCCGCGTCCTTTCGCGACTGAAGAGGCTCAAGAAACGGCACACCCTAATCAGCAGGAATAGAGAAACATTCAGGCCGCAGGTTTTCAACTACGACATGGGCATCTGTGGATCTCGCTATCTTCATGCTTCCACTTGAGTACCCTTGATTATTTTTTGTCGCATCGTAGAACCCAGCAATAGAACATGAGATGACATCGGCCGAATTGTTGATTTTCAAGATACCCTGCTAGGAGCTGCGCTAAGGTATGTGTCTTCGAAAGCCTGACTGGCTCTCTGCCCGCTCCTTGGTGGTAGTGCATGCGCCGCGTCGCCAACAAGTACGCAGCCGTCGCGATCCCAGTATGGAAACTCTGGCATGACAAAAATGGGATACACATTCTCAGGCCGGTCTTCTATCAAGCATTTACGAATAAAGGGATCAGACCATTCTCGGTGACGCCTGCGAAGCCCTTCGGTAGTTTACTCCTTACACGGCTCGATCCCTCTACCTGGTAAGTTTGTCTCATATATTGACCAGTGACGCAATTTAGTGTTCTCCGATCATAACAGAACCAAATACCTAAGAAACCCCATTCGACCTATAATAAATATCATATTAGGGGCGTCAATAAGGTGCTGCGAAAAAGTAGTGTCGAGGACACCGTTAATTGCGCACACTTGTCTGCTCTCCTTTAGAGCCCCTTTCATAGATTGCTGTTAGGTTAGAACTTCACCCATATTTAAGTTTATAGCTCTCATTATTATCAAATAAATCTAGACGAACTGTACTCCGAATACCATTTGCCTCAACAGCAAGGACCGCAGTCACATCCGATGGCCCATCTTCGAAATGGACTACGAGTTTCTATCCTTAACGGGCCAACACTTTAGCTACAGTCTTATATTTTGCCAAGTATGCAAACATGGTTTCTTGTAACCAATTCATAAGGACAGGTCGAGATGCAAGCAAAATACCGAGAGGGCCTTGACCTAAGGGGATTCGCCCGCTGTATATCACTCAAAGCATCTATATGAAATTCATGAAGCGTAGGTCTTCTCTTAACGAAAGGTCTAAATTAACTAAAATATAGAGTCTGTTAACCTTTGGTTATAGACCTAGACCAGCGCTCAGTCTGCTTACGCTATATCCGAAGCTTAACAGACAACTGCTCAAAGCAACTTCTAGACTTGCGTTATCGTATATCTTGCTGTCTATCATTTGTTTGCGGGGGGAAGATCTTGTAGGGCAACAGCGGTACTAAAAACCGCTAAGGGCGGCTCTAACAAATGGTCTTCGTATGAATTATGTTGTTTAGGTACCAAGGCAAGAAGTTACCTGAGTTTTTGACAATACATTCGGACCTAGAGGCAAGAAAGACAATGTAGCACCGGGCATATGAATTATTTATCAAGCAGAGACTAACGTTGCTTTTATTAGCTTGATGGCATCAGTGTTTCTCGTGAACGAAGGATTCATTGATATCATACGTTCCGAGTAAGACAATCAAAATTTATCGCCGGAAATAGGGCGTGAACATATACGGTAAGTGTTGGGTAGACGACATATCTACAGTCGCTTGAGTCCCCGATTTTACTACTAACGATAGAATAACTACCTAGCTAAGTTCAAATCTTCCTACTATGTAGATATCGTTACGAAAAGGTATTGATGGTGACGCATTTTTTGCGTTATTACCTAGGTACCTTGGTAATAAAATATCCTTCAAACTTGAGGGAGGCTAGTTTAAACAGCCCATGTAGTTTAGTGCTTCTGAAATGGTGTTGAGAATAATCAGTATGCTCAAAGACAGAGAGAATATATTTTCAGACTTTAACTGGTTTTAAATATATGGGCGTTTCAAACCCCAAAGAGCCTTTACTCAGTGACATAAACTATTCCAAAGATGACATGCGGGAAAGTAGGAAGGCTAACTTTCCTCCATTAAGCAATCCTATGTATAAGTTATATAGCTAGGCACATCTATTCGTATGAGTGTAGGAAATATATAACGGTAGCTCTAGTAAAGTGTTATACTGTTAACATCCAACATACAGGCGGCCTTACAATGCTTATGGAGGACTGGGGTTGTTTGACACAACCGATACTCAAGGCACACAACTCGGAATAGAAACCAGAGTCCATTCCTAATATTCCTAATATACAGCTCGAGCTAGTACGCGGCGTGTGTAATAAGGCTGGAATGGGGTCAAAATGGAGCTGTGGAGTGAAATAGCTAAATAAGGAACAATCATGACGTACCGAGTCGCCGACGTAATAATGAACCCCCCCCCCCCCCCCCTTCTCTCTGTGTATATATACCTATATACCTATATACCTATATACCTATATACCTATATACCTATATACCTATATACCTAATGTAATACCAAAGCACCTGTATTTTTAGGCCCTTTAAAAAAACCTGTCAAGATGGTGGGCATGAGGATTCCACAACATACTATTACCTCAGTATGTCATGTGTCATGTTCAAGTGTGTATCAAGACATCACCAGTGCCGTAGACAGGTGTCAGACTTAACAGCAAGGAGAGATGTATTATAAGAACGAGAGGTGTGCTAATAAAATATAGGTGATCTAGTTCCGTGACCCACTAAGAATATGACGTTATTCTATGTGCAATGATGAGTACATGAAAATAACTTAAGGCTTGACCAGCCTACAGAATAGACGTAGTCGAGAGACACACTATGCTCCTATTACCCTCTATTACTCGGTGACATTTTAACCATAAGAAATCGGCATTGTCTCGTTACCCAAACAATGATAGACTCTAGCACCACGGGACGTTCACAGGTCTTCAGGAACGGTGGCGTATAAGCTAACGTCCATCATATTCTCACTGAAATCTCTGGGTCCTCATGGTTAGATATTACTGGTAGGTTAGTCGACGATGCATTCTTCTATTTCAACGAGGCTGGTCCCTTCCGTAAAGAGGAGTATTATAATAGCGGGCCATGTTTCTGGGGTGTATTGATATTATACCATGTATACTGGGCGCTCTCGTTTGTAAGACTCATCCGCGATGGTCAAGGCCTGTCGAATGATTCCTAGCGTCGATGGTCGTAGAGGACATCGCAATACTACCAATACTAGGAATGAAGTGCATCTGGTGGAGCCTGAAGCCTACTTAACTTGTACTGGGAGGCCGGAAAGGTTGCTCTATATACAGACAAAAATCGACCAAAGCACGATCGTGCATGGGAAACGCAGCAGCTGCACGAATCTCGTGTATCTGGGTAGTGCCGTGAGATGGTAACTTCAACCTGTACTCGTGCACCGTGACACCGAACAACCCTTTCTGACTATCTACTCGTCCGTGATTTTCGTCGAGTAGCACTTGTACATATCCGGTCCGATGAAGTCGGCTTTAAGAAGCCACGAGCCTCGAGTATTTTATACATTAGAAGCAAGGGGGTGTCTAGACCACGTGCTCTCAACTTCTACTTACCCTAGTCTAGGATATATATATAATGTTATATATGAGACCAGACTAGTTCAATGCCCGAGGTTTACCTATCATGTAGTCAAGACGACGTGAGAAGCCTGCTCTATTAAGCTGATGATGTTCTGCGACGATTGGCAGAAAAAAAAAGGACTGGGCATCAGCGGTCAGTTTATGCATAGACCTGATATATTGGCCAAACGGCAATGTTTTCGAAGCTTGTTAAAACAGGGAATGACACCTGAAACGGGACAAAACATTATCAGCATGCATTATGAATGCCACTCAAATTCTACTCATTCGTGGCGTAGTCTTTTATTTGTTCTCATGATTGATACCCCAAGGCATCTCTGGCTGACATGATGCCGCCCCTGGGGTCCTGGTTGTAAACATTATGCTACTAATGTTCAATGCTAGCAAAAACGATGGAGCTCCGTGACCACATGCATTGTTCCGTCCATTCCTTTGCCCTTATCCGAACAAAATTTCGCCAAAATCAGTTATGACTCCTAACGCCTCCCTATTCCACAGTCTAATACAAAGCAAGTGCCGCTCAGCATAGAATCCGAACCGTGGAAAGAAACGAATATATACATGAATCGAGTTCCATATGGGTATCGATGCACAGTCGGAAATTTTAAGTCGAGAAAGACAAGTCATGATCCATCATGTCTACCGCCTGGGCACCCAAATGTTTAAGATGACGCATATTGGGGATGAGCCCGCGCCCGAAATGCATCTCCTCGCAGTAGACAAGCCGAAACCGTAGAGCGCTAGTATGTGGGGAGGCCGACAAAATATAAGGGCGCGGCGGCTATGTTCTCATTAAAAAAACAACCGTGTCCGTCAATTACCGAACGACATATTCAGTTATTGTCAGGCTGCCAGACCTTAGCACCAAGCGACTTGCTGATGCCGAAGCCGACACTGACGGCAACACCAATAATAAAAAGCGCGAGGGCAATCTTGACAGCGACCCTGGTTCGCTTGCTAAGACGGGCCATGCACTGACAAGATCTGTTGTTGATTTTAGCATTGCGGGCCTTCTGTTTCCAATGGTCTTGCCCGGGCCACACACTGGCGTCGGACTTAGACCGGTTCCCACAGGTCGATGTCTTATTTAGATTGTCGGAAGACTTGACGGGCATCATAGCTTCGATATCGGTGTCGAATCCGTTGGCGTGGGCTGAAGCAGGTGTAGATACGCTCGAAGGCCGGCGGAACTCCAGGCTCACATCGGGGCTCTTCTCGCGACTTGGAGAGGTGGTGGTACTAGGTGTAGGGAGGACTTGTTTGGTAGACACAGTCAATAGACTAGGCTTGGATGCCTTCGCGTTAGAAGTAATGGAGGCCATGGTACAATAGTGTACAGAGTGGAATCGCGAAGCGCGGCAAGACGCAGTTCTAGAAGGCAGATAATAGTGCTATATACGCGTCGTTTTCTAGCGTTTCCGTCTAGAAAGCCGGGCAAGAATAGGCGTAGACGTGTATGAGGTATCTGGCGTTATAATCGACAGCGACAGACAACAACTCCTGAGTCAAGCATATAATCAGTACGACGAGCTATACGTAACAAGTGAAACACGACCGGAGAGAAACACGGCGGTGTTGTACTCACCATATATGACCCAGTTCGGGGGGTCACCTGGATCGAATGACGATTGTGATCAGGAGAGGACCGAATGAAGAAAAACAATCAGTTGGTCCCTCGTCCCGTTGCGTGGTTTGGTGCCTGTTTTGGTCGTCACAACGGACGGACCAACAGAGAGACCGGTGACTAGTTCTCTCAGAACATCTGACCTGGTCTGACCTGACAAAAGACGTCCTTCTTGTCTTGTTGTGTTATCCCAACACGATTGTTGCCTGGCCCGTTGCGAGAATGAGTGACGGCAAATGCCAAGTCAAGTGGCAGCGCCAGTAAGAGAGGAGAAGGGGCGGAAGGTGGTAAAGTAAGTATAATAAAGAGGAGCCGGAGGGGGGAAACAAGGCGCAGGAGACAGACAAGACCCTTTTGGAAGTCGGGACCTTCGAGAAGTAGAAGTCGACAGGAGCTTAGATACCGCCTATACGTACCTTAGATAGGTAAGGCAGAGTGAAAGAGAGAGGCACACTAGAAAGTGTAAGATATGGAGAAATGGGGAGAGAGGGAGAGAGGAGGGGAGAGTGATGAGAAACGAGAGACGAGAATGGTAAGTAGATACCTCTGTGTAAGTACTGTAATGTGCGTGCGTTGGAGTACCTAGCAGTCCATCCCCATCCCGTGTAAGCTAAGTTCAATTGTAGTGTGCTTAGTAGGTTAGTGCACCTAGTTCCAGAAACGCGCAATGCCTCCTGGTGTGATTGACGGGATGGATTGAATGTTTGTGGATGGGTTATCCAGACGACTAGTGGATCTAAAACGCCTGCTAGAGCTGCATGTAGACAAGGGCCGAGGGAGATTGGGTCAATCAATGGACAACAACCAAGTGGGTCTACTACAGATACGGTATCCGCTATTCACTCATACCTACGCTAACCACCAACCAAAAAAAAAAAGCTGGAGATGCCGCCACCTGCACACTTAAACATGCAGGAACGAACGAAAAAGAAAGAGGAAAAAAAAAAAACTTGGTCTGGGCGTCAAGGGCCTCAGAGCGTCTCGACCACTTTCAGCCAAGGCCCACGCCCCTGCCCCCCTTGGTCTAAAGTATGCGGGCATGTCAACGTAGGTAGATAGGTATTCAAGGTTTGCTCCATCTTGAATTTCAAACGAGGCGTTTGAACTACCTACAGTAGGTACCTACCCTTAGATAAAAAACAGCTGATCTCTTATCAGCCTCTATAAAACACCGTTTGCGCCAACTTCGAGTTGACTTCACATGACTCCTACTTCCCTACGGTAATACATGTGCATCGGCAGTAGGTACGTATCGTGTTGCTGAGACCCATGATCAAATGAGATGCAATTTGCATATTCCCCGATGGTAATGCGCCAGCTTGTCGTATCCAAACTTGCAGGTGAGCCCCCCAGGTCAGTGGCGAAGGGAGGAAAGGGAAAATACATACCTACGTAAAATGCTAACCTAGGTACCTACCTAGGTGGTTAATAGGCAGGTAGTAGGAGCTAATCGCAACCCCAAACCCGAGCTAATATATGTATGTATATAATATCTACATAATTAGCGTAATAAGACAAGTTTTCGGTAATTTTTCTTGTATCAAATTGCTGTTGGTGGTGGAGTTATTATGACATCGATGGCAATTCATCGTCCTAGGTAGTCTCGTATGTATTTAGTCGTTATCGTGGTTGCCGATGAGGATTCTGGTGGTGGAGATAAGCGATCATGATAATTAAGGAAGTGCGCAGACCAGGCGACCTGACGGTCATTGCTAAAAACTACCTAGCGATGATCACTCCCCCGTGTGCACCAGGTAGGTAGGTATGTAGGTACGCATAGGTACGCGTATCGGCAAGTGCCTTTTTGTATAGGTATACCTACTGGGTAGTAGTGTACACTACCTAGGTATGTATGTATGTATCTATCTATCTATGTGCCTATGTACCTACTCATACGAGTCCATCACATATTGATGGTAACCCATACCACACACAGCACACAAGGAGACAATCCCCCCCTCCCCCCCAAACCCAGGACCTCATGTATTTTATTAGATTTGCCCCCAATGAAAGGGTTCGTTTTTTCCCTTTCCTTTCTATTTTTGCTTTACAATCTTTGCCCACAACACTGAGATATTGCTGCTATCAAGCTTCTGTAGTACCGAAGCTCCCCACATAAATGAATACTTCCCCTGTCAATCACATCTCGAAACGGTAGCAATGCATGCACTCATGGCTAGATTTTGCATATCAGCACTTATAAATATGCAACCCAATCTGAACCCTGTGATTGGATTCTCACCGCATTATACACTACTAAGTACCTAGGTAGGTAAGTACATACCACCCGATTCTCTTAAGCGGTCCCTAGTAGGTAGACGCAGGTGACTCTCTGATAAGAAAGAGGTCCGCATGTACCTTGTAGATCGTAGCTGCGTACATACATAGTACATATGTAGGTAGCACCTCGTGGCTTGCGTCAGCTTATATCTTTAAAAGTTACCTCGTTCGGTAGGTACCTACATACATAGATAACCAAGCTTCTTTATCCTTCGACTTCACCTCCTGGCTCACTCAACCATCTAACTACACTACTCATTCTATAACTGATACCTACTTGCCTACATACATAATGTAAGAAAGACCCGGCTGAGGTGGTGAAAATATCCCCGTCCTTGCGTTGCATGCTATGGCCCTTATCCCAGTCACAGGTTTAATTTATTTTGTCTTGTGCAAGTCTAATTGTCCCGTCAAGATGTTTGGTTCCCGGCTTTCGATGATGAGGTACTAACTAGTAGTACTTATTTCGGTGTCGCTTGCCGTGTTGCGATACTCTGACAATCCAATGATAGACTCGGGTGTCCAGCTGCAGATAACCGTGTGTCTGAATCTTTCGATGGACAATAGATGGGATCAAGTAGGCAACTCGCCTAAATACGGCTAAAGAAGCAGAGGAGGAAGCTTTTGTCGTTCTCAGCTAAGTTGATGGTGTGTGGATAAGTACGAAGATACTGGGTTCGGTTAGACCCGTGATATCAGTTGTGAGTCCCAGCTTAGAAGTCGCGAACACAGATGGGGAAGCAGAAAGCACCTGCCACTCCGCGAACATGCCCAATGGTTACACAGGTAGATACTTTGATAATTACTTGAACACTCCTTCCCTATGTATCTTCATTGGGAGGGGGGTTTTTGCCGAGTTCGTTTTAAGATCTTAAGTCACAGCTATCTTGAATCACCTTTTCAACTGCATGCCTTCCTTTTCTTCAAATGCCTACCTGCCTAAGGTAGTGTATATAACGTATATCTCCCTAGAACGCTAATTCTTATTCTACAAAATATTGACCCAACTTGGTTCTGTGACAAGAGCCTTCAATAGCACATGATACCTGCCTCTAGGCCACAGCAACCATGATTTCCACCACCCCCCTTACTCTCCTGGCCTTTACCGGCCTGGCAGGTATCGCCACTGCTACGTCTCCCATCAATGGCCAGGCCGACTATCTTGAGACCACCCAAGGGGCTATCGATATCGAATCGACTCGTGTTCTGACGAAACGAGATGCCTACACCTGCTATGGCGTACGTGCAAGCGCAGTCTTTTCACTGTTTAATGATCATCATCCACCGCAATGCTAACCCACGATAGAACACCAATATCTCAATCCCAGACTGCGAAGCAGTTTTCGGAAAGATTCAACTTGACGGCAGAAACCAAACCTTCAAGTTACATTCGGGAGTCTGTCTAAACTGGAGCGAAGGCACTTGTGCTGTTCGGTTCTGTGCGGTCCCCTACACCTATAAGCCGGTCAACCGAACTTCGGATTGGTTAATCGATTACTTGACAACGCCTCTACTAGATAACTGCGTCAGAGGGGGCCAACAAGGACTGATGGGAGATCATCCAAACATCAACGGCCCATCGGGAACTTACCGATTGCACCTCGAGTACCATGAGTAGAAAATATAGGAGGGCCATCAGTGAAGTGAGTTGCAATTGATAAGAATGGATCTTGGGAACGATGGATCGACATACCTGGAAGGAGACCATGAACGAGCTCTACGCATTTGCAGAACACCGGGTACCAATCCACTGCCAATTACCCGCTCAGTCTATTCAACAGGAAACACGGCCAAGTACAAAGCACTTATAGTTTTACTCCAATACATTTGAGCAGACTCTTGTCCTGGTGTATGGCCGCCGCAAGCTATCGCTCTACGCTATCAAGCAAAAATATTCTTTATACCGAGGTGCCAGCTTCTGAAGTATATACAACCCTCTTATTCCTTGATTTATCTAGCTGTTCTAGCTGTAATCCTGAGGTATATGATGAGTATTATCGTAATAAAAGTGCAATTCTGTAATTGCCAACTCTTAGCTTAAAGTGTCCTTCTGGGAGCATGGTGGAATTGCTGCCTAGGATAAGAGACCTAATTTCTAACGCTCTTCACTTGTAAATGACTATGATGCCTGGTAATTATTCAAACTGCACCTCCCTAAGTACTATTTATATGGTAAGGTGTGTATTAGCCAGTGAATACATACCTATGGAAACCGGCAGAAATCATGTTAAACAGAAACACAGTAGTACGACCAAGAGCATCTGATGTAGAAGGAGTTGGGATACAACGCTATACTTAGCACAATCAGATATATAGCGGCGGTTTTAAAACAGATAGGAATTTGTTCACGCAGAGTAAGAGTTGGTATAAAATAATTTATATGTGCATGTCTCCTTCCTCTTTACCTATGCACATGTACCTATTATAATGGACATTGATATTGATCTCTGACAGCTTCAGCTCCACAATATCAGCATGTATGTAGTGCCGTACCTTGAGTTTTAACTACGTACATATGAAGTAGTATTGATATACTTAAGTATTTTGTGTGGGTGCCCAAATATGTAGGTGAACTTCCATAAATATACATAATACTTATTACTACCTATGTAGGTAGGTACTTCATGTTATATGATGGTACTTATCTGGTAGACAGGTAGTCTTAAGTATTGTCATTGGCAAGTTTGGCAGTCACGTCCCAACTTGTACGCCCTTGAAGTTCATGTTTGTTTGATTGTTTGCCTGTTCGTGACTTCCTTTCATAAATACATGCGTTACTTACTTGTGTAGCATCACACATCATCTGTGACAAAAAGTACTTTTGTTTCTCTCCTGACTGGACGTGATTAATCTGCCGCCTTTCCTTTAAGGGATTCTAATACCCAAAATAGTCACTCCCCCCTTTCTCATCATAATCTACACTCTCACATACACTCTCTACCATTCACTGATTACAGTACTGCCCCTAAATACTCAACAAATCCTTACCACATTGTCTTGTCGACTCATAGTCTACAACAGAAAAAGAAAGCATCAAGTCTGTTAGTCAAGATGCTTTTCTTTAACAACGTCATTACCCTCTACGTGGTTCTCATTGCCAGCCTTCTCAATGCCGCCCTGGCTAGACCTGGCATTTATGATGTCGGTCATGCATCTAGTGTCCAGGGAGCGGATTCAATGGCAGAGCCTACCAAGGACCATGTCAATAGGGGTATCAAGATCCCCGATGGGCCAGTCTGGAGATGTAATGCTCCCAATGACGAGCTTGTGAGAAAAATCCTTACCCATATTAGATACTAACCATTTCGGTTATGCTAAAGTACAGTACAGGGCCCTGCTCCTCCTGTCGAAGACTGCCGCGATGTGATCCAACAGTTTGCCGCAATTCCTGGTGATATCACAGTGAAGCTAGTCGAGGCCTGCCAAACCATTGTCTCTGGCAATTGCACCGGATCGGTCTGTCCTCAGCGCCAAGGCACGGGCACTATTCCTGCTGCACTGGCCGCTGAGCACATGAGCAACATCATCCTTGATAATTGCATCTCCAAGGGCCTGCGAGGATGGTGGAACGAGGGGCAACAATATGGAATTGGCTTGTATCTCAACTAGGCCGAAGGGTAATTCCTAGATAACATGGTTTGCAACCTGGTACGGTAGCATTTCAACTGCGGTAGAGACATTGGGCGTTTTAACAGCACGTTGATCGTGTCTAGGGCTTCAGGTTGGAGCTACATGGATGGAAAAGATAGATCGTCATGATACGGTAGATACTCGAGGTTTTCAAGGAAATTACCTTGTTTTTCACGTCATAAGGACACATGCACTTCTCAGTTGATATTCCAAGTTACTTCTCTTGCTATTACGAGTGCTGATTGAACTTGCTTCTATAAGTGATTTCTACCTAATGCCTGAGCTATATAGGGATGAACACAAAAAACACCCTGGAGAAAATGGCTTAATTGCTCGTCTTGTTTTCGGAGGCCGTTGCCATGGACACGCGAGTTTTGTCGTGAGGCTATCCATACCTTGGACACCTCACATCTTGGCGGTATATAGGATGAAGTACGACCTCTCTGAAATGGGAACACAGAAACGGTAACATATATTACAAATAAGAACGACTCACCCCGCCTCGTGTCACATGTGTTAGACGGCTAAGCATTTATGATTGTCGTATGTATTGTATGGCTAGGAGATTGTCTTTTCCGTATGTATGTTGATCTCGATTACCTAACCTACATACATTAGATGCACCCATGCACATGTACTAGGTACCTACCTACTAACTATGTAGTACCTATGCCAGACGTACATATGAGAGCCGGGACGTGCTGACATCAAGAACTTGTGGACATCCATTAATACATAGTACATTCGACCTATCAAGTCACCTGTAGAGATGGATGTCTGTTACCTTGTAAGGAGGAAGCACCTATATTGATGTAGGTACCTATTTGTATTTATAATGGTACCTACTGAACCAGTTCGCGCTGATTGGATGTCAGGGCTTATGGAAGTTGTGTATAGCCCCACAGCAAAAGCTCCTACCTACATACACTACATATGTATGGACTTGGCGGCAGTCGGGGCCGTTGGCAGCCATCAATGTTTTTGGTACCTATGTACCTATTTAAGCTCTTCTAGCCCTGTGCAGGTGGCTATCTATTTATTGATTATCGGGCCTTGACAAACAATTTACCTACCTAAGTACTGGTTAAACTACCTATTACTTAGTACTTAGCTTACCTACCTACAGTGAGGTGAAATAAGTGTCGTCCAATTTTTCCCGCCGCAATATTACTTAAAAACTCTTTATTTTTAAAAAATTATAAAAAGTTAAGTTTTAAAGTTATACTTAAACTTTTAAATTATATAAGTAATTTAATAATAAAATTAATTTATAAAATTAAGTTTATAATTTTTGCATTTTATTTTAATTTTTTATAAATAATTAAATATAAAAGGAAAAAAGCAATAAATTTTTATTATAGTGGGTTATAGCGCAGCTATAGCGCATTAATGCGGGGTAAAGAAAAAAAATAAAACGAAATGTTTTTTTAAAATATTTATAATAAACTAAATAAAATAGTTAAAAATATACTGTTAATTAGTAGTTATTTTTTATTTATTAAACTTAATTAATATATTTTTATTTAATTTTTAAAATTAATAATAGGCTTTTTTAAGGTTATTGAACTTAAAAGGTGATGAAAACAAAAAATTGGACGACACTTATTTCACCCCACTGTACTTAGTACCTCTTCTATTGAATGAACACCATATAAACGTAATCCGCAACGCCATACCTATACTATTCCAACCTTGACTCTCCGTTTATACAAACCTGCTTTGTATACAAGAAGCCACCAAAACAATGGTATGTATCTTCCCTCATCCTGCTGCCCCCCCTCCTTCTCAGATATCCTCCAACTACCCCTGCTGACCTCCCCCCCCTTTCGTTTAGAACAAAGACGGGTGCTACACGTACGTGCAGCACGCCTCGCGGGCGCGGGACGCGGACTTGTTCGAAGACTTCTGCAAGGACCGGCTTCCCGACGACGAGATCTACGTGCCGCCGCACCACCAGCCCATCAATCCCGAGGACGAGGATGACGTCGTGCCCGACCAGCACGCCGCTTTCGGCATCCAGAAGGCGACTCAGCGCGGTGGCCGCGAGCCCGCTTGGAAGGACCTCGGCCTTGCCGAGCTCATGCGCAAGGGCCCCGCGCCAGCGCGTGTGGGAGGGGCGGGGGGTGCGGGGGGTAGTGGTGCGGGGGCTGGGAAGAAGGGCACATATAAGGGGCTGCCGCGGTGATAGTGGATGGCTGGGTCCGAACTTCGTCGGGGAGAAGGCAGATCGTTCTCGTGTGCTTGGTGGGCAGTGCTGTGGGCTGTTTACTGTTTCGTGGAGGGTCTGAAATGGTCGGGGTCGAGGACAGAAGGAAGGAAAGGATATATATCCATTATGGCGCAGGCTGCGTTGCAGCAGCACAAGGGGCTTTTCTTCTTAGGCGCAATGGGGTAACCTAGCGGGAGTGAAGTAGTATCGATTGCATTTGTCTCCCGCTTCCAGACGATTGAGGCACCTTTTCCCGCCTCTCCTGTGTGGATGCTTGTTACCATACACCTGCTATTGATATTGTGCCCCCCTTTTGGCCTTTCAGAATAATAATTTCATGCCAAAAAACTCCGATCATCCCGATCATCTTCCCATGTAAAACGCCTTGCAAATGCTTCAATTCACCTTCCTTATCCAGCCCTTAACCTGTTTTACCTCTCGCTTCTTCCTGGCCAACTCCCTCCCTATCTCCTTTCTGAGGACCCCAGGAGATCTTCTTGCCTATATCAGCCCTTCCCCAGATATCCCTCCCGTTCCATGACCTCGGGCGCAAACTTGACGAGGAAGACGGTACGCCCCGGCCACATCTCGCCCTCCTCTTGGCGGCCGACGCTATGGGCGGTGACGCGGGCAGGAAAGGCGGAGCCGTCGCAGACACCCTCGATGATGCCGGCGACGAAGGCGGCGCAGTTGAGCTGGCTCATGTCCTTGGGCACGCTGATGTAGCGGTTGACCAGTGGCTCGTTGTCGATGATCATGTACTCATCGGGCTTGGAGGGGTCGGACGACTTCTCGAGCCCGTCGGCGGCCTGCCCGAACAGGTGCTGCCACACATTGATCTTGATGAAGTGCAAGAGCGTGATAATGTTGAGTGGGCGTGTCTGCGTCCGTGCCGGCTCGCGGTATAGGAGGAGGTCGAGGAGCTTCAGGCCGATGGGGTGGCCTTGCACGTTGAGCCTGGGGGTTTGGCGAAAAAGAGGTTAGAAATACCTAGGTCAGGGCACCCCCAAGGGGGATAGGCAAGTACTCACCTTTTCTCCAGGTCTTGAATGCTTTCGATCTTCTTGGACGCATAGCCGACCATCTCGGAGAAGAGGTAGGCGAAGCTAGCACCGCTGAGCTCTGCCGTCTTGGCTCGGTTCAAGGGCCTGTGGTATATGGTCTTGCCGTTTGTCGGGTAGCGGAGTCCCGGCTGGTCTTTGGCGCCGCCCTTGCCGGGCTGGATATTCGACATTGTGGTTCCCGACCAGGTGCACTAGCGAGTGCTCGGGGGTATGGTGCGGAGCGGTGATATCGTGGCTGTCGCAGAGAGCTTGTCGCGTGCGGGTGCGTGCGTGCCAAAGGTAAAGAAAGGGAAATGGTTACAATGGAATTGCGGCTCACCCAATTCAAAGCTGAGTGGAGCTGCACCAAATGCACCAAAGCAGGCTGCTCCACTTTGAGAGCTAACCTTAGGTACTTACATACCTACAGGTTACCAACCTTACCTGCTTTACGACACAACTTTGAAGGTTGGGTGGGTAGTACTTAGTATTTGCATTTTTACTTCTCTTTACCTACCTACATAATGTACATCAATTGATACTCCATACCTAAGTACGACATAACCTAATGTGCCTACATACTAGGTAAGTAGTCGGCAATGCCAACTATTTGTATATCACAATCATCTACACATAGGCATTGCTATGTATTCTGAATAATCTTAAACACCTAGATTAATGCTTCTTGCTTTGCTAGAAGACTTCAAATCAAATCTACATCTGCTCTAAGTAAGTAATTCTATAAACGTACTTCATACATGTCGGTCTACGTAGAATATACCCCAGACTGCTAAGCCAGCCCTTAGGTATAAGGTCATGGGTACTTGGGTATGTGAAGAATCCTTTTTAACTGCTCTTAGCTTCAGTTTGCTGTGGTTCTTCCTGAGCTGCAGCTTCATTCGAGCTGGCTAGTTCTGAATGCGCCACCCCGTGTGGAACATGTCCTTTTAGGTAATCTTCCGTCTCACCAATCTGTTTTCCTCCGGCTTCCCATCTCTGGATCTTCTCGGCACGCTTCTCGTCACAAAGCTTATGTAAGGCTGGCCAATAAACAGAATGGTCGTATTCGAACTGTAGCTCACCGCCACTAAACTCATTCCACAGCTGTTCTTTGGGAACATACTGAGTCATGTCTTCGTTGAACTTCAGCTTCTCTTTCGTTAGGGGATCGATGAAAGGTGTGATTAACTTGAAGAAACCCCAGACGACCCATGGAACTGTGAACCTGGTTAGCTAATCCGAGTATCCCGAGGCGGAGTATCGGGGATTTCGCATGTACCGTTGATGATCATGGCCCGCCCCAATCTCTCTGGATAATGTGTTTGGAGAATGTGCAGCACTTCCCGACCCTGGGTAATGCCGGGGGCCGTGTAAGAGCGGTTCTTGCCCTGCTTGAAGTTGATGAGCAGGCTGAGAGTCTCCTGTTGAGAGGGCATCAGCTCAATGACGCGCTCGAGCATGTAAACCAAATGCTGATTTTGTCTTGGCGATACATCGGTGTTTTGGCGGCCCGGAAGCAAGTAATGGCACGGGCGGCCGTGTATGTCGAAACCCAGAGTGACTTGCTTTCCAGTCTCGTTCTCAGGCCCAATGTGATCAGGTGTCAGTTCCTCGACTCCGTACTCTCTCCTCCAAGCCAGGGTCTCGAGCAATCGCTTTTCCGACTCCTTGTGGTTCCATTTGGTGGCTCTCAGGTATCTCAGAAGACACTCCTTCGTAAGCCACAACTTCTCGCTATCAGTCAGGGGGCCTGCTTTGCCATTAGAGGAGGGAACTTCTTTCCAACTCTTTGCTCTTTCCAGAAGCCAGTCATATTTGGCCTGCTGCTCCGGAGTCAGGGGAGGTTTTTCAAGCGGGCTGCTGCTCGAGGTCGGAGCTGGAATGGGTGTTTTAAGAGGAGCTGTAGCAGCCATGGTGAAATGGTTGGTGAAGTATGAACTGGAAGACTAAGATTGGATTATATAGGTAAGTAACTTACAAAAGCAAATAAATTGTAGAGGACAGCATGCAGGCCACACTAAATACGTACCTAGCTGGACCGGTACCTAGGCTGGGCCCCTGAGCTAATTGGCCGGAACAAGCAAAATAAATGAAGTAAAACCATCTACCCATTGGCTGCTGCAGACATTGAAGCGACAGGGGGGGACAAGCTGGAAGGTGTCCCTGCTTGGCCCTGTAACGGTGTCGCTGCCAGATTGGTGCCGAATCTCTGGCTGAGGTGGGGCGCCTAAGATCAGCTAGACATCCTTGTGGCCTGCCGATGGGAACCACTTAACGCGCTCGACGCGTGCTAATGCTAAAATATACCACGCTAAGCCAACCCGCGTCTCTCTGTCAACTCTCTTCTCATCTTGACCTGGCTTAAGATATTACACCAGGAAAAACTGTTACTTAACCAAGCCTAGCACTACATGCAAGATCGAGAGGTTCTGAAGAGGAAAGAGTAATTGGCACAATGGCTGAAGCAGATATCCAAGAGCTCAACGAGCGATTCGGCTCAGGAGACAAGGAGCTACAGCCCGATGTTGTTTCCGAGCTGCAGTCTATTATGCGGATGCACTCCCTATCTGCCCAGGACCTGTATTACAAGTGGGAATCCTACTGCATCAAGATGGATATGGGCGAGACAAAACCTTCTGTCGAAAGTCTAAGGTCATTGAAGCAGCACATTCAAGATGCCCTGGAGCGAAACAACCGATCGCACCAAGTCCACATCAAGACAGAAAAGCGTCCAGGCGCTACACCACGTGCCATGGTTAAGAGTGGTGGCGATGTCTTTGGCATGTATGACAACAGTTGGCATAGATATGTTTTTGAGAGAAGTACGCCATGCTGATCCTGCTCGTATATAGGTTGGATGGCTTGGTCCCTAACACGCCCGGCGGTGGGAAGTTAAGCAAGAGCGCAACCAAGAAGAGGAACCAGCTTGAGACGCCCTCCGTATCCCGTGTGAAGGGCAGCGTTCCAGGCAGCTCTCCAGATAATAAGAGTCCGATGCGGGTAGACAACCAGCTAGAGTCTATGAACGCAGTTCCGTAGGTTTCACTTGACCACTATTATATATCTAGGGGCTAAAGCGTGGCAGAATAACTTCGTTCCATGACCGACATAATCCGGGTGAGGTGATTGAGGTGCTGAATGACCAGCTTAAACCCGCCGAACCCCCTACCGCTCCCTATGCAGAATCGCGCATCAAGTTGACCGCGGCTTCAGACCAGAAGAAGCTAGCATACAAGACCCTAGCCATGAAGTCATCAGAAGCTTCAGAGATCCTAGATGACCGGATAGACGAATTCCTTGCTTTGGTGCGGGATCATCATAAGCTAGACGAAAACGAATTCGGGAGTGCGGCAAGTCAGAGCGTCACGGAAATTGTTGCCGTCGGTCGCATTGCGTCAGATTCGGCGGAAGGCAAGCTCAACGCTGCTTCTCTCGTCCTAGAAACCTCACGGAGAACGGGTGCAGGACGCAGGATTCCACTCAATGTACAGAAACTCAACGGTCGCTATAGTTTCTTCCCCGGACAGATCGTTGCATTCAAAGGTATCAACTCGTCGGGCCACGAGTTCAGCGTCCATGAGGTGTTGGAAATACCCCTATTAGACAATGCCGCCTCGACGCCAGAAGCAATCGAGGCACACAGGGAGCGGCTTAGAGGTGGCCCGGATGCGATGGACTCTGACAACGAGCCAGCTCCGCTGAACATCATCCTTGGCTCAGGACCCTACACGACAGACGACAATCTCGATTTCGAGGCTCTACACGCCATCTGCAGCCAGGCAGCCGATACATACGCCGACGTGCTTATACTGACCGGGCCGTTCATCGATGCTGACCATCCTCTCATCGCCACTGGGGATTTCGATCTCCCCGAGGGTGCCGCAGTTGATCCCGACAAGGCGTCCATGTCGACCGTGTTCAAATACATGATTTCTGCGCCTCTAAACCAACTCGTAGCTTCGAACCCGACTATCACCATCCTCCTAGTTCCCTCTGTCCGCGACGTTATTGACAAGCACGTGTGCTGGCCGCAAGAGCCTTTCTCGAGAAAGGATCTCGGGCTATCAAAGGCTGCCAAGGTCATCGGCAACCCTATGACGTTCGCTATAAACGAGACGCTCATCGGAATATCGTCCCAAGACATCCTCTGGGACCTGCACCACGAGGAGCTCGTCGGCGGCAAGCCTAGCGACCCTGTCCTCATGTCGAGGATCTCGAAATACCTCATCGAACAGCGGCATTACTTTCCCATCTTCCCTCCCGTGGACCGGCGAAAGTTACCCAAAGTTGGCACGACCGAGGGGCTACCCGTGGGTGCGGCGCTAGATACGAGTTATCTCAGACTTGGTGAGATGGTGAATGTGCGACCCGATGTCATTGTTGCGCCGAGCGCGCTGCCGCCGTTTGCGAAGGTGAGAGGCTCCTTAAACCACTTATCCCCACGAGTATTAGACATTATTATGAATTATCCCCGCTAACTGCCTTGTCCTCTAGGTCGTAGAGAGTGTGTTGGTCGTCAACCCAGGTTACCTCTCCAAGCGGAGGGGTGCGGGAACGTACGCTCGCATGACAATCTACCCGCCCAAGTTGACAGATGAGGAGAGGGTCAGTAATGCGGTAGTCGGTCACAATGTATTCCAGAGAACAAGGGTAGAGATCACGAGGATATAGTGACGTGGGAGGTTTCCTTCGTCTTTAGAATAGAGAGGGGGGGGGTCAAAACATTAATTGCAGGTTTCTTCTTCCCCCTTAAAAATGACGACGGCTTGTACGTATATAGTATAAACGAGTCCTACTAATAGGCATGACATGCATGGTATGGTATGATATGATGTGGTATGGTTATACAAAACTGAAGGGACTGGCTTCAAGTTGACTGTCTTATGCGCCTAACATAGGTAGCTTATCTGGTATCTATTTTCCGCCTCTTGTCGCTCTCGTGGGGATCCGCATCTCTTGAAGAGTCCCTTTTCCTCCGACTGCTGTAATCGTCGTGGCCATCCCTCCTTGGAGATCTTGATCTTGAACGAGTTCTCCGACGGTCATCATAGTCGTCACGAGGAAGATAACTATTCCGATCATGGTCGCGATCACGACCACGGTCTCGTTGTCTATCGCCACCATCTCGCCCACGACCTGAGTTCCTGGGACCATCCGGAGCGCCGGGGACCGTTTTCCGCTCGCCGAGGGGTATCGCGTTCGCTCCACCGGGCCCAGACCTCTCCCTATCGCGATCAGACTTGAATCTGTCGTCTACATTATATCGGTCAAAGTCCTTGCCGGGCCGCGTGTCGCGTATATCGCCCCAGCGGCCTGTGTCTTCAGACTTGAGGTCGCGGTACTTGCTGGCGCCCTTCTTGCCGAGCTTGGTCATGTCACGCATCTGCAGGGCCTTGGGGAGCAGCTCGCGGTTCTTGACGTCGTCAGCGAAACGCGTCCCCATGATGTCGCGGTTGGTGAGGCCCTCAGCCTCGGCCTCGGCCTGGTAGAAGGCGCCTTTGTGGAAGTACTTCTGCATATACGACATCTTGCCCTTGGCGTCCTTCTCCTCCTTCTGCTTGGCGAGGAAGGCCTCGTCCTCGGCCTTGCGCTCCTCCTCGGTCAAGTTCCGCCGGCGCTCGACCTCTTCGCGCTCTTTCTCGCGGGCCTCAATGGCTTCGCGCTCACGCTTTATGCGCTTGATCTCGCGTACCTTCCATGCGGCGTATTCAGCTTCCGGGTCCACGTCGTCTTCGGTGTCGACATCATCTTCTTCGTCGACCACGTCATCCCAGTGCTTCTTGCCCGCCGCCTTCGCGGCGGCATCCTTGCGCAGTTGCTCCTCGACGAGTTCGTCCATGGCCTTCTTCTTGCGAGCTTCCTCTTCGGCCCACTTGGCATCTTCGTCCTCTTCCTTCACTGATTGTTTATTCGCGTTTCTTTGACTCTTGGGCACGAACTTGGGCTTGAGCATGAGCCGCCGCGGTGCCTCCTCTTCACTGCTTTCTTCTTCGTCTTCGTCGCCATCCTCCTCGCTCTCGTCCTCGTCCTCATCTTCTTCGCTTTCTTCAGTTACGAACCCTTCTTCTGCAGCTAGGCGAGCAGCCTTCTCGGCAGCGACGCGTCTGTCTTCAGCTTCCTGGCCCTGTCGTCGCCGTTCGTTGAGGTCTACTTTGCTGAGATTGCTGATGATTTTCCCGGCGCTAGGAACTTTAGGGGGCGGGGCGATCTTGCGATCTTGCTTCTGCTGCTCTTGCTCGGCTTCGCCATCGCTACCTTCTGAATCGGACTCGGAGGACGACACGGCGCCTGTTGGTTTCCCTGCGCGATAACGCGAGGGCCTGACGGGGTTGGCCGTCATGCGCTTCGGAGGCATGTTGGGCTATAGTACGGGTAAATGGATAGCTGGGATAGATGGGATTCCTGGACTGTTTCAAGTTTGGGTGGTTGTTTATTACGGGATGGACGCAAATAACGTCAAATTGCATAAGTAGAACACAATGGGAAGAGTTTCTACCTAGGCTACTACCTAAGGTTAGGGGCCAGCTAGCTATTGAAAAGTGGGACTGGCGATGGGTATCGTTAGTTCCGACAAGCGATAAGGCACCGATAAAGATCGATAACAGAAAATCCTTGTCCTGAAATTTATCAGTGGGGCCAAATGTCGTAATTGGCAAGAAAAAAAAAAGAAAAAAGTAGGTATCGAAATCAAAACTCACCATACGAAGTTGTAGTGTAACCTAGTGGAATGATGGCGAGAGAAGACGCACATTAAGAGGTAAGAAGGTGTCACTTTTCACAAACCAGAACTCCTGAACATCTATCATGGCAGAAAACAAGGCTTATATACAACATCATAAGATGCCGTCGTGATCCTCGTCCATTTCTAAGGGTATAGGCACCGTTCCCGTCGTAGCGATAGCAGTAGCAGCAGTGGTGGTAGTAGCAGAAGTGGTACCGCCTGCTTGCTTTGCCTCTGGTGCTTCATTCATCTCGTCATCTAGTTCAGACTCCTCTTGGTCTTCCTCTTCGTCGCTGTTCTCCTCTGTGGATTTCCGGGCTGCCGCAGGTATCTGCTTGTTTATCTCGTCCCAGGCCTTCGCTCTTGAATGAATATTTCGGGCCTGGCCTTTGCTCTTTGCAACCTTCTGCTGGGTTCTCTCCATGATGGCAACTGCACGGTCCTGTTCCTTCTCGTGTCTCCTGCGCGCCTTCGAGCTCATGTTCCGGCCCTTTTTATATTTCCTCGAGACGCCTGCTCCGTGGTGGATCGCAAGTATAGAAGGGCGATGGTCGACCGACTCGGGCGGAGGCTGGACGTTCTTAAGCGATTTGTCGGTATCGATGCTGGGAGAAGTTGCGCGCCTCGCAGCGCGAGAGCGAGCTGAAGGCGCTACAGATGGGGTGCCATGTAAGTTCCAAGCCGAGATACCATAAATCATGTTGCAGAATTCTCACCCTTTTTATTTTTAGAGATTGCTCCTTTCGCCATGGTGTGGTTGGGCAGTTTACTTCACAAATGGAATCTCCCAAAACTCTTGCCCCGCCTGGAAAGTTGATGTAAGTAAATATAGTAAGGTGGTATTAGTAGGTAGTAGGTAAGAAGTAAGTAAGTAGTACACAAGGTATCGGTATCGGCTTCCCGCACGCGAGCAGGGTCTCATGTAGCACAAACCATCACTTACCATTAAGCGGCAGAGTGGGCATGGTGGGCTAACCTTATATGTACATCGCATTACCTAGGTGCATGACTGATAAGCACCGATAAAGGTGAAAGATCGGCAGGCCAACTGGATCCACTAAAAATAAGCTACACTACACATACCTAGGTAGCCGTCATGTCTTCAATTGGCAGGAAACGGCGTGTCTGTCCTCGGCCATTACTTCAACTTAATCATCAAACAGCCCCATGCGCAAACCCAGTACACCTGACCTACCTACCTACATACATAGATACCTACACTACGTATAGCATACATATAGCATAGCATGGCACAGGGCTACCTAGGTATCTCACCATACATTACTTATCTACCTTAACCTCCAGTAAGCCATAACACATTACGTACATCCAACATCGCAACCACGACAACAACTTCCGAGCGATTCACAGTCGGCCAGCTCACACGACACACCTATTTCTTCGCCTTCTTGCCATGGCTACTCTTCTCCGTCTCAAACACCTCTCGCCACCTCGACCTTGAACACACCCCTTCGTCTTTCGCACCTTCGCATGCTTGTTTCATCTGCCAGTCGTTTCCACAAGACACCAGGATGAGCTCTCATCGCCTCGAGAGGCCGCTCGACCGCCCCAATACCTACCAGACTTACCACCATCCCTATAGCCTTCACGATACCCTATGGGACCGTCTGCAGCAGCCGAGTGTTGTTGTCCCTCTCGTCCTGGTCGTATTCACTGTCTTCTACCAGTCTCTGCATTCATCTCCCTTGTCCCAGCCGAGACATCCTGGACAGCTGCTGTGGGACTTGATAGTAACCATCACGCCTGCGACCATTCTCTATAGCCTCGACAACTGGCTCCATCCCCCGCTGTTCCCCGTTCCGAAATCCATGCTGCCCACCCAGTCTCGATCATACGCGGCGAAGAGCGAGCTTCTTCGCAAGATCCTTGGCATGGACAGGCCAGGGAGTCTGGTCAATTCCGTGGCGCATGCTAGTAGAAGAAGTCTCTCCACGCTCTCGAACAGTGCCTTTCAGAAGCTCAGCACCGACCAACCTCCCGGACTTGGCAACTACGATAATTCTTGTTTCCAGAACAGTATCCTCCAAGGCCTGTCGGCGCTCAGGCCTTTGCCGGCCTATCTTGCGGCTGCCTTAGGACAGAACGAAGCGGATGGGAGCGAAGGTCCAGGCTCGGCAGCTACTCTACGAGACCTCATATCCAAGTTGACAGATGCAAAGAACAATGGAACAACCTTATGGACGCCCAAAAAGTTGAAATCTCTCGACACTTGGCAGCAACAAGATGCGCAAGAGTACTTCTCCAAAATCCTCGATGAAGTTGACAAGGAGGTTACGAAAGCAGCCCGCGCTCAACACCGGCCGCTGGGTCTAGAAACAAACGGCGTCAGAGACGAGACCGAGGACAGCCAGCATAGTGATGATAGCGGTTATCAATCGGTGACAGCTCTGTCTAAAGCAGGGCCTGACGCCAAGATTATCAGGAATCCATTGGAGGGGTTGGTAGCACAGCGGGTGGCTTGCGTTCAGTGTGGTTATTCTGAAGGCCTCTCTATGATACCCTTCAACTGTCTCACCCTAAATCTCGGGGTTGGTCAAGGGGGCCATGATCTCTACGAGAGACTGGATTCTTATACTGACTTGGAATCCATCCAGGGCGTGGAATGCGGGAAATGTACTTTGCTGAAGGTCCAGAGACTCTTAAAAATTCTCATCTCGAGGGGAAGAGATGTCGGCGCATCTGAAGAAAGTTTACACGAGCCCCTTTCTCGACTTGAAGCCGTCGAACTCGCGATAGAAGAAGATGATTTTGATGAGAAGACGCTCGCGGATAAATGCAAGATATCGAAACAACATCGAGTCACGTCTACCAAAACCAAACAGATGGTTATAGCCCGACCACCCCAAAGCCTTGCAATTCATATAAATAGATCTGTCTTCGATGAGTATACAGGATGTATGTCCAAGAATCTGGCAGCAGTTCGGTTTCCGAGTACACTTGATCTCGGTCCGTGGTGCTTGGGAAGTGCTGGTATCTCTACGATAACTAACAGTGGGCTTGGGCACGATGCGAGATCCATCGAAACCAAGTCGGAAGAGGAACAATGGCTATCCGATCCACGTTCCTCTATGGTCGCAGGAGATCTCAGCCCATCGAGAATTACTGGCCCTATCTACGAGCTGCGGGCTGTCATTACCCACCAAGGCAGGCACGAAAACGGACACTACGTGTGTTATCGCAAACATCCCCAGCACATAGAAAAGGCAGTAGAGTCTTCTGACAAGAATTCTAACACCCCAATGGATGAAGAAAGGAAGACCCAAGACGACGAAAAGACAGTGGTGGATGCACCGTATTCTGAAGACGCCGAATCGAATCCGGGTTTGAGATGGTGGCGGTTGAGTGATGAAACAGTCCGACCAGTGACCGAAGAGACAGTTTTGGCCCAAGGAGGGGTTTTCATGCTTTTCTACGATTGCGTGGTCCCAAATTCGGTCCTTGTTCCTACTGACGACGATGCTGGTCTGAGTAAGATAAGCACAGCCAACAGCTTCAAAATCGGCCATGTTGTGGCAGATTACCGTGGCGATGTGTCTGAAAATGGTCAGCAATTCCATGATGATACATTAGATCCCAAGCCCGTCACGAATACCCCTTTGCCGACAGAGGGTATTTGTACATTGGTACATAGCGGTAGCGTCGTCACAAAAGGTCAGGAGCCTCGGTCTAAACAAACTGAAGCTACGACTTCCTGTCTCATCCCACTACTGCGTGATGGCGAGAGAGTCGATCCTATTATTCCACTACACCGCCCAAATTCATGACAGGTAAGAGGGGGTTAGGGTGGCATTCTGGAATATGGGCGGACAAACTTGGGGACGTGGTTTATTTTGATACCGTTTGCATAGCTCTGGCGTTTTGGATGGTACGAATGTGTGAATATGTTTAGGTAAACACTGGAAGCCTAGAGTTAATCTAGTATATCGACAATGCGTGCCATGCACTGTCTCCCAGATGTGTGTCCGACCCTTCTTCTGGTTGCACGCTTCGGACGATAACCCCAAAAAGTCCAAGTTAGCTAATGCATGGCTATAATAACGAATACATGCTCTTCAAGTCTCGGTATAAATAACAAACCAGACGCCGAACCATTAAGTCTTCCCCCCGTATACTAGGTAGCCTCGTCGAACTGCATGCGGGTTCGCGTGAGACCTTCGTGACTACCTACCTAGTTTAGGTAAATACATGGAAAGCAGGCAGGGAGGAGTAAAACCTCCTTTCTAGTTTCGAAGATCTTAACATCCAACAAATATTCGAGTGTGCCCTAAAAAAAGATAAATTTACGTACCTAACTGTAATATATCCCCTACCTCGACTTCGAGTGGCAGTCATATTGGCCGTGATTGCACCAACATACACTAAACTGGTATTGTTTCTCATAACAGCATAGATATCGTTATCGAATACACGGCTGCGGACAGCCAGATAGTCAATGGGTAACCGCACCAAATGGACTGTAATGACTTTCATGACACGCACTCGGTGTTAAGTCGTGACGGGTGCCCTATTCCGCACATGTATGTTGTATACAAAGTTACTGACTGAGGTGGCAGGCTGCTGTTAACGTCACAAACACGTTAGATGGGTCAAAGCTGGAGGCTTTAAATGCAATCACCGTTGCTTCTCTTGGTCTTCGTTTACACCACCCGTGTAGGGGTTTATTTTCGCCATGTATTCGAGAAACGGCCGGAAGACGGTGTTTTCTGGTCCCATGTAGTACTTTGAGTCCAGAAATTTGTGTGCCTTTGGGATAGTTATTCCGAGATACGAAAGCCTTTTTTTTTTTTTTTTTTACCAACCACGCAGTCTTTCGGCAAAGAATTGCATGATGGGGAGCATCTCGTCTCTGTTCTTGGGCATGCTATCGTCGTGCTTTCTCCACTTAACCTCCCGTACATCAACAAATTCTTTCCGAATGACATCCATTGCATTTGCGTCGACGGCTTCGCTTTCTTTTCCGTGGCATACTAAGACGGGCGTTCGAGCCTTCTCCCTAGCGCTCACAGTCGGAATCATGCTCGTCGGTAGAGGGCCGCCGATCGACAGTGCGCCTTTGAATGCTAGGCCGATGTCTTTTGGACTTCCCTCTGTGACATCGACAACTCTATCGCCACCCCTTAACTTAGATGATAATCCGAGAGCTAAGGAACCACCCTGACCGAAGCCAAAGAGCAGGATGTCACTCGCCTCCCACCCACACTTCTCTACAAGCGTCTCCCGGATGAGCTTTCCAAGCACGAGCTGTTCGGCTTTTGAAAACCCCGGGTCGGGATCCAAGTCCCCAGTGATGGTCGATATGGTTAGATCGTCTCCCCAGTAGAAATGTTTGGCGGGACCGGCAGCGTCGGCATCCGGCAGACCCAGCATTGCTGGCGGCAAAGGCGAGACACCACGGACGGAGATGGCGAGCACGCCGGGCAAGTTCATGTTCTTGGCGAGGGTGGTGAATGAGGCTTCGGAGTCCCCAAGTCCGTGAAAGAGAATGAGAATTGCGGTTGTGGTCTCGGGCACCTCTGGGAATGTTAACGACACATGAAGCGAGGGAGCCAAATGGGAGAAATCCTCCGGCTTAGGAACTCGAGTCGGCATCGTAGGCTGAAGCTCTTTGGTGTGATGAACAGAATATGTTCGTGGCACCCCTGACTTGGCAGAAAGACCTAACTAATGATGAAAGTTGATATCACGGCCCGTGCTGCTAGGTATAAAGAAACGAGCTCCAGTGTGGTTACAAAACCGGCGCCGGGGGCCGGAGAACAGAGGAGGCAGGGATATCGGTAAGTAAGTACTTACTTACCTAAGTACTTACTGTTTTAAACCTGATAGGAATACTACTTACCTACTAGGTACCTACATAATCTCCATACTTAGCTACATTGTGTATGTACATAAAACTAACTATGCCTATCTGCAGTGCTTATTAGTGTCCAGTTACACCACTAAATACTACCTACATCAATACATACTCGTAGGTTAGTAAGTTGGGGCATTAGTAGGTACTTTATTAAATTGATGTGAATTCTACAAGAACCTGTGGACAATGTTAACCTAAACTTGTAACCAATAACAAACGTTCCCGACTTTTCAACCTACGCCCATCTACCTACATAATCAGATATCAATTACCTCAATGATGATGTTGTATAGGAGATGAGTAGTACCCGACCCCGGTCGATGCATTAGTTACATACTTAAGTACTTAAGTACTACCTACCTACCCAACCTACAACTTACCCAATATATCGTCTTTTACTCTCGCGTGTTTAGAGCTACCTACCACGTGTGATGTCTTCGAACTTGACACTATTTCTTTGACTACCTACTTACCTATCTACCTATCTACCTACATAACCTTAGGTATGCAGCTAAGAGCACCTAGGTATGTGGCTAAGAGCACCTAACCTTGGGTAGGTAGTAAGTAGTAGTCAGTCAGTTAGGATTTAGTCGGACACGTGCCGGTGCATCTACCTGAGAACCCATGACTGCCAACCCGAGATCCAGATATTATAACACCATGGAGACGGGATCCAACCAGATTCGGTAGTCCAATCTCCGAAAGCCTGCGCAACCGGTCTGCTCGCCTTCACAAACCACATCTCCTCGATTCTGCACGTGTTCCTTGTTCTGGATTCTGGATTCCGGGGTCTTGGTTAGCTTTGGGTGCCTTCTAGGATGGTTATCGCACGCCCGTCCACTATACGACTTATCGTCTGAACCTGGGTTTAGCACCGCCATGGCGATCAAAGCCGGGCAAGGTAGCTTGGACACTTCCCAAGGAGTGAAATAGTATATCTACCCTTGCCGTCGCACCTAGGTAGACATCCAAGCTGGGTATTTTCGTATCGCCTTCTTACTACAGCTTCCGGCGCAGCGCAACGACCATGTTCACCTCGGTGGGAGTTGCTATCTCCGTAGCAGCGATAGGGGCCTCTGCTACTATCCCCCAGTACCTTGCCCCTCAGCAGGACATCAACTTCCCTTCAAGCAAAACTGCCACCAACCCCCTTCAGTGGCTTGGAGCGAACGGGCCATGGTACGCAGGTAAGAAGATACTTCATATGGCAACACGCCCGTCTGGGTAGGTGCTCATCGGTATATCGCATATAGGCCCCAATGTCTACGGCATCTCCCCAGAGGTGCCTGACAATTGCCATGTAGACCAGGCTGCTTATGTCTCGAGGCATGGCTCAAGGTATCCTGATCAAGGAGCCTACAATGGCTGGGTGTCGATGTACGAAAGGGTTGGTCTAGCAAATCTATGCATGTTGGCACCGCCAGCTGTTTGTTAACAACTTCTAGTTCCAAGCCGATAACTATACAGCAAGAGGAAGCTTATCCTTTCTGCCTACATGGCAACCTGTCTTGACAAATCCGTCGCAACAGATCGCCAACGAGAATCCTACAGGTGCTAAAGAGGTATATGATTATGGATATACACTACGGACAAGGTCAATAGAAACGCCTAGCATGTTTTTTGTTGTTGTAAAGAAGTGAAGGCTCCTGACTTTTCCTCCTACAGATATCCCGACCTGTATCAACATGGGGATGAGTTCATGGTATGGGCCAACAACTACACCCGTGTACTTCAGACCGCCTCTATGTTTGTTCGAGGTTTCTTGGGTTTCGCGGCTGGGAAGAATGGCAGTGTTGTCTCGGTGACTTCAAAGGGATTCACCGCTGGTATCGGCGATTCGCTCGCCCCCTCGGATATGTGTCCGAACTTTTCGGATACGGAAGGGGGAGATTATAAGACGACTTGGGATAACATCTGGATACCACCGATTCAGAAACGCCTGCAACGCTTGATTGGTGGCAACCTCACCTTGACTGCCAGCGACATCAACCAGATACCCTATTTGTGCGGCTTTGAGAGCCACATTACCGGTAGACTATCGCCTTGGTGCGATGTGTTCACTGATGAGGAACTGAAACAGTACGAGTACTCGAACGATCTTCGATACTACTATGGCATTGGCCCTGGCACAGACCTTCCTAAGAAGATGATGACACCTTTCTTAAATGCACTAGTTGGCATTCTACAAAAAGGGCCTACCACAACGGGCATCAAGGCTGATGGGTCGCGATTCGAGCTACCAAAGCTCCTCATGTCCTTCTTGAACGACGGGCAGTTAACGGAGCTTGTAACAGCCAGTGGGGTCTTCGACGCACAAAAGCCGTTGTCGACAACCAAGAAGGACGACCGCCGACTCTGGGTTGGCTCGCGCTACGTGTCGATGCGCGGTACCATAGCCTTCGAACGGTTAAACTGCACCAACTCAAGCGGCGGGAAAACAACCAAGGCGGCGACGAATGTAAAAGTTGACTCGCAGGTGGGGTCGGGGGCATCTAATACCACATATATACGCATTCGTTTAAACGACGCTGTATACCCTCTGCCGTCGTGTAAGAACGGACCTGGTTCGTCATGCCCGCTGAGTGACTACGCCAGCTACATCACAAAGAAATACGCAGCCGAGGGGAATTGGATATCCAACTGCAATGTAACAGTTGTAGAGGGTACTCCGACGACTGTGAAGGGTGCTAGTTTCTTTACGGATTTGAGCAGCCCCTGGGTCACCCAAATCCCTCCTCAGTAATAGGGAAAGGGGTAGGTAGGTAGGTAGGTACCTAGGTTGGGTAACTAGGTATTGGGGGGGAGGGAGAGAGATACATATGTAGGACTGGCCATGGATGGATAACAGGAACCCATGTATCTAGGTTATATAGGTATTTATCAATCTCTAGTTAGTAGAAAACGTAGGTACATATGTAGGTATCTATATAGGCTAGGTATGTACCTCCAGCCTACGATGGATGACTTATACAACGAAGCGAATACATCAATATACGCATAAAGATGATATTACACATGATACATGATTGGATAGTGGGTGTATCTGCTATAGCGGTAACCCCCCTAAGATTAGCCCCGCCAATACCCACTAACCTTAAATACATACCAAAGGGTTACCTATATACTTACTACCCACCTACCTACGACCTAGGTACATTTATCCCTGCACTGCCGTGGCTTGAACTCGAACATCAAACAACCTCTCCCACCCCCCTCCACGAATAACCCACGAAGACAAATTCTGTGACGAGACCACATTCCCCTTTGCATACGAATACGGAATCGCGCAACCTACAACAACCTGCGCGGTTACTCAGCCCTGAATCACCTCGGCGACTGCTCGATGCGACGGCTCTGACAGCCCAACCAAGCTGGAGTGAGCCACCGGATGCATCACCAACACAACCATGTCCAACCGGTACGGCGCATCATTCCGTAATGGCTCCTATGGGAGACGAGACGAAGATTACGATCCCTTTGGCGAGGGCTACACCAGCGATCGCTACGGGACCCCTCCACAGCACATGAACCCGAGACGGCCACCCCCCGAATCTGCCCGCTTCGGCTCGTCTGCCGCCGCCACGAGAGCCCAACGAGCCAATGAATCGAACGCCGAAAGACAGATTAGCCAGGTGCTAGAGCATATTAAGGCCGAATGGCCTGCCATGGTCCAAAACGACTGTATACCCGTGTCCCTGGCCCTCCAGCTATTAGATAACAGCTCTGTTGGACGAGCCCACGAATACAGGAACTTCAAAAAGGCGCACCAATATCTCCAAGATTCGCTCAAGGGCATTGTCCATGAGCACCATCAAGGCTTCAACAGTTCCATCGGCACTTTCCACAAAATCCAAGGCAGCATACAAGCATCTCAGAAGCGTGTCCGTACGCTCAAGGAATCCCTGGCGGTCTCCAAGGCCAGCCTTGGTGTCTCGGACCCCGAGCTCAAGAAGTTGTACAGGTCATCGCAGATGTACGATGAGGTATTACAGACGCTGAATGAGTTAGAAGACTTGCGGACGGTGCCTGATCAGTTGGAAGCGAGAATATCCGAGAAACGGTTTTTAACTGCGGTGGACGTACTACAGAATGCCCTGCGCAAACTGCGCAAGCCCGAACTAGATGGTATCGGTGCCCTGAGCGATCTCAGGAGCTACCTTGCAAACCAGGAAACAGCCATGATGGATATTCTAGTGGAGGAACTACACGAACATCTTTATCTAAAGTCGCCTTATTGTCAGGAGCGATGGCAAAGCCTGGCCAAGAATCATGGCTCTTATAACGAGAACTTTGGCGACGCGATTATCATAACCCCCTTCCACTTGGTGTTGGACACTATGGACTTCAATCACCCCGTGACCGAAGACCCCTCGAAGAACCCAGAGGCGGATACATTCTGGTATATCAGTCTAGTGGTGGAGTCCTTGAACAGGCTTGGACGACTCGAGAGTGCTGTCGACACGCTAAAACAACGACTTCCCGTCGAGCTTTTCTCCGTCGTTAATGAGACAATCAACGATGTTGATCAGAGACACCCGAGTTCACTGCGTGGAGGCTCGAGCAACATACAGGGGCTCAATATCTATGGCAGTAGAGAGACCCACATGCGCGCGGATGTCATCTATGATCTTTTATGGGCACTCTATGGCAAATTTGAGGCTATCGCTGAGGGCCATCGTATCTTCCACGAATCCATCAAGGCCCTTGTTCGTCGGGAGGGGGCTGGTAATAACTCCTCGCTCCTTGGGAGCTTTAAAGAGCTGTGGAATCTCTACCAGAATGAGATTCGCTCTCTCCTACACAACTATGTTACGACGGATGCCGACGTCTACCAATACAGCCTGTCCCAAAGGCGTGGCGCAGCCCTTAATGGGCTCAAGGACTCGTCAAGGGAATATTTATTCAAGTTTTCCGACGCTGACCAGAAATCTATAGACCTGACGACTGAATATGAGGCCCTTGATAGTATCATACAAGCTGCAGTCCCTGGCCTTACGTCTGGTTCTCGAAAAACTCAGCAGTCTGACAAGAAGAGCTCCTTGACCGGCAAGGACTCGAGGAAGAGTGCATATGCTGGTGCCTTCGACCGACACGCTCCAGACTCTTATAAGTCTCTTGTCGAGCCAAGCGTGTTCAATATGAGTCTTCTATTGCCTCCTACGCTGGTTTTCCTCCAGCGCTTGAAGGCCATCGTACCTCCTGGCTCCGATTTGGCAGCCAGTGCATTGACGTCTTTCCTCGATAATTTCTTGGTTAACGTCTTCCAACCGCAATTGGATGAAACGCTCGGTAAACTGAGCGACTCCGTGTTTGGGGAAATAGACTCGTTCCAACAAGATCCTGCCTGGAATTTAGTCGCCCGAAGACCGGTCTTCAAGGGGACAACTGCATTTTTTACCGTCATTACCGCATTTTGTCGTATGCTGGATACGATACCACATGATCAAGCTCTCAGCTCCCTCATTATTTCGCAGATGATGAGATATTATGAGAGGTGCTTCACATGGTTTAGGTCCCTAGTTGCCCGTGCTCCAGAACCTGGCGTGCCCAGAACATCTTTGCGATATTCGGCGGAGGTAGCCACCAGTCAAGGGGGTATTCAGGACACGATTCAGAAACTTTGGGCCTCGGAAACCTTGGATCGAGAGCTAATAGAAAAGGAGGTCGGTCTGCTGATCGTGCAGACTAATGAACGTTCTCTTGACCTGAGAGATATTATACAAGATCGTGATGTGATATCCTCGTTATGTCTCTTATACACAAGCATGAAATGGCTTGCAAGCAAGGTTGTTGGTCTCAGATACATAACCCGACAAGACACGGACTCGTCCCAGCAGACCATGCCGAGGAGCCAGAAACGGCGCTGGACACTATTGAATGACCCTAGTAAGGCGAATGGTGAACAGCAGGGCCCTGTGTACCTACCGATGACCCAGGAAACCGTTCAGTCAGTTCATGCTCTACATCTCCTTTAACCACCCCCTCTCCCCTCATTTCTTCCAGCTAACATGGTTTCATAGGTCCTTTGATAGCATAGTCTCCTCCTACGAAGAACTCGCCGGCACCGTCCTCCTCACCCTACATATGGAAATCCGGTGTCGCATAATCCAATCTCTGCGTGTAGCCTTGTCACCTCAGACGGCTCCATACGTGCTCGGTGACCAGGAGATCAAGGAGCCCGATCCGCAAATACTATCTCTAAACTCGGAACTTGTAGCCTACGACGAAACCATCGTGCGTTTCCTGCGCGACCACGAGATCGCCTTCGTACGAACGGGTCTCGGCCAGCTGGTGAACTCATACCTGGTCACCAACGCTCTCGCCACGCAACCGATGAACCAGCGCGGCTGCGAGCGCATGCTGCTCAACATCCTAGTATTGCAGCAGAACCTCAAGAATATCGAGGCCGGCGTCGACCTTGCTCGTTCGGCGTACTATTTTGGGCTTTTCCAGGAGGGGCCTGACGCCATCGTGGCCAAGGTCAAGCAGGACAAGGCGGTCGAAGCCGAGGGCGGCGTCGTGCCCGAGGCCACCAAGTTCAGCTACGACGAGCTCAAGGCTATCATTGAGCTGTGCTACAGCGAGCAGCTTGCTGATCCGGAGAGAGGTGTCGCGGCGGCGGCGAAACGCCAGATGGGCGAGAAGGTACTTGCGCTCAGCGAGTACATGTGGCAGAACTAAAAGAAAGAAAATAGAAGAAAAGAAAATGGGGGATGGGGCAAGCAGCAAGCAGCAAGCAGAAAGGAGGCAGGAAGCAGGAAGGAGGTAGAGAAGGAAATGTGTGTACAATGTACAATCTTGCTCTCAACCCTCCACCTCCTTTGTATTTTTATAATAGGCCTCATGCATTTCAGCCCCTATTACGCGGACTTTGGCGAACAAGAGCGAGGATCTATTTATATACTTTTTATTGTCGGGGGGGCTTTTGTTTTTGCATAAGACCGGGAAAAGGAAAAGGAGAAATGGTTAAATAAGCAAGCCTTGATGGCAGAGCGTGATAATTCGACCTTCACTTGTCCCAATAGCAATTGGCTTGGAGAGGGGAGGGGCAGACGGAAATGGTCGCCAATAAATTGATTTGTATCGATATGTTCTTTCATGGGATTATTGATAGGCTCTTGTTGTTCAACCACAGTACTAATGACCTATCTAACCCTAGGTACTCTGTCTTCTTCCCGTCCCTCTGTGGGCATGTAGTACTGGTTGGGGGTCGATATTGTTCATTATCTTTATCCAATGTTCGGGTGTATAAGGTAGGTAGGTATGTAGGTAGGTAGATATATAGACAGATACATTCCAAATATAATGAAGAGCTTTGAGACTAACTTGGGTAGATACCTAGGTAGGTCGGTTATCTATTAAATTGAACCGAATACGACAGATAAGAGCCTCAAGCTGGGTATCCAGGTCTCCATATAATATACATGTATATATACTAGGTACCTAGGTAGGTAGTATTTATCCATCATCATCATCATCATCATCCTATATATGCCTATGTGTACTACCTATGTGGATCGGGTCCTTGCTTATTCTAGGTATGCTGGAACAGCTACAACTTGGGTGATGGGGGGGGGGGGGGTTTAAGAAGAAAAAAAAACCTCGTAACCATCGATGGCAGTGGATGATCCATATTTCCGATATTCACATCCTATGTTCTACATATTCCCACTAGGTTACCTACCGGTCTTTACAAGAGAGGGGGGCGGAGGGGGGCCAAGACGAAAACAGCCTCTACCGTGTCAACCACTAGTTCGGGACTGCCATGTAAGTAGCTAGATAGGTAGGTAGGTATGTAGTATGTAGGTGGTAGGTGGTAGGTGGTAGGCAGGACAGAGAGCCCTTTATCTCTTGCGTCGTATTTGTAGACCTCCTCGGCATCCGTTCAAAAGAAAGATGGAGAGAAACAATAGAAAAGAAAAGAAAGGAAAGCGGTACTTTATTGCTTTTACCCACGTATTACCGTTCTCGGCAATGCGAGATCCGATCTAAAAGCTTATTTGGTTTAGTTAATGGGATAAAACCTCACTTGTTGGGTTGGCTCCTGGGCGAAGACTGGCCATTCATCTCCTGGTACCTAGTTTGACCACCTCAAGCTACCTATGTCAAGTGTTTCTACAAAGGTGATAAGTGGTAGGTATGTAGTACACATACCTACTAGACAAGCTGGGTAGAACTTTTTTATAGTCCGGCGTACCTCCTATACAAGTAAGTACCTAGCTGGATTGTTCCCCCCTAGGTAAATCACATCTAATAGATAGATAAGCGCGTTACATGAAGGATATAATGAATAACTACCTAGGTAGCTTGAGGTAGGTAGGTCAGGAATGCCCGTTTCAGCCAACCCTAACCGCACCTTGTTGTCCCTATCAATGGACATGATGCTTCCCCATCTGTTGGTTGCCGCACACTTACTCATCACCTATCGCTTTGTGTGTACAGCCCGTGTATACCAGACAAATGCAGATTGACCGACTTCAGATGACGCGATCCATCCATTGCAGGTAACAGGGCCGTTGATCGGGTGGCGACGAGTTACAGAAAGCTTCTAGCAGCCTCCATTCCTACCGGAGCACATTAGAAGCCCGAGCATGTCAGCTGTTCCTCGGCTGGGCGCGCGGCTGAGTAGGTAGATATGCCGTGCCATGCCATGCCATGCCATGCCATGCCATGCCGGTGCCGAGCAGCTTTGTTCAAACGGTGCCTTAAGCGCTTCACTTAAGGCGCTACTGCAATGGAGGTACCACCGAATGAGGGAGGGCGCGATAGCCAACCGAGCGTTATTGATGGTCAGCCGTAGCCTTCTCTAGGTCTACTCATCCGTATGTAGGTATGAGACGAAATAATCAAGGAAAGACATCTCATGACTTGAGCTTCATTCAATATAGGGTTGCATTTGGCAGTTGGTTGCAGCACCTAGGTACGTGCATGTGACGTGCAGTAAAGTCGTCCTTTTCTTTCTCTCCCCTTTTCAGTTGGGCATGTGAGCAAAGATAGGTAAGGTGGTAGGTAGATAGGTGAGCATAAGTTGATAAATGGTCAATGACAACGACCGTGCATACCAAGCCTCGAAGGTTTATGAAGGCAGTTGGACTCTTATAGGTATCTCTCCCCCCCCTCTCAAGTGAGACTTCAGATTTCAGGGGAGCAAACCATCGAAACACCAATGCTGTCTGTTTCAAGCTATAGAGAAAAAAAAAAGATAGCAGTACCGGTAGTTTCGATGAGGCGGTAACGGGGTTGCGTTGCCCAACTCATTCATGCCAGAGGTCACAAGTACGGTAGGTAGTGTTCTACATAAGTCTTCTCGACTCGCTCGGACGCGTGCTCGGTAGCGAATACGGCGCCTGTGGACTGTGGGATACCCTAGGTTAGCAGGCTATTGAAGTACCTTAGGTTAGTTAGGTCGCCATTCCACTTCACTCGCCCACTTGTCGAGTGCAGTGAGCGGTGTGAGGCGTGTGAAGGGGGATCATAGGTAGAAGGGGTTGTCGGAAACAGGGAAAGCTACACGGTTAAGCACATCATTAACGCCGCCTGCAGGGGACCAGCAGCCCAGGTCTGACAGGATGGATTTCAGCAAGCTTCACAGGCGATGGGCGACAACCGGTTCTTGGCGTTCGCACGTGGCGTCGAAGGGATGGTCGGCACGAGTTATTATTGGTGTAGAAGGATGGGGATGCAGGCATGGTATGGTTGTAAAGAGAGCTGAGAGGAAGAAGGATAAATGAAGGCAATGCCGACGAGGTTGAAACGAACCTCTTGACCTTGTGTACACTCAGATGGATGACACCTACACCAACACACAGACAAATAAGGGATACTAGTAGGTAGTAGTACTACTACTTACTTACTACAGCAGTGAGCTGTAGAGTTGCAGCAGAACCAAAAGCTGAGGCATCGATTATGGTGACAATGATGAACGGATGACGTGGGGAAGACAAGGATCCATTGTGCATGACATTGCTCATTATACAAGTGAGAAGGTAACGAAATTCATTACAGCAGGGGGCTTGAGGGGAAGAAAAGGATCTCAGGTTCGGATGGATCGAGATACTGGATATTAGGTAAGTTGCTGTTTTATGGTATCAAAATGTACTTAATGCTGGGATTATATTTTTATATAATAGATGCTGTGCCATCCGTTGATGAATAGAAAATAAGTGTACCTAGATAATAATCAAGGGATGGCAGGACTGCTGAAGCAGGTACCTAGGTAAGGTCCACTAGGTTAGGTGCTGATTGCCTGCTTATAAGTACATTTGATACCTATTACCTAGGTAAGGTATGTAGGTAGTCTAGGTAGGTACATATGTAGGTAGATGTTGTTGCTACCGCATGAATCTCTGTAGTGAAATGAGGAAGGAAATTCAGGGTTGTGAGCTTAGACTAGATATGGTTTAGACCAGCCACTATCAGGCACAGCAAACCCCACCCCCTTTAACCAACGTATACCTGAAGTAGGTACGTACCTGACGGGAGGTGGATACATCCATAGGTAGTAGGTACTACATACCTACATATTACTTAGTACTATGTATGTAGGTAAGGTAATGTATGCACCAGACGTACGCATAATGTAGTGTACACTATGTACGGTACACATATGTATGTATGTATGTACCTAGACATAACAGCCAACAAACACCATACTTCCCTACTGGAGTACAGGTACGCGCAGGCATTCGCTGCCTTTTAGGTAGGTATGTATGTACTAACTTGTGCTGCAGCAGCCACTTGCCTACAACTAATTTTTATTTATTGCATGTGTTCCAGGTTATTATTGTTATAATATTTTTTGACCAGTGAGGTGTAATATTCCAGAATCTGGATCCCCCTTCCAACCTTTAAACATTCAACAACCTAGACCTACCTATCACATGGTATGTACTACATACAACCTAGGTTACCTAGTACTCTACACCCATGTATATGTGAAGGGGGTTGATCAAATACCCATCGTCGTCGTCCTTTCTTCCTTCATATTTTTTTTTCTTACCCCGTCATTACACTAGATCGCACTCGACACACAACACCTTTCCCCGCCCGCCCATTTATCTTTTTTTCTTTAATTTCGTTCGCTTCTATTTTCTTTCTTTTAGTCGGGTGGAAGCACAAACCCGCATAATCCCCGGAAACAATATTTCCAAGCATTCGTTCTGCAAATACAAACAAACCCCCTATTAATAGTTCGCGGTCTCCTGAAGTCCCGAATATTTTGTTGAGTGAGCGGAGGAATCCGAACCAAACTGAACGTAAAGAAAAAGGGAAAAACAAACAGAAGAAAAAAAAGAAGCAGTTGAAGTGGATTATTGTTGAAGTTCAAGCTCATTAGTAACATAAGGGGGGAAAAGGATCAATTTGCGCCATTGTTGTCGCAAGGGATCCTACCCACTTTGAGGCCTCTCTCTTTCTCTCTCCTTCCCACTTTCTTACTTTACCCTCTACCCCTTACCCGCCAAGCCATCCCGACTATCGTTGGTGAGCAGGGACATGACAAAGACATTGACGCCTCGACAAGAATCGCCCAGTGCTCCGTACCCGCCTTGTCCCCACATAGAAATTCCAGCCCGCCCGTCCGTCTTCTCCTGAACAAGGGCAGACAGGGAAAAAAAAATAGGTACATCTCTTCACCGGATCCCAGACGTTTGCGAGATTCCATCATCGCACTTCTTCCAGTTTGTTGTCCTTCTCTGGCGATTCTGTGGGATATCCCCAACTGTCCGCTCTTTACACCACACCACGCACGCGTTATCGCACCAGCACCACCAGCCATCCCTCAACGCCACCCGACTCTGATCACGCGTCTTGAGTTACTTATTGGCTGGCTACCGACCTGCTGTTATCAATACCCGCCGAAAAACCTCCCTTTCTCCCTCCCTCCCTTCCACCACGCGATCTACCTGCGTACCAGTATTATCTTCGGAACAAGCGATTGGGACGATCTTCAGAACATACACACGCGGAACATTGACCGACAAATTCGCCCACCATGTCGTAAGTTGCCCAGGGATAATTTGCCATTGAACTCGTCTCTGCGTCCATTGTCGTTCGGGTAACTAACCTCGGGTCTTCTATCTAGGCTCGGAGGAGCATTCCGTGACTTCTGGCATACTATGACCAGTTATGACCGACGTATATCACCTTCGTCTTTTTCCCCCTCTCCTGCTTTTGTCTGCCTGGTGTCCAGTCCAATACCCCTTTTGCTGACTTGGCTTCCAGACTCTAGTTACGATTCCCCCCAGCGCACTGGCCGGCATGTGCCTCTAAACCGCCACAGCACCCTTACCTCTGTCGCTACCGCTTCTGAATCTCGAGCCGATATAACCTCACCGTACGCCGACGAGCTCGGTCGGTTGTCCGGCGGTGCCGATGGTACATCGTACATGGGCGGTGGTCCCTCTCCGCTCTCCCCTAACTTCAATGGCGGTCCTTACTCCCCTGGTTTGAGGTCGCTCAACGCCCAGCGCCAGAGCCTCAGAGATGATGGCTTTGAGACGGTGAGCAGCCCCGGCGAGATCCCGATGCAGTCCTTCGCCGACGGCCTTCCCCCGCCTCCTCCTGTAAGCCACACTTGGGCTCGGATCGACCGATGGGCGGAAGAGAATTACCCAGAACTATACGACCAGCTATGCGAGGGTTGCACAAGCAATGATTTGAATGAACTGGAACACCAGCTGGACTGTTCTTTACCCCAGGATGTTAGAGACTCCCTGATGATTCATGACGGCCAGGAACGTGGTGGAAATCCTACCGGTATCATCTTTAGTCACATGCTTCTAGACTGCGAGGAAATCGTCCAAGAGTGGGATCAATGGCGGAGAGTCAACCAACAGTACCTACTTGAAACGAATGTGGTGAAACCAGCGGTCCCTACAAAGGCATTCGGCGGTAGCAATCAGGCATCTTCGTCTCGGTCCGCGCCTGGCTCGCCTCGCTCGCAACCGGACTCGTGGAGACAAGATCTACAGGCGCGCCAAGACTCTGTTCCTCAAGGAGCTGTTCAGCGCGCTTATGCCCACCCCGCTTGGATCCCTCTCGTGAGAGACTGGGGTGGCAACAACCTGGCTGTCGATCTCGCGCCGGGGCTCACGGGTACTTGGGGCCAAATCATTCTGTTCGGGCGAGACTACGACACGAAATATGTGGTTGCACGATCATGGGCGGCCTTCCTTGCTATGGTGGCAGATGATATGAACAGTGGGAAATGGTTCGTCGATGAGGACAACAACGATCTCAAGTTACGCGAGTTTAAGACAACCCGTGTTGAGCCGTCATATTTCGACATTCTGCGTTGGCGAATGGACCAGAAGTATGGCCGTGGCGCCAAGGCCACTGCGAAGCGCAGATCCGGTGTTCCCGCCGGCGCGCAATCGCCGGGCGGTTCCCCGTATACGACAAGCCCGACCGAAGGCAGTGGAGAGACGCGGGGACGCTCGCTGCAGCGCCTAAGTAGCCCCTCACCGCTGGTCAGCCCTGTTCGTCCCGGTTTTGGAAAGTCTAGCCCACTCGCTCGAGTGACTGAAGAGTCAGCAGCTGCGCCAGATGCCAACGGAAAGAAGCGGCCCTCCCTCGTCGAAGTCGACTCAGTAGAGTCGGCCGAAGAGGTGAAGGCCCCCTTGAAGTCACCGATTGAGGTTGAAGCCAAGGACAAGGGCAGCAAGGACCCGGAGAAAGACTCGTCGCCGGTCAAGACAGAGACATCGGCCGCCAATGGCCACGTAGACGAACTAGAAGAGGGCATGAAGACGATAGAGATATGAGGGTTGACACGACAAGCCATGTACCACGACGACTTGATAGACAGTAAAAGGGCGGCGTTCAAGGTGTGAGATTTGGTGCAACTTGATTATTGTTATCGCCTATGTGCAAAAGGAGGTTCCTTCAGTTTCCAGTGAAGGCACACATAGTTATTTTTTTTTCTTCGCTTTTCGATTCAAGAAAACCCACATGGTTGGAGATTCATCGATACACAGGGGACTTGGACATGCCCCCCCCCTTTTTCCCCCTCTCACATCAACCTTCGACCGACTTTGATCTTGATCGCCAAGGATCCCCCTGATGGGTGATATTTTCTTTTCTATTATTGTGCTAATATGGTATCTGTATACCTCAACCATGCTAGTGGCCTCCTCGTCCCAGGTCTCTTTTGGAGAAGAAGGGAGGGGGAGGGGAGGATTAGGGGTGCGAGAGAGAGCATGGTACTTACCCCGGTGCGGAAAGGATGAAGGGCGATGGTGGTGGTTAGTGTATAGAGGTTGAGAGAGGCATTGCATTTATGAATGTACTACGCAGCACTGCGGAGCAGGGCAGCCACCTATCTGAACCTGACCTCTTAACGTGGGCGAGTGGACGGGGCGGTTAGGTGTTTAAGTAGGCAGACTCAAGAGTCGCAAAGGCGTTAGAGGTTGCACATGCCGGCAGTATTCTCTGAGACTGGGTGAAACAATAACTGCGCACAGTATATGAGTCTGCCTAATCGGAAATATGCAATGAAGCAAGTCATGGGTATTGAAGTGCTGTCAAGATAGGTAGCTGGTAATATAATACACGATTGCGATCATTTGCCTAGTATTGATGTACCTAATAGCTGTGTAATACATATCTGAATGCGCTATTCGACTTATCCGATAGTACGGAATACCTCAGTAGTTAAGTACTTAATTATCTAACCTAGGTAGTACCCGATAACTTACATTTTCCGGGAGAGTTAGTGGGTCCAACTTTGATGTCACGTGAATTCATGTTCTGACAGCGGCTACCTACCCTTGTCCGTGCCAAGCTGATAGGCGCGGTCGTCATCAACCTCTCTCTCTCTCTCACTCACACACACACACACACAAACTCCCCAACTCCCCAACTCGCGACAGCTCCGACTTACTATCGCATTTCAGCAGACCATCTTATTTTGGTTTGCTCAAAAACGCCCTCGCAATTTCTACCGACTCTACCCTCTCCACACCAATAGACAAGGGAGAATCCACCCACCTACCTAGTCCGATAGCGATTGCTTTACCCTCCCCTACCGATTGACTGACCGACCGACCGACCAACCAACCAACCGATCGACTCGTCATCATGGAAGAGGATCGCCTCTGGAAGTTCCGCAAGCCAGCCTGGCTAAACAGCGCCTGGGCGCGCAACACCGGTGTCTACGGAGCTGGTGCTCTGGTGCGTCCTCCCTCTGTCTCTCTCCCCCTTCCCTAACCATGAGGCTAACCGTGAAACGTCCCGGCACAGTTCTCGCTCGCCTTCTACGTCCTCATCGACTCGGCCGTGTGGTCCAAGTCGCCGCTCAACGGCTCGGACGTGCACGTGACGTTTGTGGACTGGCTGCCGTTCATCTTCAGCTCGCTGGGGATGCTGATCATCAACTCGGTGGAGAAGGCGCGGCTGTCGGCCGACTCGTTCAGCTACTCGGGGTCCGGGGTTGCGTGGAAGGCGCGTATCGTGCTATTCCTAGGCTTTGCGGCGCTTGCCGGCGGCATGGCCGGTGGCGTCGTCGTCTTCGTCCTCAAGTTTGTCGTGCCCGAGGTCGGCTGGCCCATGATGGGCATGGGTGTCGAGAACGTAGTCGCCAACGCCCTCGTCGGCCTCAGCTCCGTGGTCCTGTGGATCAGCCAGAACATGGAGGACGAATATAGCTATAACCTTTCGCTTTGAGGGCACAATACGATCACAGGGAAGGAAGTGAGGACAAGGCTGTTGATGCTGTTCGGAGGAGGGGAAGAAGGGAATCTGTGGAATTTCTCTACAAGAGAGCGCAGCCTACCACTGCATAACACACATTCAAGGAACTAAGGAAAGTTGTATTACTAAAGGGGCGATTGAGAAATGCGGAGGTCAATTTATCACTTGTACAATACGACACGTGCGAGCGTCTGGGCGTGACTAGATTCTTATTTTCGGGGACTAGGCGTGATAATTTAGAGTGAACTTCTTTTTTTTATCTACCTACTTGATCTCTCGGACGAGTATTCCCAACCTTACCTACTTTCCACCAGGTCCAAAAAATGACGGAAAAGGTAGAGTTGACATTGGAGAAGAGTTACTTCTCCGTAAACTCCAATGCTATCTAACTACAAATACCTAAGGGGCACGACGATATTCTCCCTATCAAACACTCATTGCTGAACCAATCCCATTCTAGATAGGTTAATCCAATCCACTAGGTAGGTTAAGTGAACCCCCGATATAAATAATGCTTTCCCTTCCCCGTCCTGCTTATGACGTCCACCCTAACACGTCGCCGATAGCGCTGTCTACGGTCTTGGACCTGGCATGGTCCACCTTATCCTTGAAGTAGGTGAAGTTCCCTCGGGAATCGAGCCCGACAGGTCGGACGGGGCCCCAGTACCCGTGGGGGATCTGCTCGCTAGGCGGCGGCTTGCGGTCGCAGCCCTCGAGATCTCGGTGCGCATACATGGTCACGTACAAGCCTGGGATGCCTTCGGCTAGGATGGCGTCGCTCACTGTGAGTAGCAGTAGGTTAGTAAGTAGTAGTAGTAGTAGTAGCAATATCAGTCCCGGGGGTGCGTTATAGGTCGGTCTATTCATTGTTTGTTGCTCAGGGGTTATTTTCCCCGGGGTTATCTAGTAAGGGTAACAGATTATATGTAAAACACGACCGCGTAACCAACACAACCTCTGGGAAAATAATAAAGGGGGGGGAGGGTGGCAAGTCGTAAAAGGAAAAAGAAAAAAAAAGAAAAGAGGAGAGGAGAGAGAAAGAGAGAAAGAGCGGGAAGAGAAGAAGAGAGAACGTACTAAAGTGCGCCCCGCCGGCGCATGCGTAACCCGGCATCAGGCCGTGCCGCACCCAGGCGAAGTCGTACGGGCACGGCGCGAACTCGCTCGCCTTCCGCGTCGCCCACGCGTCCTGCGACGCCCGCTCCACGGGGGTCAGCGTCGCGTAGCTCGACTGCAGGGACGCCCGGCGGACGTCCTCCGGGTCGTTGTACACGGATCGCAGGGGGGGAGGGGCCGTGGGCGTGGCAGCAGATAAGGGGCGGCCCACAACGGTGGATGCGGGCGGTAGGGCAGAGGGGATGGCGGCCGAGAGCCAGCCGGTTTCGTCGTCGTCACGCTCGGGGACGGTGGAGAGGAAATCGCTGGGATAGGAGGGACGCGCGGAGGAGGAGAAGGAGGAGGAGACGGTTGCGGCAGAAGAGGAAGGGGCGCGGGAGGGGAGTCGGCTTAGCAGTGCGGTGCTGCTGGGGGCTTGACTAGGAGCTTGGGAGGGGCGGGAAGAGGAGGATGGAATGTGGGAAGGGGGTGGAGGCGCGGAGGGGGTCCGGGACGGGCCTCGGGATGGGGCTGCGGACATGGTTGATGTTTAGTTGGCGAGTTGGTGCTGGTGCTATAACTCTATAGTTTTTGCGGAGAGAGATGGCGATCTCTGTGATGCTGAGTATCTATGAAGTGTTGAAGATTATTGGAAGGGAGGGGGGGGGATAGATATAGACATGCCAGCTAGTTCCAAAGCTGGTGGGTGGGAATTTATAGGCTTCATTTCTCTCATGGCTGTCCTCTGTTTAATAAGACATCATTGATATGGCTTGTGTAAGTCATAGTTATGAGTATTTTGCAGTGCCGCCATATATTCACATTACCATATATACCTACTCACCCAGATGAAGCAACTCTGCAATGTCATTTCCACCTGGTGAATTTGAAGCAAGTGCTACGAAGGTGGTCGTTCTAAATAACACCGTCATCCTTACCATATTTTGAATGGTTAGACGTTGACTATCGAGGCGTTCGGGTCTCCTTGTCTTACTCAGATGTTATTATTCTCATAGATTATAACCAATGAATTTTATAGTGGCCTAAGGCTCTACAGACCAACGTATTGGATATGCAACTCAGGGCGTTTGAAATTATATTCACAAATTATGTGTTACCTAATACCCTCCTTTTATAAATATACCGGTAACACGTATTTTTGGAAGGTGACCTACGTATCATTCACACAATATCCCTCTAGTATTGCTCGCATACATGGGTACTTAAACCATTTGGTCTATATTCATGACTCCTATATGCTTCGTGTACACTTTCGCCTCCCAACGAACTACGGCAGACTTCAAAATAGTGTTGTAGGTACATGTTACGTAGATAATATATAGAGGCTGCTGTCTTCCTGTGTAAATCCTACAACGATTTTTAGGTTTCTATCGAATGGCTAGCATATCCTATATCTACGATAGTATTCAAATAAACATGATACATAGAATTCAGTGAAATTGTGTATTACTAACTAAGGGTCTTACCTAGCGATATTATACTCGCCACCGTGTTTTGTTTCCCTCCATCAGCTTTCTTTCTGTACTTTTTTTTTTTCATGAGATTCATAAATGTAACATTTTGTTTGAACATGACGACCGTATACTATTCATTATAAAGTCAACCATCAACAATATCCCTGAAGAGCTAAGGAGAGGTAATATATTGTAGGTATGCGAATTATAGCTTAAAGAGCTTCGGAGTCCGAGTCGCCCGTACTTAAAAAGGCATCAGTTTTGCATGAATCAACCTAGACTAACGAGACGAGTGTTGATTTCTAATGCCAGCCTTTTTGCCACTTTGAACTCCCAATATTTCTATACCCAGAACTATTAAAAAGTGATTACAGCCTGTAAAGATGCTGGTGGCAATGCGTACAAAGCTCGTTTCCTTGACCTCGTAGTTTCCATTTTGTAGTCGATAATGTAGAAAATCAAATCAAATAATCCTTCTAGTATATTGACAAAGAGAAAATTAATGTTTAGATATCAACTAGGAGCATTGAGTATTCGACGTTCCAGTTCCAACAGAACCATCAACCACAACAGCGCCCCCTTGATGTACAATGCGGTGAAATGTTGAATTTTCTAGCCTATTGGCGGACCTGGAATAGGCCATAGTTGGGTTCACAGACGGAGCCTGGCTCTGGAAGGGTACCTTCTTCGAAATAATTCTTTATATAAGCATTGGTGCAATTTGAGGAGTCCGCGATACTCGTATGCTATCATGACCGTTAGTAACCGGCACCAGCCTGGTAAACCAAGATATGAACAACTTACTCCGAAGCCGTTGTGCTGGAGGAGAACACTTCCCTCGAAGCTCAAGCTCATGTTCTGCGCCGACTTGAGAGGGGTGATGGGATCGAAGGGGTTGCCGATAAACAAGATCGGGTTCGCGGTCTGCACGCCGAAGTCTCCCGTATATCTCTCTCGGGCCGCCATCGGCCACTGCGCGCACACTGCCGAATACCAACCGAAAGCGAAGTCGCCGAACCATTTGCTCGACGTGAAGAATTCTTCGAGCACAGGTTCCATCTCGGACTGGTCAGATGCCCGGACGCCCTTGTCGCCGCACCGGATGCCTAGGATCGCCTCGGCCTCACGGGGGATCGAAGGAGCGTCAAAGACGAGGTACTGAAGCACAAAATCCGTGGCGTTCCTGTCTATAAGGCCATTAAGGGCAACAGCTAGTTGGGGCCAGGATGGCGGGCGGTAAAGCTCAGATAGAATGGTATTCTTTACTATAGTGTAGTCGACAGCTGCCAGGAGCTGCCAGACCGGAATTGGCTCATTTCTGAGAGTGTCGAAGAGCTCGTCCATGGCTGCTGTTAGTTCGTCAATGTTGGTGAAGTTTCGGGCCAGCGCGCAGACGTCCCGGTTCTCGAGACAGGCGGACAAGAAATGCTCGAATGCGCCGTCAGCGGCAGCCATACTCTCCGACTCACTGTGTCGAACGGGCTGGTTAGCTAGCTATACCCTTGGTTTATGGACGAAGGAAAAGAGACCTATGTACATACTAAGAGTTGTAATACTGGTGTACATTCATCACACCGTCCAAGATAACTTTATCGATCCTATCAGGAAACATGGCAGCGACAGTGGACCCGAGGGTTGTGCCGCCCGATATACCTATACAACAGTTAATCTGGGAAGGACAGGTTTAGTTTCCGTGGTTGAGTAGCTTACCCCAGTATCGGAGCATCCCATCCTCGTCAAGGGCATCGACGATTTGCATCATGTCTCTGGCGACATACGACATCCCAACAAGGCCACCAGTGGCATTCTGCTGAGAGTAGCAGTTGTCCGCGATGACCTTGGCCTCTGCCCAGACCCTACCAAGCGCGGTGTCTGAGGAGCTAACCAGAGTACCAGCTAGCCCGGCTGCGACCCCAGAATTCTCGACTTCGTCACTGTAGCATTGGAATCTCAACGTATTTCCGGTCCCTCTTTGCGTGCCTTGTTAGCTTGAGCGTAACCATTGGGAAGAGTGGCCTATTCCCTACCTTGGGTTCCAACTGATAAGATCATGTTGCTCTCCAATTATCCTGCGTGTCTCAAGTCAGTACCTAGGTATATCTGACCAATGCTAGACTTATATAGTTAACTTACGGTCCCTGCAATGGGTAATAGGAAACCATGTTGTTTAGGCCATCCTGACCTGGACCGCCGAAGTTGAGTAGGATGCTGCCCTTCGAAGGCTGCTGGGTGGCCCTGATTCTGATGATATCGAGGTCAATTGTTTCATTGGATTCCCTGTTGACATAGTCTCGTGGTACAGCAAGCTTGGTACACTCTACGGGTATATCGGTCTCGGCAGTGAGCTCGCAAGGACCCCACTGGAGCCCTCCGGTCCGGATTTGCGGTTGGTGTAGGGTGGCAGCTCTTGTATACCCAATGGATAGTAGGAGAAGCGGAGCTGTGCCGTCGAGTCGAAGCATTGTTGGCAATCTACTATGATGAGAAACTTGTCTTTGTCTTCAAGGTAGAATGGTGATGGATTGTGGAGGCCAGGTTCTACAACGGGATCTCTCAGTCTTATATACTTGTTCGAGCTCCTATATTTTCCTACCCAGTCGAGGACTTTGCATGATAGAGGGCATACGCTGTGGCTGCATATTCACATCAAGTCATAAGAGGCTTAGAAGATCAAAATAGACTAAGCTAGGCACAATGACACCATGATCAATAACTCAACAGATGCTGATCAACGAGCTGAGGAATTTCCCCGGCCTCATTGGGTAGCGAAAAACTCACTAGAGATTCTCAGTAAGGACTTATACGCTTGGCCATGATATGACCGCCAGTGGCAGTAATGTGCAAGGGGAACGGACTATACAGAGGTACTTTTATAGTCCATTTTAGGCCTAGTGTGGCCCAGCAACTGGCGGAGGCTGAAAGACAACGGCAGATACGCCGTATTCCACTCTGTGTTAACGATCTCTAATCTGACGTCAATTTCCCCGTGGGTCGGTCTTTTAGAGCTTGACACAGCCTTGATCATGACTGGACGAACTCTTGGCTACCGCGCCGTAGCGTATACGCCGTACTGCTCTAAAGGGGGTTTCTTTTTTTTCTTTTTCTTTCCCACGTTCCGTGACAAGGGCGATACCGACGTATCCGTGTTTTGCAGTACCGAATATTTTGACGAGGCGTAAGCTGGGCCCCCGTGAAGCGCTAATTCTAGCAAGATGAAAATTTCACATTAGGTAGGTTGGTGAACTGCCGACTTGCCCAATTCGACTCCTGTTGCTCTATAACCTTAGTCTATATCGGAATTGAAGAGGTTGTCTCTCGAGTGGTATCGGTGTCTCATTAATTGTATTTTACATAGTCGCTAGCAAGCGACATTGCCAGGTAGTCGTTGTTAACCATGGTGTGAAGCCGGCCTAGTCTGTCCGGCGCCTTCGCGTGTAGCCAACTTCCCCGCCGTCCTAAAGATAACCCCTAATGGTACAACATACAAGCCTCTCTCAGGCATCAAGTTCGTTTCTCGAAATAGCCTCTACGAGAGGGGCGAAAGGAGACTATCCGATGGTTAGCGCAGACCTCTCGGTTTAGGCAGGCAGGGCATACCGGATAATGGAAGGTCGCGGGTCGCTACGGGTATAGCCTGTATTCTAGTTAGAGTGCTGTTGGCCTATGGCTAAGGTTAGGAGCTGGAGTTGGGTTATACCGAGATAGAGAATCAACGGCAGGTAGCCACTATCAACTATTAGACAACGAGGCATGACGAGAGGGAATTCGTTTGGTTCTGTGGCATACTAGTGCATTGCGACTCTTGAGACCTCAATGATCTTCCCAATGCGCTCCTGTTCATCGAAAGTGTAAGTTGTTGAAGATATAAATTATCTATTATCACATGCGGTTGCGGTGGTCGCACCTTTGATTCCTCGGAGAGGGCGAACATCATGTATCGAATGCTGTGGGATTTTCGGGGAACAGATCGGATCGGAAGAAAGAGAGGTATAAGGTTTCAGAGAGACACTCGCTGTGTAGGTAGGTACTACTTAGGTATGGCGTTCCTGGTTGTTGTTGTCGTTCGTTCGTGGGGGATGGAACCTGGAGTTTCTCGAAAATTCAAAGAATTGAGAATTGAGAATCGAGAATTGCATGGGTTGAACGTGGGCTGCGTGGACCCGCTTTACCTATGGACTATGCACCTACTGAATACTTATGTAACATACCCAGCTGGAGCCCCATATTTGATAGTCTCGATAAGACCAGTGAGATCATTGCTGCGGAACAATGATAAATCCGCTGCAGCTCTAGTTCTAGTTCTAAAGTTGTAGAGCTCGAAAAGTTCAAGCTAAAATCCAAGCTAGTGTAAAATCCAAGCTAAAGTTCAAGGGAAAAGGTCCGGGCTTCAGACCGGTCGCGTGTATCGCGACAACCAAACCTACACCGGGATTTCTTAATTTCACCTCACCTTTCTCTTCCCTCCTCAACCCTCTTAACACCCTCCTCTCACCCCGGGTCCAGTCCAGTACACACAGCCAGCAGGTTCTGCCAATCCCGTCAGTTAACCATGTCGGGTGCTAAACATTGGTAAGCCACCTTCTTCCCTCCTCAATGTAGTAGTCTATCTGTCTGTCAGTCTGTTGTTAACTCCCGCTGATCAACCCCAGGGAGCAGGACAAAGAAGCGACCGTCTATGTGGGCAACATCGACGAACGCGCCACCGATGCGCTGATCTGGGAACTGATGGTTCAAGCAGGCCCGGTCGTCAACGTGCACTTGCCCAAGGACCGAGTCACCCAGTCCCACCAAGGCTTCGGTTTCGTTGAGTTTAATGGCGAGATCGATGCCGACTATGCCGCCAAGATCATGAACGGCATCCGCCTGTACGGAAAGGCCTTGCGAGTCAATAAGGCCTCGGCCGATAAGCAGAAGCCCCTCGAGATTGGTGCCGAGCTCTTCATCGGAAACCTGGATCCCATGGTCGACGAGAAGATCCTCTACGACACTTTTAGCCGATTCGGAACTTTGATCGCTCCGCCCAAGGTAGCTCGCGATGACAATGGCCTGAGCAAGGGATATGGTTTCGTCAGCTACAGCAGCTTCGAGGCCAGTGATGATGCCATAAACAACATGAACGGCCAGTTCCTCATGAATAAGGATGTCAGTGTGCAGTATGCCTACAAGAAGGACGGCAAGGGAGAGAGGCACGGAGACGAAGCCGAACGAATGCTTGCTGCCCAGGCCAAGAAGCACAACGTCACCGTCGAGACCCAGCCCATGCCTCCCGCGCTTCTCCAGAACCCAAACCAAGCCGCCCCCCCTGCTGCTGCTGTCGTGCCCCCTGCGATGGCTACCGGCGGTTTTGATCCTTCTTTGGCTGCCAGTGTTCCTCCTCCAAGGCCTGTCGGCTTTGCTCCGCCCGGTGGGCATCGTGGCCCGCCGATTCCCTTTGGAGTAAACGGTGGACCGCCGCCCCCTGGTGCAGGGCGCCCGAACGCCTTGCCTCCAGCGCCCTCGGGTTTGCCCGCCCGTCCACCGCCTGTCCAAGGTGGCTATGGCAGTCCGGCCGATTTCCACCCAGGTGCTTTTCGAGGCCCAATCCCTCCCCCGGGATTTGGTCCTCCTGGCAGTGGGGTTCCTCCGCCGCCTCCTGGATTTGCCCCTGGTTACGGTCGCTGAAGCACGAGATGATATGCGTGTAAAGCTTCATCTACTTGACCATTCCTATGAGTGGTCGCATCGTTCTTCAAATTTATTAGCCCGGGGTGTGTATAAACTCCTAGATAGGCCACCGTTGTTGGGAAGTTGGAGTTGCTTGGGGGCAGATACTCGTAAGATGCAGTAAGCATCTTATCGACCTATATCCAGAAAAGTTCCTTATACACCTATAAGGGGGCAACACAATGGTACATATAGGCTCCTGAAGAAAAAACCATAAAGTTCGGCTAATGACGGCAAAGTACAGCATAGGAACCCCTGAGATTGTTAGCACTGCCATGAGAACAGATGGAATTTGGATAGCCCCGATGTTCGCATCCAATGCTGGACTGCAGCGTCCTATAACAGCCGTCATAGACGAACATATATCCCTTTGATAGGATTGTTTCAGGGTCTGGATCGACAATCGCATTCACATCCGATGCTGTGGAGTTAATCAATCAGAAGTGAAGACTACCAAGTATAGATACCTAACCCAAATACAAAATTATTGACCCAATATGCCTGCGGTTGTACCTGATGGCCACACACTTAATCAGCTTTCCTGTCCTTTTCGGCACATTCTAAATGTGATGGCATGGGTAAATTGGGCAGTCTGACTATACACTCAGATTGGCATCATTGGACATGGTTGATGCTTTCTTGCAATGCTAGGGTTGAGTAATATATGACTATTTTTTCGGAATCTATCTCATACTTTCGCCATGATCTAACAAGTACTTATTTCACGACCTGAGTAGGGTGTTGCTACGTCTGGTTCATCATCTATCAAACCACTATAGCATTTTAATCCTTAAGCTTGATCACCAACTTTTAAGTGGGAAGGATGGAAAAAGAACTTGTTTCATCAGAGGCGGATACTAGATTACTATTGATGGCTGGTCTCGGATTATAAGTTTCTAGAAGACAGACTTCTGCTTATGTTTTACTATTACCAAACTCTACGAAATACTAGGGTAGGTAGGTATTCGAACACAACCCAAGACCAAAGAAAGGGCTTACAGTTCTGGATTTCGCCGCGCACAAAATAAAAAGGTGTGAGCTGCCTTTTTAGGCGGTCGATCACGACCCCCCCCCCTCCCCCCCCACCACAGGTCCCGTATTTGACTTTTGAGGCCAGGTACCTAGCTCTGATTTACGGTAACCTCCGCTGTCAATGTTCGACATGCGGAGTCCGCAGGAGGAAGAAAGAAACAGGCGTTGGGAGGGACTATGTTCTGCTCGTATATGATGTGGCAAGTCGTCACTTAGGAAGCGATGTGTAAGTGTGAGGTGGAAGCACCAGCTAGCTTTACGATATCCTACCGCGTCTATAGCGGGGGGGCCTTCATGGCCGAGGGAAGGAAAATAAAATAAAAATTTGATCGTAATTAAACACCTCATCTCCAAGCCATAATAAGCACGGCATAGGAGGGTGGGGGTGCGATCATGATGATGATCCTCCCTATGCCGTGATACATACAAGTACGTGTATAATGTGCGAGATCTTGGTAGGCTGCTGCCACCCATACCATGTTCAACGTTCTTGACCGGTCATGTATGTCATGTATATCCCGTGCCATAGAGCACAACATGTTATCGTCCCCAGTTAATATATGTAAATATATATATATATACTGTCCGCGCGAAGTTGTGATGTCTAATGCAGACAAAAGCAACCGGGAAACTGGCCCGGTGACATTGCAGCATTCACGTTCTGCTTGTAGGCCGCGCCCCAATGCATACTGCACAAGGGAGCACTAATGTACCTTATAATTTTTCTTTACCTGGTTACGGGGTGCCGTTTCCAAGATATGATGAACGGTTCAACTCTGCTCTGTCTAGGGTTGGGGGAGAGACCTTAACCATCCCTCCCTCAAACACCCAGTCAAACCAGACACCCTAGATCTCAGATCTTCCCACTTGCTTATCTTGGAGAACTGGGCCGGTCCGCGTTGGTTTCTAGAATAGTTCAGCTCGGGGAGATCGAATCTCTCCGGTTTTCGTCGGTCAGTTGCCTCCCCACAGGGGGGTAACAGAACAGGGCAGGCCTCCGGGACGGACTGGCTGCAAGTTGCCGTATCCGTCTCTTTGGGAAGAGCTTGCGAGATTCGAGCCATCCATCTGTTGACCCATGAGCCTAGGGTGGGGGGGAGGGGGGGACCATTTCGACGCAAGACGAAAACGGCAAACCGAGGTTCGAGGGAGGGGAGAAGGGGAGGAAGAGGCAAGATGAAAATGGACGTACAGGATGCGTTACAGCACCAGGGGGAGAGATCATCCAGGCTGGCAAGCACGTAAACGCGCAAGCCATGGGAACCCAAGGGGGGGGGGGGAGGCAGCGTCTGCTAGATTCCGCACTGCAAGATCTGTGTAACGGGACTCCGCATTAGCTTCAGTACTCAGCTTCGATACATAAGGCCCTGTACTAGGGATGACTTTGTGTATAACACATATTTCAGCCAGCCCCTCAGGCGTATGCTGAGAAAGGGGGAAGAAGGGGGGGCAGGCGGATTTTGTGGGCATTGGTGCCACATCCGACCCATAAGACTGCGATGCTAGATACTGCAATGGCCCCGTGGCGCTATGGTTTAATCGATGCCGCCTGGGACTTTTGTTAACTCCTCAGGTCGGAGTGGGGGCTTATTTTCACTATTAAAGAGCGGCGTGTATGTATGGCATGCATCTATTACCGGCCGCTGATCCGCTGACGCTGTAGATAGCGGGGAGGCGAAAAATAAATAAAAAATATTAATGAAAAGAAGAAGTAAGGGATGACGAATTCGAACGGCTCGGTAAGGTAATCAACAAGCTCCCGAGCCGGTTGCATCTGACGTTGAATAGGAAACAAATACCCCGACGAAAGACATTTTACGTCGTTGTACGTTACCTGGTTGTATCATCATGCACGGTTGAGGGGTTCGCTGGAGGGGCCGACCCTCAGAAGGAAAAGCAGTAAGTTAGAAGTGAATATATGCATGGAGTACGTAACCATCAGATACCCGAGTGTTCCAATTATATGAGGCGTGGAAGGAGAGGGTTGTCTCATCTTATTCCACTGCCGTGTAGGGTTCAGACAACCGTACTCCTGTCTCGGGCATTCTGTCAGCTGTTTCTTGTCCCCCAACCCTTCTCGCCCTCATTGGTTGTCATGATTGGCAACTGGCCTTGTTATTTCCGGTAATATAGTGGTGGAAGCTTGGTAGACAGATATGTCATGATGGTTGATATCAAGGCTTCTTACTTCTACCCCCCCTTGTCCGCCACTTTATGTGTTGCTCCGCCTTACGATCAGAGGCCGCTTACAAGGTTGGCCGGATCGCTGAGTGCCGGTTGAAGTCGATCCGCCATCATATATCCATTGGTACCTTGCAGTGTCTCTTCATATCACCTACATGCTTCTTGAAATTGAGCATCATGAATCGAGAGCACCGAAACAGTTTTGGTTGGTCAATGGCAATTATCTTTGACCGTAGACATCGTTGTTGTGCATCTCAGCCCGGCCGACGCACATAGTTCTCGCGAAAGGGGGGCAGCATTCAACCATGCGATTGAGAGAGAGGCCCGCAAGACCCTAGTATCGGTGTTAAAGCGACAATCGCCGCTCCCTTGACCCGCAATGGGATAGGCCATGAGTTTGTCTTGTAGAGCTTCTCGAGATCGTGAATTAACTGAATTTCAGTCTCTCTTTACCCTCATGTGTCTAACCTAGCAGTCTCGAGATGATATCCCCCTCTCCCCCCCCTTTTTTTTCTCTTCACTGAGTCGGCCAGGCCAAAATAGACACACGGACCTTTCTAGCCCTGCCATGGCCATAGATTTTGCCGCAGCGAGCGATGGAAGCGACCGTGATGTGGCAAGTAACTCTTGTGATGAAAACTCAAAGGTGCAGCGGAATGATACTCTCTTGGCCCGTCTGTTTGAATGAACGAGATTTTACGCAACATATACCATCTCACATGGCTGGATTGACCCGGGAAATTATTTTCGTCCCGAAGCCGCGAATGAATACGAATTACACGTGCTCCGATGCTCGCCATCATCCTTGCCTCTCGGCGGTACTTCAAGCCAGGAATGGGAACCAGACACTGTTCTACAAGAGATAAAGAACCGGGTTCGGAGTGAATCACAGCATCACTTTGCGGGGTGAGTGTCTACCTACTTGCAGTCGCGTTGGGGGGGGGGGGGGGGGGGGGGGGGGGGGGGGCGTGGTCACCGGAATGCGAGAATTGATAGGTGACTCGAGGAACAGAAGTCGTAGGGGAGGTTTCATTTTTAATGACACCCTATCAGAACAGATATTGGGCGAAGCTCGCTCGCAGGATCTAGCTGGCTCTGAGCCCAAGATGAGATATGATAGATCTCGGTCACCTGCATTTCCGGTTTGGTTGCAGTAAATGATGACCCTTGTTAATTCCCTGGCATCTCACAGATGTCGAGTTGACGAGGCCCGCCATCTTCATCACCCCGTCAGGTTTCCATGCATACATCTGTAAGTAGTAGCTAATGGTCTTGTAGCGATGTAATGATAGCCTTTACGAATGCCCTCTGAGGAAGGGAAAGGTTAAATTCCCTGCCTTGCGATGCAAGGCATACCTATAGCCTGCGTAGGCATTGTTAGATTTGTCGTGTTCTGCTCCGCCTACAAAATGTTCATAATCTGCTAAGCACCGCAGACCAGGCATGATGCCGGGCTTCAGCACGTTTCAATTCAACCTGGGAGCCTCGACAAGCTTTTTCTTAGGGCTAGGCATTACCGAGAGAAGACGATGGCTGTTGGAAGACGGCAATGTTGCTTACATTGGTAAGCCTTTACCACCGAGAGTTAGCCACCATCCAGCCCTTGCTTCGGACTCGTGCGGCGCCTGTCGGGTAAAGTCATCCGGATGCTAAAATTTAGTAATAGTAAGGGAAGGCTGGTGGTTGTTAACAAAAGCCCCGTTAAGGCTAAAGTAAGTATGTGAAGCGGTAGTCGGGGGACCCTAGAAATCCTAGTCATGTACTTTTGACAGAAGCTGGAGCTCATGTGCTCTATTTGTGTCATCTAGATCGAACTTTTCTCCACGTTTTCTAGAAGACATGGAAAAAGAAATCAATATGTTCGTGCTGAACGAGGCGCTCCCTCCCGCGCCAGCAGATTCCAGTTCCTGGGCTCAACTGAATCATTGCCAGCAGATTCCTTCAATCATGTGACCTCAATGGCAGCAATATCATGACAACGGCTGTTAAGGAAGTTTCATAAAAATGACACACGGTGAGGCATCTTGTCTCCTTAGGTTAGTTTGGGGTCTAGCTACATCTTTCAAGATTGGACGGATGCTATTTCTCATAACTGAAAAAGTTTGTCCTGTTTGTCTCTGAACCTCATAAGTAGTGCTATTCAAGCTAATTCTCCAAATAGGGGTCGATTGGCATGGGGTTTCCCAATATAATTACGTCGAAAGGTAGATCGGTGACGTATGGCTTCGAGTAGTAATCCTGATGTTATCGAGGCTTCATTCATCGTCCCCGTTGGCTATATTCTTGAAGTCTGTGAAACCACGGGAGTATCTCCCGTTGCCACACCAGCCAGTTATTGAAGCCTGAGATATCGAGAGTGAACCCAGGTAATTACCCATAAGCAGACATACCGAACTCTCCCCCACCTTATTCTATCTTTCATTAGTCATGGAATTATACTTTGATTAGTTGATGTTGGCTTTGCAGCTCAACTGATATCAAAATGTCTCATATGTCAAACCCCCCCCTGCAGCTTCGCAACTCGAATGCTGGCTAGGAGTCGTGCACCATCATAGGAAGGGCAAAAACCAATACCCATTCCCTCACAGTGTAAGTGGCAAGGCACTTAAGTTTCCGAGAAGATTCCTTTGAGTCTTTACATAATATGCTGACCAGGGTTTTATTACCAGAGCATCGATAGTCATGACTTAGTTACATTTTGAAGAGGGTATTTGGGCTCAACATGATCTCTAATGGCCTATAGTCCTGTTTTAACACGGTAAAGTGCTAATTAATGTTCCTTATCTAGGACATAAGGGTCGTTTTTTTCTATCATGAAATAGAGGAGCCGGTAAAAATCGTAACTAGCTAGCCACGATACTCCCTTTTTTCGTCGCGTTGTGATCTTGTGGGCAATCGATTCCAATAAAAGAAATATGGTATGATTGGACCGGGGAGCACCCATCAACCACCCAGCTGGGAATGAAGCTGTACAGGGATCATCGATATGGCAAAAATACCGGTGGCACTTGTTTCTGGATGCATCACGGTGACATACACTCCTGGGACTGTAGGTAAGCTCGATGCCCTGTGTTCTAAGTGTGCCTGTCTATCTCTATCAATACAATGTTACGGGTCGCTGATATCGCTATCTCTCCAACTTGGAGTGTACCCCCTTGGCCACATAATCCTCCCCAAAATTTCACCCCTAATATATGATATATCATATTTAATATATCAAGTTTTTTTTAATCATTTCCGTGTGTATCCGTCCACATAAGCCTTTACTAGGTTCTCTTGCTCTGCATGTGCATGAGGCTGTTCGTCTTACAGATCAAATGAAATTGGCAAAGCTGTACTATTTTGTGCCTAGGTCCGATTGCCTCGTCCTTTGTCGACTAGGATATGTGCATATTCCGGGATTTCGGTGCTTTTAGGATACCCGTGGTTCTTATAAAGTCCGATAGACGTGATGTTTCTCTAACATCAAGTGTTGGGGCGATCAAAAGATCGCCGACCCAAAAAAGGGGTGGCTTGCGTCGAGCCATCGCAGCGGAATAAGGAGGCTTGAAGCTGATTCTTACGGCGTCAGCCATAGCATCAAGAAAATCTATGCTTCTCTAAGTAGAGCAAGATGCGCATTATAGTTAACGTGTTGTGGATCAGTAAAATGCCGGACGGACTAGATGGAAATTTCATAGCCAGTGATTTGTCTGGGGGCGTAAGTCAGCTCTGGCTACCCGGCGGCCTCGTTCGAACCCTGAACTCCAATATACCATCCTGTTTGCGTATCTAGCTACTAAGGGACCTTTGTATGCCAAGCATATCTGAGACTTGACTATGTACGCTATGTTTTTAAGCTTAGATGTATGTATAGAGGTGGCCAGATATCTGGATCTTGCTATGGTAATACACAAGCAAGTGCCCGTGCCACAACGTCCATGAGCCTCCTGGATACACATGGCATGTTATCATGTCATACTAAGAACCGTTAGACATACCTAGCTTACCCAGTACCCGGTATCCTGGTCCTGCCGGTAAGTCATGCTTGCATTCATCTGTGAGTTCGTAGGGTGCTTGGTTTTCTTTTCGCGCCTCCGTCCCAAGGATGCGGGAAGGCATAAACGAAGGTTGGAAGGGTTCCTATCTTGGTGACCCGGCATGTAAGAGCAGGGGGCGGTGGGGGGTTTGGCCCCGACTAATAATAACATGTTACCGTTGTGCCACTTGAATAGTGGCTAGCTAAGCTTCTAGTGCTCCTGGCTATGAAAAGCCTCCCTGAATCTGTAGATGCCTATGTATTATGAAATTTGGGCAAGTAGGTACTTCACGATTTCATCAACTTATAAGCAATCGGGCCAGGGATTCCGTGTTTACCCATCCGATAATACTATGACTTATGTCCCGCCAAGAGTTGGTTCTTACTACCCTCAGAGTGATGCACAGTCTGATTGATTCATCTCAGATCCATGATCCCTGTAGAGTTGGAGTAGATCTGGAAGAGAAAAACAGATCCCGGTAACTAAGTAGGTAATCTGGGGTTTCTCCTGCACTTCTCGAACAACGTACTGTTGCTGGTGGAGCGTGTAGTTACAGTCACTATAACTGAAATGGAAAAAATGGCAACCCTGGATCGCTTTGTGCTTTCGGCTTGATAGGATAAGGAGCCTTTCCCTGCCCCCTCCGCCGCTTCGGGGGGAGGGGTGGGATCCGCGGCGGAAATATAAACATGAATTTACACTATGTACACGTAGGCCGTCCCGACAAGAAGTTCATGGGAGTCTCTGTTTGGACGACAATTCATCACCGGCTTCTATCCTATCCTAACATACCTAACTCACCAGACATAGACATGACGCGTTGTCTTGTACTCGGGGCATCTTGTCTAGCCTTGCAACTAGGAAGAGATGGACACGCCTCGCACCACATTGGGCATCTGTCAACGGAGGAGTATGTGTATGTGCAATACGATATTCAAGAAATTAACACAAGTAATACTAGTGGGACCATCGGGGGCCTATCCGCGGCGCTGGGAACTGCTTCTTGAAGGGGCGTGAGCCTAAATAGGGATTGCCGCGATGGGCAGGGAGATTCTAGCGGCAGGGGGGATGCTTGTCTTTTCCGCCTTGCTGGACCACTATGGCTTCACACCCAACGCGCTTCGATCCGCCTCTCCCAGGCATTTTGCATCTCTGTCATCATCGTTGCAGTAGACCACCTCTTAGGCCTTTTTAGCTTCTGTTCCCCTGCTCCTAAGACCCTTGTCTGCTGTCCGTTGCGGATCCCACACCTTTCTTCGTTGTGACTCTAAACGACACGAGAAACCTCAAAGTCAGACAACTAGTCGAGGGGCTTTTCTACCGGTTTTATTCACCATTATGCAGGTGTTGTTAGAAAAGGGAATTAATGGCAGCAATAACTCTGGGACTCTTATGATTTTGTTGGATACGTGTCAGTTGATTTGGATACCTATGTCATCTGATACCACTGTATTTCCTAGCTGGGGTTTACACTGCTTACTTGGTAACCTCCATCAGTGATCATTCTGGCAAGTGAAAGCTCATATACGGGAAGTGGGAAGTGGAAAGTGGGAAATGGGATCACAGTGATCTCGACACATAGAGACCGGCACTACTTCCCCGCTGTACTGGACCGACTGTCTTGTAAGATGTCTCGTCGACTTTAGGAGGAGTCGACTTGTCATTTGGTCTGATCGTGGTCGCCCTAGCTGTCAGGGCTCAAGCCTCGCGCAAACCGTTCCTCCTCTCGACCACCTTTCTGACTACACCACATACCAGCCTGGACCAAGTGCAAGCCCAGAAACGTACAAACGGCTAGGGGGGTGGGTGTGCTCCCCGGTGCGGGGGTGCAACTACAACGAGGGAGGACTCGACTAGTCTAGCTCCTATCATAAACATACCCGTTAAGTCTAGGCCGTAATATTGATAATACTCCAGTTACCCATCTGTGCAAGTAGGAACCCAAGATTCGCAATAGATGTTCCCAATCGATTGGCTCCAGATCGAACCCTAGTGCACATCACTGAGCCCGTTTCGGGTATATACTGGGCTCAATGCCCCCAGATCTCAGACGTGTCTTGACCATTTCCGAGATCTCTATTCTTGTTATTGTTAGTCATAAGGACTATATGATAACTCACTATATCTAGTTCCACGGTCGAGCTTTGCTTTTCGTATATTCGGTGGCGTTTTTTGCTTCCTCTAGTTCACTTCAACTCCTTACCCTCACCACCACCACTACCATCACCATCACTAGCAACACTAGATCCAACATCGTCAACAAGTACCACACGACTACTACATCTGAACGTTGGAAGCCTTCTATAAACTCATCCCACACTTCCATATCAACTCTTGTGGCCGGAAAGCCTTGGACTTTAGGTATCTTGTGAAACAACGTCTGACTGGTCTTGCGGTAAAGAGCAAGGCTAGTCTATACACCGGCAAACTGGCTTTAACTCACCTCGCGTCGGAAACCCCAAGCTGGGGACGATGGCCTGCACAACAGCCATCCCCTGGGTATGTCATGATGGATAACTCTGGTGTAATGCAGTACGATTCGCGGCCAGCGAATAATGCTATATCCGAGCGACCGCCCATGCCATCACCATACGTGATGGCTCATGCTTACACCATGCCACCTATGCCTCCCATGACCACCGTTCAAGCACCCCAGTACTCATCACAGAACCACTTTGGTTTCAGCTCATACTCACAACAATCTTCGAATACAGCAGTTCGACAACAGGAGAGGCATTCGGATGAGCGTCTAAGTATACGTCTAACCTCGCCGGACCACGGCGGCAGAGACCATGCCAACAAAACGACAACTCTTCAAGTTCGCAGTGACGAGAACCGCCACAATGGACATGACCGGAGATCTTCGATCAAGACGGAGACACTCATCCCGGACCCTCGATCGCTGGGAGCCAATATGAAAGAACCGAAGACTATAGTAGCAAACGCACCAGAAGGTGCCGCCAAAGAGATAGCTTTCCACACCGAAGTCGATGTCTTGATGAAGGCGATCCAGTTAAACGACAAAGCCCCAGTACAACCAGAGTTCGTAGCATCTTCGTATCCTTCACCGCCCAGATTCGAGCCAGAGAAGAGCAGAAGGCGACCCAGCGAGCCAGCCCAGGAGGAAGAGCCCGAGGAAAAGGAGAAGAAATACGTTTGTCGTATAAAGAACTGTGGCAAGCGATTCTCTCAGAGAACTCACCTAGACGTCCATCACCTCGCCCACACCGGAGAAAAACCTCATGTAAGGAGACAATAATGTACCCGAGTATTATACCTAGTATACACTTTGCTAATGTTCCCTTTCAGAAATGCCCCGTACCTGGATGCGACAGGTATTTCACCCAAAAAGGAAACATGAGGGTATGGATTTGAAATAGACATCCGATAATACAAAGCCGTCGCTAACAAAAGTAACGCAGACCCACGAGCGCCGGCATACGGGAGAGAAACCGTTCAAGTGTCCAAACTGTGACAAGCGCTTCGCTCAAAGAGGGAACGTCACATCGCACCAGGAGACGCATTTGCAGAGCAAGAAGTTCCGTTGTGTTCTCGAGGGCTGCACCAAGCGATTTGGCCAACTAGGAAACCTGAAGGTATGGTATCTACTCACGATATTCTAGGGAGAGTTTCCTGGCCACAGATAAACTAACCTGCTGACACGAGTAGAACCACCACAACAACTCGCACAAAGACGCAATACTCGAGTTGACGAGGAGATTCAGCAATCTCAAGCCAGGGGACAAGGTGTCTGAGTCTGACCGCGAACTCTTCCAGTACTTTGCGATACTCTACAAGAACAGCAACAAGGGCATCAAAGGCCGTGGCAAAGGCTGCAACGTTGAGGTGTTCTCTCACAAGGGAGAAAAGCTTCCCGAGACGGCACCGGGCCAGCACTTTGTCCATCAAAACCCCCCATTGCACCAGCTCCCACAGCATCTACCATATCAATCGCACCCCAGCCTCCCGATGGGCGTCAATCACTTCAGCGTGCCGCGAAGTGGACAGCCACACAACATGCTGCCCCCGCGATACGGACGCGGCCCCCCTTACGACATGTACGACATGGAACATTCGAGCAGCTCCAGCGGCACATTGACTCCTCCTTCGTCCGGCAGTCCAAGCACTTTATATGAGGAGAACCATACATTCCAAGATCGCATGTACTAGGGAGTGCCTATCACCTTTTCTCCCTTTCCGCTAGTCGCGATCAATATGGAGAGCTCGGTACCTCGTACACAATAACCACGAACCCTGGGATGGCGAGCCTTTCCTAGCTACGACACAGCAAATATCAAAACCCGACTAGAACAATATATCGGCGAGAGAAAGAGATACACACGCATATACAGAAAAAAAAAAGGGCATAAACAAACGGGAAGGGGTGAATCGAAATATCCCAAATACAACGACCGCGACTAGGCGCAATGTAGCGGCTCTCTGCCCTATTTCCCTCCCATACAAACTTGACGATTTCGGTTGTTTTTTTTCTACTTCTTATCCATTGTCGGGTTCACTATACTATTTCTTAGTATCTCCCCTTATTGCTTCTTTGTCTTTATTTTCCCTCTTTTTTTTTCCTCCCCTTTTTCTTTTACTTAGCCCAGCCTAGTAAACGAAACGGCGGCAATTTCTTGGTACACACACAATGTTGACCACGGGTATACTACTACTACTACTATTATACTGAAACACCAACGACGAACAACAACAACAACATATATAAACCAAACGGGTCAAACGAAATTACTACTACTCAGTTGATTGGTTCTCCTGAAAGAAAAAAAAAGGGGAAGGATTTTTTTTTCAAGCGAGTAGATAAAAACACATGACCTATATGGCTCTATCGGTATCTCTCTCCCCCGGCTTGTTCCCGCTATTTCCATCGACACAAATACTCGTTTGTTCTGCTATCGAGAGGACAACGGGAGGAGAGGAGACTTGGGCAAATTTCTACAAATTTAACGCGGTCTCTCTCTCCCCGCGGCGGAAGGCGGGAAAAAAAAAGCCTAAGAGGAATATATCGTATGACTTCCTACCCTTAACACACTCTCTTCTTGTGTTCTTCTTTTTTTTTCTTAGGCATTTACTTTGCAAGTCTACTGTTGTCTCTATCCTGGATTTGTATATGGTTGGGTTTTGACAAGTGTGTTTTCTCTTACCTCCCCCCACGTCCCCCCCTTTTTTATTTTTATTTTTATTGTCTCTCTTCACAGCTAGGTAGTGTTTCTGGAATTGCAACAAGTTTCCGCAGAGGAAAGAGAAAGAGATGATTTCAGGACGTAGGGAACAGCGTTTAATGTCAAACCTTTTGTCTCTCCCAGCTTGTCTAGGATGACATAAGTAACGATATAAATGCAAAACCCCGAATTACTAGGGCGGGAATATTGCTGTTATGCTACTCATCGGAGGATATACCCGTTTCTTGCATCAAGGTTACTAGACCTTTCGGGGACGGTTACAGGAGTTTCTAGGAATTGGGGGAGGAAATGGTCAAACAAAAAAACAACTTTTAGCATAGTTCGGAATCACTCTTGTACGTATGGATATCGAAAGTAGCCAATCTGCTGGGATTTCAGTTCCCCTGATCTAAAACAGCACATTTAAACAATCGTGGCCCTACCTCCTTCCTACCCGTCCCTCAGCTTGACAGTCTGATATGACCATAAGTGATCAACGCGGCAACGCCCGGCTCCCTACCAAAACGAGTGTACACTGCATGACAGTCGACAGGGGTGGACCCGAGAAATCGGTGGCTTGAAGAGACCGTATGCGTGGGACTCGGGCGCGAAAAGCCAGGCAGTGCTGGCATTGCTTTTGGTGGGCTGGACTGGTAGGTCGGCTGGGCAGTAATATTACCTTGAGCCTTCCTGTCTCATAGGATGAGTGAAAGGTTTTTAATCTAGAGCGGTCTGCTAAACGGCCTTCTGATGAGACCATGGCTCCCCCTCAACATACGATGGGAGATCTCAAAAGACAAGTTGCCATGTCATATGGGAATCTGCAGCAGACAGATGCGTTTGTCATTTGTCAAGCCGGATCACCGCGTCTTGCGGCTAGGCCTATAGGGACAGACTCGGCGTATCAACCGAAGGCAAACGGTGGGCAGGTATGCATTTATTATCTCGGGTTGATAGCCCTTCAGTGGTCAGCTTTCTTGGGGGAACTAAACACTTTTTTACCACGGTACTAGGTCTTTCTGCCACCGCTTCGCTCTGCAAGCGGCCTTTTCCGGAAGACATGCAGATACATGAATGCGCCGACTACATAGGCTTTCTATCCCCAGTAAGCTGAAAACAACGAACCCCTTACTTAGCCTCACCGCCACTCGTCCTCGCTGGCAAAGAAGACGGCGCGGTGTTGATGTGTGATATGTCAAGCCGTCTACTTCCATTACGCTGAACTCGGTCACGAGGCTTAAGGTTTTAGAGATCTGTGGAGGTATCGAGACAGGTGCAGTATGAAAAATAATCATATATGTAGCCAGAGCTCTGTGCTGGCATGTCTGGTGTACCCGGGGACAGTGCCTTGGGGGACTTCTATAGGCTCGAGGTTATCTACTCAGAACCGGCCATGTACGCCGTTGAAACAGCTAAGACCGATGTGTGTATTTTTGTTAGCTGCATATTTATCTGTCGCTCACAATGGAAGACCAACAGATTCGAGGGTGAATGACGATGTTTCAGATGCACAGTCGCGGGCTAGGTAGGTAGGCAGAGAGGGGGGTACTAGCTAATGATATTGTGCGTGTATGCGTATGTCGAAGTTCTGGCGGATACCGGCTTAGCAGAGTGGTATTCCGCACAGGACTAGTCCTCCTTTGTATTTTTACATAGCGCGAGAGTGGCAAGGGAGAGTTGGAAGGGGGAGGAGGGGGGGAAGAGAGGGAGCGGAAAGAAGGGGGAGGGGGGAGGGATACAAGGCGAGAGAGAACGAGTTTGATCAAGTCATCGGTGTTGCTAGAACGACCTAGAGCAGACCGGAGTGATAGACCGGGACGATTTCAACGAATGCTGGACTACTAGCTAACTCGCTATCCCCCGTGTAAGGTGGAGACGAATAATATGTTGTCACCACTCTGGAGCTCATAGGCTTCTTCACCCTCCAGCTCCCAATCTGCATCGTTTATCAGAACAAGGATGCCCGGGCGCCTGAGATACCACATTAGCTGCTTACTATCGGTACATGGGTGGGCGGGGAGAAGTGTGCATTTGACACTGTGGACGAGACAAGGCAGCCTTGCTGGTTGTCGTGAAGGTCCGACTTGGCGGGAGAATCAAGCAACATACAGATGGCCGTCCAGGATGAACAACTCTTTACGAGCGTCCTTCATTGTGTGATTACATAGGTGGTTGATGAGGTATGCAATTGTTATTGGTGTGCCCTGATCCGTGGCCGGTAGCGAGAGGGAGTGGCGGCGTTGGAAGGAGAAGAGCATCTCGAGGCCCCCCCTGATGGATGATGGTGATGATACCATATGTCAGCTTTGTATGTCGGGTCGGGTTTTGACTCGTCCTGGCCTGTCTGACGCCTGACGCCAGACAGAGTGAAGGGGCGGTCGAGGAGATGAGACTCACGAGAACTCAACCTCTATAGAAATACCGGGGGTATTAGGGATGCTATCAGCAGCAGGAGTAGTAGTAGAATCACCCGCCTTGGGAGGAGCTGTAACAGTGGAAGCCATGATCTTAGAATCTTAGGTGGATGGCGTTGTAAGTTTGTAGTTTTCCCTTATTCTTTTTCTTTTCCTTTCTCCTTCTCTCTTCTTTTCCCTTTCTTCTCTCTACGTTTTTTTTTAGTCAGATGGCGTTGGTATAGCACATGCAGAACGTGATCTTGCAGGTGGTGGTTGAGAAATGAGGTGCTGAGGTGCATAGATGCATACAAGCAAGACAAGGCAATAAAACTGTCGGATTGGCGCTAGGGCGGCCCCGATTAACGCAATAGCCATCTCCCCGCTTACACAGGATAAATCCTATGTATCCGGATATATGCTATAATCGGAACCCCCCAATTACCCAAAGGGGCAGAGTGGATATTCGGTTTAGCCAATTCATCTTCGTGCCTTTAATGTTTTTCACTGTTAATGTTCTTAATGTTCTTACATACCTCAACTCCCTACCTACTTGACCTATCTAGACTTACTTCACCTCCTGTCATACATACCACGGCACACGGTTCCTTCAACGGCAGCTTGTGACCTACCTAGTCATCATGTGATTGATTGGCTTCTATCACCCACCCCCCAACTCTCGTCTCTATGCTACAGAATCATGCGGGCTTTTCTCCCGCTTCCGTCGAGACCATCTCGGGCTTGTCTGCCGGGTCTATAGCCACCCTCGTGGTCCATCCCCTCGACATCGTGAAGACGCGAATGCAGAGTGCGCCACACCCTCCCTCCCGAAGTGCCCGGGCCCCTGTATCTAGACTAGCTAACCTACGTAACAGTACATCGAACCAGTGCAGCAAACCCCCAAAGTCTGACAACCGTTGCCTTGCTTCGCGCTCTGACGAGGTCACCGCATCCTGTCGCCTCTCTGTACCGGGGCCTTGCCCCCAACCTTCTGGGCAACGCCTCCAGCTGGGCTTCTTTTTTCTTCTTCAAAGTCCGCATCGAGCAGGCCATTGTGCGTCTCAAGGGACCGTCGTCTAACAGAGATGCATCCCTCACACCGCAAGACTACTTTGCCGCCTCTGGCGTCGCCGGCCTCTTCACCCAAGTACTCACCAATCCTCTCTGGGTACTGAAGACACGTATGTTGTCGTCTGACCGCAGTGCAGCTGGTGCATACCCAAGCATGTTGGCTGGTGCGACCCAACTGTTCCGGGCCGAGGGCTGGAGGGGCTTTTACCGGGGGCTGGGGATCAGCCTGTTTGGCGTTTCTCACGGAGCCGTGCAATTTGCCGTCTACGACCCCTTAAAAAGAGCCTATCTAGCACGGCAGAGAAAACTTATAGGGGAAGAAAGCCTGGACGGTCATGGACAGCAGAGAATGAGCAACGAGGCCACTCTGGTCATCTCCAGCATTGCTAAATTCGTCGCCGGTGCTGTCACCTATCCCTACCAGGTCATTCGTAGCCGGCTCCAGAACTACAATGCTGACGAGCAATTCGGCCGAGGCATCCAAGGGGTAGTGAGAAGGACGTGGGCGGAAGAAGGTTGGCGGGGTTTTTATCGTGGCATTATGCCAGGCGTGGTGAGGGTGATGCCCGCAACCTGGGTAACCTTCTTGGTCTACGAGAATATGAGGTTTTATCTGCCCCAAAATACAGACTAGAGAGCCGAATATACATAGAATCTGCCAGGAAGCACGCCCCGGAATTAGACTTGGCCAGACGAGCTATACAAGTAAGATAGTCAACCCCTCGTAGTGAGTCACTCTGCGGATAACATAGAAATATCAAGGGAATTCTCTATCCCGCTAAGGAAGTACAAGACCAGCCCGGCTTATATTGGGGAACTCATTGCTTTCGGCACAGATACATTTGACTGCCTACTCAGTATAGCAGAACTTTATCCCGTATATCCATCTATGGGTATATACACTCGCAACAAACCGTAAATCTTTGTCTATTCGTGAGATCCTGAATAGTTTGTATGACCCAGGTTAGTTGTACCACAGGCGCTGTCACTTTCACTGACGAGTTTGCTCAAATTACAGGGCTGTCTGTGTTCCCTCCCGCCAAAAGGGGGAGCGCTCAAGCAGCCCTGAGTATGCTCAACTCACAATCGTGTCCCAGAGGGAAACTAGGTTTGCTACCAACGTACGGTTTGTGTTTTCGCAAATAGACGACACGTTTCTCTCTCACAGCCCTCATACTAGAGACTAGAAGTTGGTAATCATTTAAAACGGCAAACCCCGATGATTTCTCTATCCCCTTCGGGAAGAACACAAGTCAAATTATCTCCATGTCCTCCTCCCCCCGACCATATGCTCTTCATTCCCGCACCATTTTTTTACCATGAACGAAGACGATATCGACCAGCCACTCCGCTCGCGATGCGGTGCGCAGCAGCCGCTCGTCCTTAGCCTCCACACAGACGTATACTGTCGCACGCCCCAGACCGAGGCCACCGTGTCCCTCGCCGCGGGCGAGTGCTGCGTCGTTCTAGACCCGGACATCATATCCGTCATGCTCATGTCGTCCAGCTCCCCGGCCTGCTCTCCCGGGCCCGTTATCCTGACCGCGTCCGACCAGGCCGACTGCGGCAGCTCAGACGGCCTGCTCGAGAACCTGACCTTCGCCGGCGCCGGCGACTGCCGGGTCTACACAGCGGGTTCCAGTATCGGGGCCTTGTGGTACGGCTGCCCCTGTTCTTCTCCCTTTTCTTCAGCCACCATCATGACCACCACCGGCGCGCCCGAGGTATATGCCCCGCCGCCGGACGCCGCCTACTCCTCCGGGCTGATGAGCGCGCGCGAGGCGGAAGCGCAGAAGGAGACGGCGCTGACGGCAGCGGTTGTGGTCCTGTCCCTGGTCCTGGTGCTGATCGGGATCCTGCACGTCCTGAGCTGCATATACTGCCCGTACTGTTGGATCAAGCTGTGCAGCCCGGGGCAGGCCCGGCGCGTGAAAGTGCGTGCGGAACGCCGCGAGATGAACCAGAGGGGAGAGGGAGCGGCGGACGAGGCGAACCCAGGCGAAACAGCCTGACTAGCTTGCCTCCATGGATATGAGGCACCGCGACGTGTAGTAAATGTGGCCGGTTGTACATACTTCAAATAGGCACTTGGCATAATATATATGGAGGCAATAATATCCGTTGACAGCCCGAGCGAGCCTGGGGATTATACAAAGAGACCACAAGATCGACTTACAATCTTGATCAGAAATAGTGCAAAATAGCCACCTCGAGTATAAGGCTAGCTTAACGAGTATATAGAGTGGTTTTTGCCTATACCGTTAATGACACTCGATATCTACTTCCCTCCCCCCTTTCGCCCATCAATCATCTCAGCATTATCTGTCTGCCTGTAATGCCTCGTCCTCTCCGCCTAGCCGGCAACAGATCCCCATTCGTTGTATATTCACCTACTTCTTAACCCTCAATCATACATAAACCTCGCCGCATCGATTCCCACACTGACCGGGCGTCCCCGTCCCCGTCCCCGCTCCCGTCTCCGTCTCCGCCCTCGCCACAACAAGAAAAAGGCACGGCCCCGCAAATCCGGCGGTATCCCAAGATGGGGACCCGTACCTTGCAGCACGTACCCACACTGGGCGGGGACGAAGCGGCCGTAATTGGGAGGAACAAGGGCAAATAACCATCGAGATGGAAGGAGAACTGGAACTCCTTTCTAATTCTCCTTGCTCATATTTTATTTCTGTTTTTCTATTTTTACTAGAGAAAACTTAATTTCGTTTGTCAACATTAACCTGCTCCTCTCCTTGCCCTCCCCCCCTTTACCTTTTTAAGGACCTACCTCCCGAGGTGGTGTACTGAGCCCGTGCTCAATTTCTGATTTTGCTTTCTCTAGATATTTAGTTTACAAGTTGCCGGACCCTTATACTATGATCCTTCCTTCTTCGTCACTTACGAATGCGATGCTTCGCCAGATTCGTACCGTTCCTTGTTAGGCCGTTGACGAGGTGAGGCCTATGCTTATCGATATATCATCCTAGTTCAAGAAGCGGGCTTGTTCTCGAGTAGGAACGCTTCCTCAATAGCAGATCTCCGCCTAAACACCCTGAGCCATCTTTCACCCCATCGTTTTACGAGGTCCTCTCCGCCGTCGGAGACTCCAGAATCCATCATCTGGTCTTTCGTCCCCTGGGCCCAGCTGACTAATGCGTCTTCCATGCCCTTGAAGAGATCCCGCATGGCCGCTATCTCGTCCTCAGCACCTTCGCCCATGCCACCACTAACAACTTGCCGGAGGCGCCCCGTTACCTTTACTACGGTGTTGAACACGAGTTCAAATACCCAGGTTTTACTCAGTGCTTGGCCATGCGGACCCGCACGATCACTGACCAGAGCCCAATCGATAACGGATACAGGAGTCACAATAGAATAGTTGAGCAGCTTCTCGACAATACTAATAGCAACACCCGGATGTGCCGACCAGTAACTCATGACAGCCGTAATGATCTGGGCTCTGGCAGCCTCCGATGCTGCACCTGCATCGAGAAGTCTGTCTTTAGTGCGTTCGATGCAAGCAAGCACATGTGAGAGGGACTTTGACCCGACCCAGCAGACTGCCGTCATGAAAACGTCGGTGCTGGTGACTAGGGGATCAATCGCTTGATCGAGGGCAGCGGAGTGGATACGATCAATTACAGGCTGGATTTCTTCATCAGGGGCTTTACGCTTGAGGAGAGCAGCAAGTTCCTTGCCCTCAGCAGCGAACGGTGTGTCTAGTCTCTTTTTAGTTATCTATCAATGGAAACTAGGGAATTGTAACTTACGCTCATCATTGTACTTAAATTCAGGCGTATCCTGCTCCTTTTCCGGGCCAATAAGCACTTGGTAGGGCTCGGGCAAGGTGCCCTTGATGCGCTGTGCAAAACTCAGGCGGATTTCCTTGTCCAAGGCGCCCATAATAAATGCCTTGCATGGATGCATATCCGGCAAGTTCACATCCTCGACCCATTCTGTCCATTTCCACATGAACCCGAAATTGCTTAGATGGTGTGTGAACCAATCCAAGAAACGGTAGCAAAGTTCGAGATCTAAGCGGTAGGTATTTTGGTATGAGTAACGAATAGCCCGGCCTAGACTAGGAGCAATAGCAGCGGGGGCGATCTTGCAAGCTTCTGTCAGGACGGAGTGGTAGTAAACAAGCTTGTGCTCAGGGGTTGGGAGCTGGAATAATTGTGAGAAGACGGCATCAACTGCGACGTCTTCAGGCTTCCATGTCGAGCGGCCCCCTTCGATATCTCGCAGCCGGTCGAAAGGTGTAGCGCGCTTTATAAATGTACCAGGAGCAAAGTAGCAGTCTACATCTATGAGAAATCTTGCCGTGACGTTACGGTTGAAGTCCATGATGTTGATTGCGTCTAGCAGTGCATCTCGAATTACGGAGGATGCGATGCTGCTGACTGGCGGCACTGACTCGATGTCTTGGTTCACGTAAACCGAGAAGTATACTTCGGGAAACAAGGGACGGGGGCCAGCAAGGACCTTCTCGGGAATCGATATGCTCGGCAGGGTATGCTTCTTTGCGTTGTCTAGCTTCTCTTGCTGCTCGATTTCCTCGAGAGGCATCTGCCAGGGCCTTGGCAGACAGGACAGCTCCCAGCCATTCGCAGCTTCGGTTTGAAGCTGTTTTTGGAGCAAGCCGATCAGGCTCATATTTGCCGTAGGACTCTCGGTGCCTTCGGTAGCATGGTATGGGTCAATCAGTACCTGCAAAGCATGGGGTTCTGAGGCAATAACGTCCGTCTTATCCATGAGCTCAGCAGCCTTCTGTTGCCATTGCTCGACAGGCGCGGCTGCCATTATGTATGGAATCGTGAGGAGGATGATCTTGACGAGTTCGGTTCCGATAGTCTGCGGTGGGAAACCTTTTTTAGTGTATTGTGGTGAACGGAACGGCAGCTTTGGATACTTACGTCGTCAGAGCTAGCTGTCTGCAAGTCTCCAGCTCGGTTGAACAGCTCCTCCAGCAAGGGAAATAGGCCATCGCCATCTAGACAGCTCTGGAGACAGGCCAGGAACTTGAGATAGAGCTTCACATCACGCCATTCGCCAACTTTCACCTTTTCTTCGGTGGCACTCGCAACCCGGGCGAGAAGCTCATCGAGCACATCAGGCTTTAGCGAATTGACGACCAGCACTACAGCTGCGACGAACGGGGTCTTGAGTGGCTGTTCAACAACCATTTGCGGGACTAGGTCCAGGAAACTCGTTCGCAGTTCTTTGTCGTCGTAGTTGTCGGCAACCACATGGGCAATGGATTGTACCTCCTCATGCCAACGGCGGAGGGGAGACTCGGCAAGACCCAAAAGCTGCTTTCGAATGCGAACGGGTAGAGGTACATCGTAGCGGCGACGTTGCGGGCGACGGTCGTAATCGTCATCATCTCGAGACAGTGTCAGCACCAGCTGCCCTGGTTGGCGCAAAGACTGAGACGGACGGGTCTAGGTCTAAGGCTGCAAATTGATGAATGGTCATGGTAGATAATAAAATGCTGCTTACCTCTGTAGCGTCTCTTGCGGTTATTGAAGCCAGCGCCACCAGGTGGTCTACGATCGTGGTCTGCCATGATTGTTGATTGTTGATGGGGGATGGGGAGAGAAGACCGGCTGGCTACCCTGTCGTAAGTAGAAAGGCAGGTTAAGTGCCTATTGATGTAAGTAGTAGGTAGTAGGAGGAGGAGGTGGTTTGGAGGTTATTGGCTTTGCAGCTTGGTGTCGCGCGAGCTTGTAAGTAACACGCGAAGAAGGCTCGGACCAATGGCGCTACTGTTTTTTGTGGGTCCAGTCTTCTTACGGAGCACCCGACATAGGTATATACATAGGTACTTACCTAAGGTTACTACATATGTACATAGTAAGTACTACATACCTAGTACTACTAATGTACCTGCCCATCTATGAATCCATTATCAACAAATTCGAGGATACCTCCCTGGCGACTACCAGATAACCCAAGATGCATACACCGACGGTTATGGCGGTTTGCATGCGCTTAGCCAGAGGAAAATACACTCGATATACATGGATACATTCATCATCCCCTTTTACCTACCTCATGTAACTTGGACAATAATCTTACAGTCCTTGGCCCTACGGTAATGGCAGCAGGCGCATCATTCACTAGTAAAAAAATACATTCAAGACAAGACGTGACATCGAAAGGATGATAGTTTCGAGTTTTTCTTTTGGGCCGGATCGTCGATCGTCTTCCGTTGCTGTTACTCAGCAGTAGAGGCACTTCCCTGTTTTTTTTGTTGTTCGTCTACGCAAAAGTAGCTGGTGCCCTCCCCCCTTTTAAATACCGCCTTCGCCCGACGCACATCAGGGTGCACCGGCCGATGAGAGAGGAAAAGAAAATGAAATCTTTTTAGAATATGCCGAATTCCCTCGGGGGTTGTCCAGTTCCAAATGCCGTTTCACTGTTCCGCACCGGCGGCGAGAAGCCTTCCAGCGGAATATCAATGCTCCGTCTTTCTCACCGCATACCATCTGACACTACTCCTCAAACCATCTCGCATGGAATAACATATACGCCATCATCGCAATCCCCCGTTGCACGCGTGGGGAAATATCTCGGCAGACCACGGGAAAAGGGGATCCAGCCACCTTGCGGTCGTCCACCACAAGGACAAAGCGAGTAATCGAACAAGATAAATAAAGAGCAAATGCCGTCTCGGTCATGCAAAGGAGAAGTCTAGGAACGCCTGCCGGGTGCCGTGCGTTCTACTCAGTATTCCAGGATGTCGTAGCAGCCGGCTGCCCTAGCTGCCAAATTCGAGATACCAAGACCAAACACGTCGCCAGCTTCTCGAAAAGCCCCCATACAAACACTCCCCTGGAATCCTCCGTAATAACGCCAGTTTCATCGTCGCGATCCCATATCCTCGAGCCCCGCATCACGTTAACCTTGATCTTTCAACATGCTCCAGGCTGAAATGCGCCGAAGTGGTTGGAGAATCGTTAGTTCCAGCTTTGCCCGACCCCGAAGACCGATCCAACAGGTTCAAGCCAAATGCAATCTCGACCAGTGAGCGAAGGTCACCGTTATAACACGGGTGATGATGTATGGGCAGACCAGAAGCGTGCGAGACGCCGCGGCTCAGTCTAATTTTGCCATCATCTGTGATTTGCTGAGGGGTGTAAAGTCATCGATGTCGAGTCCTTGCGAGGCCAGTATGGGTTTCACATGGGCAGGCACCAGCTTGTGGTTTAGCGACGGCGCAATGGACAACTCTATGGGTAACAATTAGCATACATCGCGCGCACATACACACACACACACTCTCTCTCTCTCTCTCTCTCCATTCTGTCAATTTATAGGTATCAGAAACACTTACCATGTCTAGTAAAGTCGAAGAGATTTGGTAAATCTCTCAACTGCCCACTCGAGTGTCGCGAATCTGGGAGTTTCGTGCTCGGATCCCGCAGCTCATCGAAGAAGGGATGGACCATGGCATCAATAGCACCGAGGCGTTCTGTCGGCGTGTACTCCAACAGCTTTGCTATCAAGTCCAGGGCGTTCGCATCCGCCTTCCGAAACACCTTACTGAACGGATGAGGCTTGATCTGCGGGAACTTGTGCTCCATATAGTTTGGATTCATGGTTCGGATTTGTTCTCGGGTCGGCGTCCCAAGCACCTTAATGATCTCCACTAACTGGTCGATACCGGATTCGCCGGGGAATAGTGGTTGTCCCAGCATCAATTCAGCCATGACACAACCTGTTGACCAGACATCTACGAACACAATGAGCCGCCGCGACGCTAGCAGTAGATTTAGATGGGGACAGATCATTTCACTTACCAATCTTGGTAGTGTAATTGGTTGCTCCAAAAATCAATTCCGGCGCTCGATAGTACCTAGAGCAAATGTACGAAACGTTGGGCTCGTTTTCGACCAGGATCTTGGCGCTGCCGAAGTCGCAAAGCTTGAGAATGCCCGTGTTGGGGTCCAGAAGGAGGTTTTGTGGCTTAATGTCGCGATGGCAGATGCCTTGCGAGTGAATGTAAGCTAATGCTCGGAAGAGCTGGTAGATGTAAAGCTTGACTTCGAGGATAGGCATAGTCGACTTCATCTTGTTGAAAAATCGGGAGGCTCGATAAACAGTCTCAGGAACAAATTCCTGGACCAAGTTGAGATAAACCTCATCCTTCTTCGGATAGTTAGCATAACCTGCAAACAAGCAGTAGATCAGACGCATTGCTCACACGCTCCCCGTTGGAATAATAGAAGGCCTTTAGCTGGACAATGTTGGGGTGTCGGACGATGCGCATGATCTGGAGCTCTCGGTTCTATCGAAAGCCATCAGCAGGTACGTTATTTGCGGGGGCGATGTCAAATATGCGGGCAGCCTAACCTTGAACCTCTTGTCTTGAAGCACACGCTTGATGGCAGCATCCTCGCCCGAGGGCGACAATTTCGTCTGGAAGACGACCCCAAAAGAACCATTGCCGACGATTTTACATTGCGTGTACTGCAAGTCCCTCGTTTCGCCGGTGATGCCATCTTGTACCTTCTCACGAATAACTTCTGTAATCTGGCTTAGTATTGGTCGGTTTATGTGTCGGAGGGGGGCCTAGTGGCTCTGGCTCACCTCCCATGCGGAGAGAATTGAAGGCCGCAGCTGGGCGATTCTGCGACATGATGAGGGAATTTCACACTTGACTACAATAAGTATGTCACAACCCAAAGCGTCTCTAGAGGTCAGCGAGTAGAGACGGGCGGCGGCTGAGATACGGTTCGGGACGCCGTGTTGGGCAACGATTGGGAGGAGGGGAACAATTGATCGGGCTGCGTCTAGATCGCAATTGACGGAAGGACGGTTTTGGACTGTGGGTGGTGGGTCGGTCGGTCAATCACTCGATCCGGTGTCTCTCTTTGCCTCAGTGTCCTACTCTCTATCTCTCTCACTCGCTCGCTCTCTCTCTCTCGCTCTATGTGAAGAGGTGGAGGAAGACACTTCTTTTTTTAAGAGCTGCAGTACCGTTCTGACGTAAGGTTGGTATAGGATGCTATTTGTGGTTGATGTTTTACGTTTTGCCTAGAGATGGGTAACGGTCAGGAATCATGCAGCAGGGCTTTTTTTTTTTTTCGAGAATCGAAAGACAGCCCTGGTATCGCAAAAGGGCGGAGGTTATGTAGGTAGGTAGGGATTCTGGCGGGGTTGCAGGTGGTAGAATGACGACGGAACGTGACTTGAAAAAAGGGCTTTTAGGTAATGGGATAGGCCGAGTTGGTATGTAATAATATGTAGGTATGTATGTAGGTAGTAGGTAGGTATATGTATGTGCACGACCTGGGGCTGGACTGGAGGAAGGGGTCGGCGGGCGGTGCTAGAGTATTATTATATTGACGAGTGTATACCGGCACTGGTGCTAGCCAACCTAGTGGATTCCAGCTCACTTACCCTGAGGCGCCCTCACTTCACTTCAATTGCGGGAAACCTGCTGGTTGAGGGTTTCTGCTTCGTGCACCACAACTAGTTTAGTCAGTCTCTCTAGAGAAGGAGGAGAATTGGGGAAGAAGAAGAAGAAAAGGAGGGGAAGAGAGAGAGAGAGAGATGCAGAGAGAGAAACGGGGAGAGAAGTGCCCGGGGTGAAGGCAAAAGCCCTAGGATGGAATGCTGCTGCCAGGCTTCTGCTACTCTATCTCCCGGGCTTAAAACATGGACAGAGATGGACGATTAAAACAAAATAAAGAAGAAGAAAAGGAAATCAGTATAGCTTTCCAACTTACACGCTATCGGGAATGAAGGAAGAGAAAGGTGTGTGCAGTGGTGAATGTAGCTTTGATCGATTGATGAATGAATGAATGGATGGATAGATGATGGGGTGGATTTGGTGGGTTGGTGGATGAGCGGACGTGGGAGAGATGGCAGATGAGGAGGGGTAGAGGGAGAAACTGGAGATCTTTGGTTGGTTCGCCGGCTCTAACCTAGGTATGTACATACGTAAATGTAGCTATTATTTACCTTAGGTACATACCCTAGGCAGGTAGGCAGGTAGAAGGTAAGTTAGGTATGTAGGTAAGCAGATGCTAGGTAAGTAGGTTAACCTAGTACGTAGTAAATGAGAAATGTAGGGTAAAACTGTAGTGCAGCTGCTGGGGCCCTGCACGCTTTATGTGGACGTATGTGGGCGTATGTGGGCAGTCTGGAATAGTAAATAAAATGTTAGCCCACCACACTGCAGCTACCAGTAGGTACATCATGTAGGTACCCTATTAGGCGGCCTACCTACCTAACCATCCTAATCTTCCTACTTAACCTTTTTGTTCAATGCTTAAAAATTATAATAATTACCTACCTAGGTTGGGTATAAAGTATAAAAGACTAGTACAGAGAGTGAGAGAAGTATGCTAGCCAAGGCTGTGCATGTACCGAGTCAAATAGGCCTTGGTAATAATGAAAATAAGTAGCAATACTCAACAGGTACTTAGTTATAAATCATCATCTACCCAACCTAAGAAAAGAGGCCCGAGGAATGGCAATACATCTCAAACTTGGTATATATGTAGATATGTAGGTATATATATCTATTTCCCCCTTACCTATCCCAGCCAGCGTCACCGGACGATCCGGTTATTCGAGAACGGTTGGGCTGGGCTTGTTGAGATTATATACATATATAGGTATATATATAAACAGAGATGCAGCTCCTTATCACGGCAAGGAGCTAAGGTGTATCAAATGTATATATGTTAGGTACCTGAGGACAAGCAAGATGAGTTTAAGAGATGTGTTCTGGACGCGCGACAGGTCGGCCGGCAATGGTCGAGTGGTTTCAATCCCGTTATCTCTACCGACCAAAACGTGTCGAGTCAAAAGAAACCCGAATTATTTCTTTCAACCTCCTTTCTACCCGTCTCAATCTTTGCACTTCCTGATCTTGCCAGAGACAAAGACAAAATAAACCATACGGTTAGGTGGTCTTCTTGAAGGGTCCGGTGAAGGTCCGGTGAACTGTGCGTATGTAGGTGATAGCAGTAGGTAGGTAGCAGTAGGTAGGTAAGGTTATGTAGGTATGTAGTAGAGAAGTGATCTCTCCTGTTGCTAAGGTTTTCTTGCCGTATCTCTGACAAGTTTCTTCCTTTTCTCCTCCTCCTTCTTCTTCTTCTCCCGCTGCTACTGCTGCTCCGAGTTCGACACTCCTCTTTGCCCTCTTCTGCATGCACGGTCTGAGTTCCCGTCAGACAATCGTCACGCCACAGCCATGAAAGAAAGGCGTATCGTGAGGCTGCGATGGAAAGCACCGTCCGTCCTAGAGAGCGGTGGAAATTAAAAGAGGCAAAGAATGCTCTTGACATTCCTAGGCCAGGCACCTGGGGATCTCGGGCCCTTTTACTGATCTTGTGACTACCGTATTCCATTCTCACACCACATTTGATGTAGCTCGAACGTGCATGTATGCAATGACCAGGGGGCCGTTGGAAAACTGGGTCTTGCTCATGTGCTCGTTTTCAGGATGGAGAGTTGGGGGCGCTAAGGAATAAGACTCAGTCGATGAATAAGACCATCTGTCGAATCTGCAGCGCCAAGACTCCAATTCTGTTGCCGCTGGCTGCACCGCTAGCTAATAAGAGAGTTCCGTAACTTAAAAGGGTCCGACTTTCGAATACATCAACCTACACCCATAGTACTATGTAGGTACCTACTTTGTTTCTTATTTGGAGGCCGGGGGAAGAGGCCATGTACATACACCACCTACATACACCACCTACATACACCACCTACATACAATACTTACATACAATACTTACATACTACGTAGTATCTTGGGTACATAGGTAATTTAGGAGTTAGGAGTCCTTCGCATATCTGTCATCTATGTGTGTCAATCTAGGTTCTCCCCTCTAGCTTAGAAATGGCCTCATCGGAAGGGGCCAAGAGATGCAGGTTTCTCAAGCACCGATGTCTTAAAAGGTTGGCACTGGCTTTCGTTACAAGGGAGTACAGCCTGTTGGGTCTATCTTTGTTTGAGCAAAGCCTCATTGGGGAGACAAAGTCAGTTAGGTCCATACTTCTCATTTTTGCCTCTCATCACATGGGCAGAGGGGTCGGGTAACCTGGAATCCCACTTAAGGATTTAGGTATCGGAAGCACATGTACCAAGAAGGTAGGTATATTATTTACCTATAGCATCCCCTTTGGAATAAAGAGCGAGAGAAGAAAAAAAAGAAAAGAAACTCCTTTTCGGCCCTTGTCTCCTTCTTGTTTAGTCTTTTTCTCTTTCTTTCGTCTTGCTATATCAAATGTACATAGGTAAAGTTGGTGCGCGTACCTATGTAAGTGTGCATGTGTGCATGTCTGTATGTGTGTGTATCAATGTGTGTATGTGCTACTATGCCTCGTCACCCCGCACTTGGATGGATCTACGTTACTACTATGGATCTAACTACCGTATCTTGTTCTTAGTAAAAAATCAAGACATATTTCCGTTAGGGGAGTGGAAAGAGTCCCTGTTCAACACGGGAAATGAAGTTCTATTTTCGTGTGGGATCGATCCGCCGGATTGGACTCATGGTCAATTGATCCCGCCGAACAAGGTTAACATCAATCAATATTCTCCTTACTATTACTACACTACACTACCATCAAGTACTACCAGACATACATACATGCTGTCGTTACCTGCTGCTATGTACACATTTGGAGCTGTTTTTATGTAGCATGTAGGTACGTGCACTTCGATGACAAGATCCATGACCTTGCTGCGAGACAACGTCAGAACCCGGCAAGCGTTTCTTGCGTAGTGCCGGCCACTTGATCCGTCCGTGACCCCACCAGTCTTGGCATCCATCATCAAATAAATACTTACCTACCGACTACTTATACCTACATAGGTAGCAGTACCTAGTAACATTAAGTACATACTTCTTCTATGTAGGTATGTATGTAGGTATGTAGGTAGGTATGTAGGTACTTAGTGGTGTAGGTTAGCGACATTTGACCTGAATTAGGATCGGTACAGTGGGTGTTAAGCTTTAGGTGCCTAGCGAAAGGTCCAGGCTTTTTTCTCTCTTCTCTCCTCTTTCCTCTCTCTCCTTCATGTTCCATCAAATGTCATCTACTTCAAGTTATGTATTTACTTAACCTACTGGGTAAGTACTATTGATACCTATACCTAGTACCTATGGAGGATGCTATGGAAGTTTAAGATATGTAAGTAGGCAATGTGAAAGGGCATCATCATACATCACATTACATACAATACTGGACCGAACCTTGGGATATCCTGCCTAACCCCTAACCTAGGCACATACAGCAACTACCTAAAAAAACGCTCTACCCACATCAGCCCTGGAGTCTGAGCCTCTTCTCACCAACCACTCAATTGCATCCAATTAGTCCCCGAACCATAGGTACAAAGCTGATGGACAGCCATCAGGAACAAGATCAGCCGGACCAGCCCTGCTTGTGTAACTTGTTTCGTCGACTCATCGATGGACGGAGACGGAACCGTAAGGTAGCAGATGGGATGGCTGGCTGGATGGGTAGGTAGGTTAGTATGTAGTAGGTAATCCGTAGATGGCAGTCCCCAAATGCAGTACTTGAAGCGGATACCTGCGTATGCAAGACAACACGCGGATTCGACAAGCCAGGACTGACAGGGTGGGTTTCTCCTCCTGGATACCCTTACAAACGAGGTCATGAGACCTCATTCTGAAGGCGCTAACACAAACTTTGAAAGTCGAGTTGCGCGGAAAGCCAACTCCGTTTGGTGAGGCCAGCCGACGAGTCAGCAGATTAAAGTACGGAGTACCTTACCCATCCTACCCATCCAACCTGCTACACTAGGTCTGAGGCTAACTTTAATGAACGCCGTGGATGGAAGAAAGTATCGAGGCTATCTGGACATTACGTATGGCATAGATCATTCCTTTCCGTAGGGCAGTGCGGCCACCATCGGTGAGTCTAGAAAGGTCTTAATAATTACATATTGCTTAAACCGGAGGTCACACGGGTAAGCCCTTTTTTTTTCTTCTAACTATCACCTTAGGTACCTTTTTCTTCCTTTCCTTTGGGGAGAACACAGGCTCCCCCTACCCCTCCCCCTCCCCCAATGAAAAACACCAGATCAGACGTTTAATTCAATTAGAGCGCATTTACTAACTAACCTTAGGTAACTAACCTACCTACTTAACTTAGGTACATAGTAGGTACGTACCTACATACATACCTATTATCAATGTACCTAACATCCCCTACCTACTAGGTACTAAGGTAGCTGCACCATCAAATACTTAATCCACAACCCACTTACACACTGCCCCCCTTCGTACGATCCTAACTTGCAGTACCTCTCCCCCTCCTTCCCCCCCCCTCTCCTCGTCCTTACACTATCATCATTCATCAACTTGTGTGAGCTTTGTCCCAGGCGACTGGGCGGCTAACAAATATCAGCCCCTCATATAAAAATGGGCAATACCATCCAATGAACTCTCGCTCTCCGTCTATAACTCCTGTGCCACTTACTCCCCTGAGAAAATGACGGGCCACGTGAGCCACCGACTGCATCTCTGAGCACCAATGCCAAGCAACGATGTGAAAGTCCCTTCACCCCTATCGTTATTGATTCGGGACACATCCATCTGCCGGGTCGTCTTGCATGCCAGGCAAGTCAGCCATGTAAAACTGTTCGAACACATGGCCGTGCCTGGGTCGCTTCATCGCCCGCCGTGGCATCATCTTCGCATTGTTCACTGCGCGCTTATGCACTCGCTGCGAGGGATAGACAACAGCATGTGATCTCTGGTTGAGATGCTCAACCCCCTTCCTACACTTCCTAACACTAGGAACGGTAGCCTCCTTTTTTTCTCTCTCTTTCCGTTGTTCCTCGAACAAGAAGTCTTTCTGTGCTTCCACCAACCCAATCCCCCGCGTCCATCAAGATAAGACGACACCAAACAACGCGATTAGTTTCTCTGCCATCTCTTTTCGAATCCAAGCACCGGGTGCTTATGCATATATATTTGTTTCTCGATGCAGTAGTGCAGTGCGGTCACGACATAATCAGTTTGTTTCCTTTGCTAACTGCATGTCTTCGCTGCAGTCATCCTCATCACCTTAATCAAAAGAGTTTGGTCCGATTAGGGTCTTTTCATTTTCGGTTGTGTCCGCTGTCTGATAGGAACCCAAAGGGAAAGGGGGGGAGAAGAAGAAGAAGAAAAAAAGAAAAGGAAAACCACAATCAAGCAGCCAAGTACCTGGCATCCAACGAGTATAGTAATCTGTATTGATGGACAGCTGCAGTCGTTCACGTTGAAAATTTTCCTCGCCACGACGACTCTCTTTTTATAGCCTAAGTCCGCCACCCCTCGCGCCTAAGCGATGTGCATGCCGACTTCGAGCATGATGTGGTCTAGATCATCGGCCAAGGCGCCGGATCTCAACTATCTGGAGCTCGGTTCTTCAATGGCATTCTCGGACTTGAAATCCTCGGCGCCGCAGAATCCTCAGGCGGTCATGTGTTAACCAACATACTTCGACTTCGGTCTTTCAAAACTTACCGGATGGAACCGAGTAGACACAGCATACAATCGCGTCTCTAGCAGTATCGAATCGAGGCAAACGCCACCTACGTCTTATCAAGGGTGTTACGGAGGTGATAGGTTTTCGTGAAGGGTGGTATGACAATATTGAGGGCACCTACCGAATCCAAATGTTTGTGTCTACGGCGAACGTGTGATGCACTCCTATGGACTCGGTAAACAAAACTAACAAACGTCGTATTTGACCTCCAAAGTGAGCATATAGATCCTTCTCCTATTACTCTTTCTACACAACTGCTGCCGACTCGCTCTTGGCGTCGTCTCCGCAAGGCGTCCTCGTTAGACTACAAGGCGATCAATCGTGTCAGCAAAGCCCACCAAGCCTGCCCAGATCTATGCATCTAATAGAGTTGGTACCTCAAAGAGGAAATGTCTTTATACTTGCCGCACTGCATCATCGCACGAAAGCCTTGCGCCTGATGCTTGCCACTTGCCGATCATTTTAACCTCAAGGTTCGATGTTCTCTGCATTCAAACACGCTAAAACGCTCTTGAGATCAGCTTAGTGACATCAATACGCACGTCTATGGTTATTGGCAAGTATTATGATGTTCGTCTCCATCTTCAAATTGCCAACGATACCTTCACGTACGGACATATCTATAAAGATACATGTATTTGAGCATCCTATCCCTATAGGGACATGCTACTAGATCGTCTATATCACCATCATATAGGGTTCGGTTATATTTTTGTCTCTAGCATCTAGACATTTCTGACCTCAGAAGTATTGTATGTGTGTACTAGTTGATAAGCAACATGCTAGTCACGGGCAATGCTAATATAATTATAGGAGTATCCGTATTCATCAAACGCATGGGGATGTCTGAATAATTGTCTTGTTCTTACTTGGAACTCTTCACCTGAAGAAAACCAATTCGCTCATACCTCTTACAGACTTAAGCAAGAAACCCTAAGATAAAGGTCCTATTTCTGCCCGTAAAGCATATATCATGGCTTCGGCAGCAGCGAATACCATGAGTCGTAGTCCAGCTATTTCATCTAGGTGGCTACAATATCAGAAAATCAACCCTCGACACGGCATCGCCGATAATTTTGAGGCTATCATATCCTAGAACAAGCTATGTTATATCTACCGGCTCATTACTTTTCATCTTATCCCCTCGATAAACACATCCTCCAATGAACAAGGTGTTCTTTCTGAAGGAAACATCCGGTGGGGCATCCCCCCCTCCCTTTCCCCCAAAGTCTTCGCCGTATAGCTGTACGCAAGCTGCGAGTGCCCGAACTTTGGATGCAGGCTTAAGAAGTATTCTCCAGTATTAAACATTCTACCAGACCGAGGTCCCACTTTGCAGTCGGGACGAGACCGAAGATCCACCTCCCGGATACAACATCGGGTCGCCGCCAGGCATCACATAGTTAGAAACTATGTATGTCTCGAGAGCCAGATATCCATTTATATCCCTAGATATTGGGAGGCTATTATTACGGTAGTTTTACTCTAGACATTTGCTCTTCATAGGTCGAGATAAGTCATCAACAAAAGAATGAAATGGTGATATGGACTTCACAAAAGATAATTGCCGACGGTTTACAAATAAGGTGAATCGCTGATTATGACTTTAGGAGATCCAAAGTAGCCTATGTGTTACATGGTATAGCTACTAATTGTAGACATAGTTTGGGTATGGAAACGGAATCTGTAGGCTCTGAGCACAGATATGGTTTCGGTTAGATGATACACCCGCCGCCGCTTGAGACCTCTTCGCATCAGCCATCCAAAAAGGATCTTCTATAAACAAAGCTCACTCCTGATTGATCACAAACTTCAAGCCGACGACAGCTCTGGTACTGTTGTAGGTGACATGGAACATTGCATCTTGCCAAGACCTTCGTTATCCCAATCAACCTCTTCGTCTCAGGCTGGCGATATCCGGCTTAATGCCGCAAAATCCATAGAGCATACTTCATTCTAGGAAATACCCGATTAATGGCATCGGTATCATGGATGTCTATACGTGTTCACTAGGCTAGGTACGTCCCACAGAGACAATATTGCTTTCAAAGGCCATGAAATCTAGAGGAGCCGCACGTCTACGGATAACTTCATTGTACAGACTAGGTAGGAAATGACCAATATTCTAATAGTCCATTTTGAGGCAAGGTTGTTCATTTACTTCATCCTACCTCAGCTACACCAGTAGGAGCTGATCTTGGAAGGCGGGGTAGCTGGCCCTTAACCAGCATATGAACAGGTGGACACAAAAAACCGAGGAGTCTCGTCACAAACACCTCCATACATTTGCAATGTGAGCCCACCTACTCGGAGCATGCAGGGATCCTATCATCTGACGATACAAGCTCAGAACTGCTCACGGCATTCTGCATGCAAGCTGCGATGAAGTCATCACTCTTGCGTTGCCATAAGATTAGTACCTACGTCGTAGGTATGGTTCGTTCCTACAGTAGTAATGAGCGCCCCTTTTTTAACTTTCTTTGCCAGTGTTAGCTACACCAACGTCAAGACCAGAATAATAGTACACATAGGATCCGCATAGGTAACATATATTTCCTTGCTTGTTTCTTCTCTCGACAAAGCAGATCCCAATTCGTGGCTGGGCGGGGGAGCTTGCAAGCTCCCAGGATCAAGCTGCACTAGCTACGCTGCTATAATCATAGGATTCCCTGCTCTCCAACACGACTTCGATTCTGGGGCAAGATCTGTCGCTCTCGGAGAACGAAGGCAGCGCTGATCATCAACACATACGCAGACCTCTTCACTTCACCACATATAGTTGTTGTTAGTTAGTAATTGAGCCCACGAGGAAAATTCGCCTCCTAGGCATCTACACTATGTTGGGCCAAGAAGGAGAAAATGAGCTGTACAAAATCTCACCAGCGAAGCTCCCTGAAGGCCAGCCAGCCAGCCCCAAGGGTATTGTTCCGAATCGGGCGACTTGCAGGTTCCTACACTATCTCATGGCGGCTTGCTGCAGCAGGGGCGAAAAGCCCGATGGTCGGCCCCCTTCCCCCCCCCCCCCCCAGGTATGAATGAATGTGCTAAGACGAGTGTCGTCTACCTAGTCGTAGCTAAGGTGGCTCTGTTCATTGTCAGGGGTAAGCCACATGCCATATGTGCTTTTTTCCCACCGACGATTTCGGTTCCCGGGGAAGACTGGAGGTCATGGTGGGTTCCCCCTCCCCCCTCTCCCATCAGCTCAAGGAGCCGGTATACTATACTACTGTAGGAACGACGGGAACGTCCATAAGGGGGGTTTTTTTTTTTTTTCGTAATTTTTATGTTCTTCTTTCCTTTTGCTTGTTGTGTCCGGAACAGAGCGAGACGGCACGCTCGGGTTTGACGGCAACTCTTAGGCCGTGAACCAACCTATCGGGGAGACGCGCAGACGCAGGCGCGGACACCTGCGACTGCAGCGTGTGAGGTCAACATCGCTCCCGTAAGGGAAAGTAGCTGTATCTCACTCTCAACGGCCGTGCTTGCGGCTTCTTCCATGAGCACTACCCTCAACCCTTAGGTTAGACCGTGAAGAAGGAGAACTGCGTCCAGCCCAGTCCGTCCTCAGTGTCTCCATGGCATGCGTCTGGTCTTCAGTGGCCTATGTCCAGCTCGTTCCGGTCTTTCCCATCTGTAGCTCGAGGGCACGGGAGGTGGGTCGTATTTTTCATCCCGTTACACGACATCGGTTAGTATGCTGATGGACTGCAGGGGGCGTTGCGTCTCGTTGTCAACGACAGCTGCTGCTTGTTGCAGACTCATTATCAGTTATCACAAAAGGGCGTCTACGAGCTTGGAGATGATACGACATCTTTTTATTGACTGCAGACTGTGATCGATGGTGATCACCATCCCCGAGGAAAGGGGAGTTCTTTTTTCCCCCTTCTTTTTCTTTTTTTTCCCTTCTACAGTTTACCGTTTCGGCTGGCTTTTGTGTGGCTTGCTTCGCTGCTACAGATATAAAAGCTCACCGGGTCCTTCCTGGGAGCCTTCGTCTCCCGCCCGCTGGTGATCTATCACATCGGTCAGGTATAATCATGTCATGTGGCCCGGTAGGGCATATATGTACTATAAAACGGGGCCGAGAATCCCTAGCCGGACCGCTTCAAACCCAACGTGAGGGCCTTCTATCCCATCGTTTCAGACTTGCTCCATGTGACTTGACCACCGGCAGTTTCTGGAGGCTAATTGGTTGTTACATTCTTTCTTCGTAGAGGATGGCTAACAAGTCTCTTCTGGTGGAGTGGCAGCGGCAGAGCCAGCCTGCCGGAATTCTACTGCCCAACCATACGGCTAGTCATTGTAATTTATGGACCGATTTGCACTCGAGTGTTTGATCGTCACAACGGTAGTGTTATTTGGCATCTTCGAGATGTCGACTGAAGTCCACAATAACGGTGACCTATCATGTCCCAACCAAGAGATGATGAATTTGAATTTCTAGAGTATGGCTCTATCTAACCGAAAAAAGGTGACGTGGCAACGAGAAACCAGGGAGGGCAAAGGTAGAGAGAGAGAGAGAGAGAGAGAGAGAGAGAGGAGAAAAGAAAGACCCCCATATTGCTGCTTTGAAGAAACAAAACCCTGTAGCCCACCCAGACTTGAGCTCACCAAGCTTTACCATATTAGTCTTCTTGCAAGGATACCTACGAGGATCTCCAAAAGGGTCAGAACAAGGACGGTACTGAACTTGTCTCGTTATGGATTGCAGTGTTTCTGGTTCAAATGCTATAAACGTCTTTCGTGATTATTATCGAAAGAAAAAAAACACCTTGAAAGAAGGAGTGATGAAAAATATAGGAAAAGGCTGTCCTTTCGCTTATAACTAACTCACGACCGAGAAATACTCGAGGCTTTTGGAGGATCGAGGAGAAGTCAATACAAATATCTCCAAACTAGAGCATAATGCAACCACCATTCGCTAGTCCTAGACATCGGTGGAACAGAAAAATAGAAAAGGGGGGTAAAGAAGAAGGGGTACAAAATCAGCCCATATCAACTTATGGACTTGCTCAACCACACCTCGAGCCATGTTCTGATGAAATTTAGGGGGGCATTGTTTATGTTACGAATAAGACTATTATGGAAGCACTACTAGTTATACAGATACTCAAAGCATGGAGTTGATTCCGATCTCGATGATTAACTTGCTAGGTTGGTGCCTTCTTCTAACCTTAGGCTTTCTCTTGGTTAACTTCATGACCCGGGTGTCCTTGTATAATTAATCCCCATAAGGATGAATATACTCAATATCTCGATTTAGAGGGTGAAAGAGGATACTGGAAGACGCCACTTAGGTTAGGAGGGGGGGGGGGTTTCCAATCTCTCAGGAGGTGAAAGCAGCGATATAACCAGTAGGCTACCAGGTATATATCCAACCTTGTTGCTCTTCATTTGATACCTTGAGAAAGGACACATAGTAGTACCGGACTTCATTATAATTATCTAAAATGTAGGAAACCCCATACAAAAATCAAACAATCAAACAAATAGAAAACTTGACGATGATAGGAGGAAGAATACTTATTAGTACTACTACTGCCAGACATTCTAAAGGTTAGTTCACTCACAGGGGATAGTCTAGTGTCAGTGTCAGCTGGTGAGATATAGATCTGCAGGTGTCAGAGTCTTGGGGCAGCTGGTGAATGAGACTAGGTAAAAGGTTAGAGCAAACTTGAATGGAAGAGTACCTGTAGTGCCGCCCGATGATTGGTCCAGCTCTCATAAATTCACATCTCAAAGAAGAAAAGGACGAAGGAGGCAACTTACAAAATACAAGGAGGATAAAAAAGAAAAGAAAAGAAACAGAAAAAAGGAAAAAAAAGAAAAAGAAGAATAAGAAGCAAGGAAGACCAACAACGATACCCAGACGATGCATGAAGACAGCTTGGCGATCGAGTATCTATCCGCGGGTGCTAACCGCCACACTGCCGTCGCGGACTGGAGCGAGGACGGCATCGTTGCCTTTGGCGCAGATTCCAACATTGCCCTGTGGCGGCCGCATGTATGTGGAACCTCCACAATCGAAGAAAGTAACCCTCCATTCTGTCGAGTCGCTGCTGAACCTGTGTTTTTCTTTTCCTGCTAGGGCCCGGCCCCGAGGGGTGTCACAAGTCTGCTATCAGGACACCGTGAGGTTGTGAAGGCAGTTAAATTCCTGCCCAAGCCCGCAGCAGACTCCTCTCCGAGCTACCTGCTCAGCGGTGCCGATGACCACTGCCTGAAAATCTGGGCTCTCGCTGGCCCCGACGGCCCGGCCACCTGTGTCCAGACGATACAGGACCACGCCGCCCCCGTCAACTGTATAGCGACTCTGTACCAGCGAGGCAGGCCGGATTCTTCCTCGAGCATCTTTGCCACAGGCGCCGCAGATGCTTCGGTCAAAGTCTGGATCTTCGACGGAAGCGAGGCTCGCCTGTTACAGACCATAAAGCCTAGCCCCAAATTCTTCCCCCTAGCGGTAGCGTTGAGCCGAGTCGATGACGGAGGCGGAGGAGGAGGTGGTCTGGTCCTGGCCGTTGCGGGAACGAGAGACATTGTCCAGATTTTTGTCGCCGACTCTGAGACGAACCCCGAGTTCCACCTGCAAGCGACCTTGTCGGGCCACGAGGGCTGGATCCGGTCCTTGGACTTTACTTGGGAGAGCAGAGACGTAGGTGCGGATCTCATACTAGCGTCAGCGAGCCAGGATAAGTATATCCGACTATGGCGATTCCATCAAGGCAAGGAGCTGCCCGCGGCTGCAGCTGCCGGGGGCACAGACCCGTCGATGGGAGCCTTCTTACCAGGCAAGTCCCCCTCGAACAAGGCCCACAGACTGAAGGTCGGTGGGAGAGACTATTCCGTCACCTTCGAGGCGCTACTCCTTGGGCATGATGACTGGATATACAGCGCGAAGTGGTACTCGGGCCCCGCCGCCGGGGGACTACGTCTCCTCTCGACCTCGGCCGATAACACCCTGGCTATCTGGGAAGCGGATCCGTCGTCGGGTATCTGGCTGACTACGGTGCGTCTTGGCGAGATCAGCCGGGAGAAGGGCGCCACGACAGCCACAGGTAGCACGGGAGGGTTTTGGACCGGGCTCTGGTCCCCCGACGGCACATCGGTGACCTGCCTCGGGCGGACAGGCAGCTGGCGACTGTGGGATTATAACCGGGACCAGGACCAGTGGATGCCGCAGATCGGCATCAGCGGGCATACGCGAGCCGTGACGGGCGTGGCTTGGTCCAAGAACGGGGACTATCTGCTCTCGACGAGCTCCGACCAGACGACTCGGCTCCACGCCAGCTGGAACCGGGGCCCGGACGTCCGGACCTGGCACGAGATGGCGCGGCCCCAGATTCACGGCTATGACCTCAACTGCATCGACTCGTTGGGCAGCTCGCAGTTCGTCTCGGGTGCCGACGAGAAGCTCATGCGCGTATTCGACGAGCCCAAGGCGGTAGCCAAGCTCCTGAACAGGCTCTGCGGCATCGGCGACGCACAGGTCGAGTCCATGCCCGACGCGGCCAACATGCCGGTCCTCGGCCTCTCCAACAAGGCCATCGAGGCCATCGACGACGACCAAGAGCTCCCTCCTGCCGCCAACCCCGAGAAGGACCGCGAGGCCCTCGACCCCGGCACGACGGTGCGGCGCTCGGCGCTCGATCTCGACCACCCGCCCCTCGAGGACAGCCTGTCGCGGCACACGCTTTGGCCCGAGGCCGAGAAGCTGTATGGGCACGGGTACGAGATCTCGTGTCTGGCGGTGAGCCACGACGGCTCGGTTGTGGCGAGTGCCTGCCGCGCGAGCTCGCTCAACCACGCTGTCATACGGCTCTTCGAGACGGCGCCCCGGTGGACCGAGATCAAGCCCCCGCTCGCGGCGCACTCCCTTACCGCCACGCGCCTGCGCTTCTCCCCTGACGACCGCTTCCTGCTGAGCGTGGGGCGGGACCGGCAGTGGGCCGTCTTCGCGCGGAAGGCCGTTTCCGAGGAAGGGGGGGAGAGCGAGAGCGGGAGCAAGGACAAGGACAAGGACAAGGGCAGGACAGTCGGCTACGAGCTCGCGCAGGCCAACCCCAAGGGGCACTCGAGGATGATCCTCGACGCGGCGTGGGCGCCCACCGGGCCGCTCGTCTTCGCCACGGCCGGCCGCGACAAGCAGGTCAAGATCTGGCGCGGAGGCGTGGACCCGGGCCCCGCCGACCACTTCTCCTGCGTCGCCACGATCCCCGAGACACACCCCGTCACGGCCGTCGACTTCCTGCCCCGCGCCGGCAAGGACGGCAGCGGCGGCGCCCTGCTATACCTGGCCGTCGGCACCGAGGCCGGCAAGATGTCGATCTACTCCCTCGACGCGAGTTCGCTCGCGGTGGCATCGTGCTTTAACTTGAAACCAGAGTACGTTGACGCTGACCTACCTATCTACCCCTACCTACCTAGCATTCTCCTTTTTCTCTCTCTCGTTCCTCAACCCCCAAACCCCCCGGTTCCTTCCCTTCCTCATCCCCCATCCCTCCTCTTTTCGCGTATGTATCCCATACATACATAAATATATGACTAACACGCATTGACACACGCAGGTTTTGCCTCGCGAGGGCAGTCCTCCAACTGTCTTGGAGACCGCAGTCTACATCGAATGAGCTAGCGATTGCAGGAGAAGACGGTTCACTCCGGATTTATTCCTTCGCCGAGCAGGCGTGATTAAGGGGCAAGAGATGGGGGGGGGGAGGAGGAAAGGAACTCGAATATTTACTCGTCTATTTCTTTCTGTCTAGACAGCCCCCCCTCCCCCTCCAATTCTGGAGTTCGACCTCAACCTCGACTTCGAACACGGCTCTCCACCTCTAGATATATATGTAACTGGGCTCAACAATAGTACCATGTCGAAGATGATACAAGTCTTTCGGATTCAAAACGCCAAGCCATGCTCTCTAAATACTGTTGTTCTCCTAAATAACGCCTTCTTCTTTCACATCCTTTCTCGATCTTTTGCCGTCATTCCTCCTTACAAACGTATTCCCGGCAGCCAAATTAAACATTACATGTGTACCGTGTCATCATCATCGTTTCGTGGGCCAAACTAGCCTCGCGTTCGACCGGAGGGATATTATTACAACCTATTATAAAAAACACCAGGGAGAAAGAGAGTCGCGAAAGTGAAGGCGCAAATACTTTTTATATGTACAATATCACAGCTCTCGGACGAATGACTCGGCCGTCTCGGTGGCGGCAGCAGCGGTGGTGGTTGCGGCGGAGACGAGGGACAGGGACAACGAGTCCTTCTTGGCGACAACGTTGGACATGACGCCGCTGTCGCCGCCGTTGACGTAGAACCAGGCGCGGTTGATGATGAAGAGGATATGCTGGGGTAGGTAGAGGATGATGGCGATCGTGGTCAGGGCGGACAGGAGGAACACGACAGACCCTACAATGGCATAGATGGTTAGTAAAAAGGCAGGGGGGAAGGGGAGGAGGACAACGGAAATGAAAGAGCTATTTTGCTGCCACTATTCGCTGGTATTTCTGCCCGTTGACTGACTTGTCGTCGTCGTCGTGGGGAACATAGATAGATAAATATGGGAAGGGGAAAAAAAGAGAGTCTGGTAAGAACATACAAAAAGTGAACTTCTCAGTCGGTGTAAACATATACACACCGAAAGTGACCTCGATCTGGTACTGCTTGAGGCGCAGCCAGCGGCCGAAGCGTTGGAGGGCGGGTAGGTTCTCGGGCTGTCGACGTCGGTATTCCATATTGATTATTAGATTGATATTTTATTCCCGTCTCTTTATTTATTTATTTATATATGTATATGTATATATCCCGAGTTGTTGGTGTAGTTCTTTTTTAGGTGTGAGAAGAAAAAAAAGGGGGTCGTGGTGGATGAATGAATGGGATGCCGAGATAGGTAAACAATAACGATTGTATGTGAAGGTGAGAGAGAGCCAGACAACGATTGGTCGGGATTCGTAGTTGATCAGTCAATCAATTTATTTATTCGTCCCCGAACTGCTTGCGCGTTTATCGATGCAAAAAAAGAGTGTGCCGAGTCGACCTGTTTGTATGTAAGGGGGAGGGAGTTTTGTTGTGCGGTATTGTACTCTGTGTAGTGTCGTAGGTACGCACTTGATGTCGGTACTAGGAGGGGCTGTTAAATTCCAGACAATCAACAAGTGGTTGTCTTTGTTTTCGCGAGTTGATTTGATAGGTGGTTGTAGTGTGAGTGTGCCTTAGGTAGGTCGGTAAGTAGGTAGGTAGGTAATGAATATAAGTTGTCGAAAGAAAACAGAAGAAAAGAAAAAAAAAGAATTGAAGTTGACAACACTGGGATGGGAGGAGTCTGGTGGTCTGGGTGCTCTAACTAAAGTACAAGTTCTGCGTGCATAGATACAGTGATAGAGTAGGTAGATTAGATAAATGTGTACATGGATACGTGCTAAGTACCTACCTTGGTAGTACAGTGGATATGCCTAGGTAGACACCGCGAAAACAGACGAACAATTTACGCGTGTTTTAAGGTACTCGGACTCCATTAATGAGCACTAGACCAAGTAGAAAGACTTTACTTTAAATGCATAATCGCATTAAGGAAATTAAAGACAAAAAAGGAAAAAAATACAGTTTTTGCATTTTTTTTATCTGCTAAGGGGTTGCAGAATCTGGGGCACCCCTCGCTAAGCTTAGCTTTAGTACTTATGCATGTAGGTAGGTATCTACCTAGCCTAAAGCTTCAATGGATGCAATTGATTGATTCAATGTCAATTAAAAGTATTCTCACCTACAACGTCGACTCAACGTCTCACGAACAACTTCAATATTGGCCTTCAACACATGATGCTAGTTTAAATAGTTAAGACAATACCTCCCCCCCTTTTTAATTGACCTACCCAAGTACCATATTTTTACACCATGAAGACAGACAACAAGCTGCCGATAACGTCCACTGCCTACCATAGATATTAGCTAATAATACATAATAAAAACAAGTAAAACCTGTCTGTGTCAACAGTTTTCCCACTACCACATTGAACATGATATCCCACCCACGACAGCGACGACCACGCCTGTGACGTGACGTGACGTGACACTACAGGACAGTGACGATGCCTATAGCACCAGCAGCAGCCATGTCGACCCCAACGACCATCCTCCGACCTATCCTCCGCACCGTAATCACGACAACCTGCCCACTCCGCCTCCCAAACCCTCCCCCCCTCCTCCTGTCCACCCAAGCCCTCTCCTGCTCCTCCTCTTCCCAGCCAAAAATAAGACCCTTCCGCACCAGCACCTCCCCTCTCCTCGGAAAGGGCAAGACGAAGAACCTCCCTCCGCGTCCCAAGCCGCCTCCCGAACACGAGATCGAGGAGTCCTTCCTGAAAGGCAGCGGTCCGGGCGGACAAAAAATCGTATGTCCCCTTCCCTTCTTCTTCCCTTCTTCTCCCCTTCTCTCTCTCCTTCTCTCTCTCCTTCTCTCTTCAAACCAAAACCAAACCACCAACTAACCCCCTTCCCCCCCTTCCCCCCCCCCAAAGAACAAAACCAGTTCCGCAGTACAGCTCAAGCACCTCCCGACGGGCCTCGTGGTGAAATCCCAGGCGACCCGGTCCCGCAGCCAGAACCGGACGATCGCGCGCCAGCTGCTCGCCGACAAGCTCGACGACCTGGCCCGCGGCGGAGAGAGCCGGTCCGCCGTCGTCGGCGCCGTCAGGCGCAAGAAGAAGGCCAGCGCCGCCAAGAAGAGCCGCCGGAAGTACCGCAAGCTGCAGGAGCAGCAGCAGCAGCAGGGAGAACAAGAGGAGGAGGACGATGAAGACGATGATGACGACGACGAAGAGGGAGAAGAAGAGGGGGAGGAAAAGGGGGAGATAGAAGAAGAGGAGATAGAAGAGGAGAGGGGAGGAAAGGACACGGCTACTAGAAATACAAATCATATAAATAATAGTACCGTAGGAGTTAAAGGAAAAGACACCGGAGCTGCATAGATGTCACCAGAGAAATAGAAATAACAGAACCTTCAACCCCCCTTTCTAATCCCTTTTTTAAAGGGACGAGGCTAACCATTCAGTTCGGAGATTATTAGCTAAGAGGGCACCTACAATATTCTACTACCAGGAATTACCCATCTCTAGGTCCTTATTTATACAGCCACGCATAATAAAGTCATCCGTGGACGGCATTGGGCGAAGAAGGGAGGTCCATAGGCATTTTAACAGGCATTGTTTTAAAAAATACTACTGATTATCGAATCAAACAATGGGTTTTGTTACACATTGATACTTCACAAGGATCACGCCAAAAGAAAAAACGGCAACGACATAACGAAGAATCAGATAGTATATGATCAACCTCGGCTGGAATTGTCTACCCCATTCCCATGTGTGAATGGCCTCCCGAAAACAAGCAGTTCATATTCCTTTTTTGTTCCGGAGCAACACAACTCCAATCTCTGGATCATCCTCAGAACTTTCCTTAGATATGAGACCCATTGTGAGGGATACATTCGCAACGACAGGAGCTCGATACCGGTCGCGATTTCTTCGAGGCTATCGCGAGCTCGTGGATAGCGGTCGCACACGTAGTGACGCAAGAGCTATACACGCTAGTTAGCAACAGCCCCTCTTAGACTAGACAAACTTATTTCAAGAGGCACATACCTTAGAAGCACTTGCGGTGGACAATCGAAGGACCGCTCTCATCGTACTCCTGCTTGGAGATCCACATCTGCTGGAAGGTAGACAGGGAAGCAAGAATGGAACCACCGATCCAGACGGAGTACTTTCGCTCGGGGGGAGCGATGATCTTGACCTTCATCGAGGACGGGGCCAAGGCAGTGATCTCCTTCTGCATACGGTCCGAGAGACCAGGGTACATAGTGGTACCACCAGACTGTGGTTCATGGTGTTAGCAAATATCCAGTATGACGTAGCCTAAGCGGGTGTGTGGCTTACCATGACAATGTTGCCGTAGAGGTCCTTTCGGACATCGACATCACACTTCATGATGGAGTTGAAAGTGGTGACGTGGATACCACCGCTCTCAAGACCAAGGACGGAAGGCTGGAACAGAGCCTCGGGGGCACGGAATCGCTCATTGCCGATGGTAATAACCTGACCGTCAGGGAGCTCGTAGGACTTCTCCAAGCTGGAGCTCTGGGCGGCAGTCTGGATCTCCTGCTCGAAGTCGAGGGCGACGTAGCAGAGCTTCTCCTTGATGTCACGGACAATTTCACGTTCGGCGGTGGTGGAGAAAGTGTAACCACGCTCAGCCAGGATCTTCATGAGGTAGTCGGTCAAGTCACGACCAGCCATGTCGACACGGGCAATGGCGTGAGGCAGAGCGAAACCTTCGTAGATGGGCACAACGTGGGTAACACCGTCACCGGAGTCGAGCACGATACCAGTGGTACGACCGGACGCGTACAGAGACAGGACGGCCTGGATAGAGACGTAGAAGGCGGGAGCGTTGAAGGTCTCGAACACGATCTGCGTCATCTTCTCACGGTTGGACTTGGGGTTGATGGGAGCCTCCGTGAGCAGCACAGGGTGCTCCTCAGGAGCCACACGCAGCTCGTTGTAGAAGGTGTGGTGCCAAATCTTCTCCATGTCGTCCCAGTTGGTGACGACACCGTGCTCGATGGGGTATCGCAGAGTGAGGATACCACGCTTCGATTGGGCTTCATCACCGACATACGAGTCCTTCTGACCCATACCAATCATGATACTAGCACAACCAGTCAGAATCCAGAATCGCAGACATGCTCGAAGATCGATCCGGGAATGCAAACTCACCCATGATGACGGGGACGACCGACGATAGAAGCTGTCCACAGGCATTAGAAACCCGTATACCAAAATTGACCCGATCGAGATAAGGCTCAAGCGGGGCGGGCTCGAGCTAAGGCGAGGACGAGGTACTTACGGAAAACAGCACGGGGAGCATCATCACCGGCGAAACCGGCCTTGCACATACCCGAACTAGATTCGAAGTCAGCTTCTGGCGTGGAATGGGGAGGGGGTATTTGGGAAGAGGCAGCGCATGGGATTGCACGTGTCCCCGATTGTGGTGTTTCTGGCGATGCGCCTAATGATGCGGTGAGGGAGCCGGGGGCGGCATCTTACCCATTGTCGATAACGAGGGCAGCAACTTCCTCTGTGATGAAAAAGACGGGTTAGCGTTGGTAGAGAGATGGGAGCGTCGAGGGAGAGGAGGTGTAGATGACGATGCAGATGCAGATGCTGGTCTAGAGGCAGAGGCATAGAGCCGAGCAGAGCAGAGAGCAATCCGAATCTGGGTTTGGTGGTTAGGGGACAGCTTACCCTCCATTGTGACAGATTACGTAGGTTACGGTAAAGGTGTTGAGATATATTAGAAGAAAGAAAATGGAGATGATGTTGCAGAGCCCGCGCGATTCCCAGATCGTTAGAGCAAAAAAATGGAAGTTCTCGAAGTCGGTGACTGGGCAGAGACGACGAGAGGAAAGGAGGTTGTTTTTGTTTTGGGTTGTAGGGGATTTGGTTTTAAGGTCGAGAAGGCGACTGGACTAGGTGGTTTTTTGGGTGGAGGAGTTGGGAAAAGGGAGGAACGAAGCTGGTTGATGCAGCGATCTCAGAATCAATCAATCAATCAATCAAATCAAATCACTGGCTCACAATGAGTGGAAGAACTTGTGGGCCCGACAAAAAAGCGGCGGGGGCAGCCAAGCCAATTACAGAACAGCAGAACACACAAAAAACCTAAGGTCGCCCTCGTCTCCTTCTTTGACCACCTTTCTGGCACAATTTACACAGTAACACTACTAATAAATACCTAAAGAAAAAAAAAAGTGAAGCAGTCTGTCATTATTCTCGTTCTCTCTCTACCTACACTAGCTTTCTCTCCCGCTTCCCCCCCTTCCCCTCCTCCCCCCCTTTTTTTTTCTTATGTACCTACCTATTCTTTCTACTAGTGTAGGTACCTACCTAGGTATTTTGGCTTATTGTCCCTGCTCTTGCTTTGACCAGGCAGTCGAATTAATTAGCTTTTGTCCAATTCACTTACCCGACTAAAGCTACTCCCTATGTACCTAATATTTGATGTGTAATAACGTGGCATTATAGGTAGCCGGTAGGTACATGACAAGTGACACCGAAGTAATTCGTAATTCGTAACATTTCTCTCAACCTACATAATTACATAGGTTAGGTACCTACTTACACCACACAATTAGGCTGCACAATTTCAGCGGCCTTTGTCCTTGAATTTTTGTGTTTCGTCCGTTTTGTGATTTAAGCTGGCTGGAATCCTGACCCGATTCCGATTTTTGCCAAGACCAAAGTGTACACGACTCCCTACCTACTCGATTACAACACCAACACCAGTTGGACCGAATTAATAGGTACTTTAGTGTTATCATATCTGCCTGCCGATACATGCCTCCACCTACCTATTTTCTACATAGCTGTAGTATGTAACTAAACATGGCCGGACACATCCCCCCGAGCCTAAGTTAGGTACATACATAGGTAGCCAGGTACATTACCTCCCCATCTTACTAATAACTTCATGGCCTCCTCCCCCCTATCAAATGTACTTTGTAAGTAGGTAACCCCCTAATGATTTTCTAAGAGCACAACAATTACGTATTTACGGGGTCACTCCCGCTACCTACATAGGTACCGCAGTGTTTAGTGAACTCGAGCCCAGCTGATACCACTGCCTTACCTATGTATGTGTCCAGGCTGCCAGGTAGCTAAGTACCTAGTAGGCACCTACCGCCATCACCACCACGGGCATCCCGTCTCCCCTTCTACGGGCCATAAACGCGCTGTACTGTCTTGTACAAGTCATAGACTCGTGGGGCGAGCGGGTTGCGTATGCAGGGGCGCAGCAGCCCAAACAGTACATTGTGTCGTTTAATTCCTCTAGATACTATTCTCTTGATGTATTTGACACTATAGAAAACAAAACAAAAATCCCTTGCTGACTCTTCTGTGACATGCACATCATGACAGCCTGGCTCTTAGGTCTGGACTTCCTCGCTCCCCTTCTCTCCTTATTGTTGTCACTTTCTCGTCGTCACTCACCAAGGACAACCCTGCCGATCTCTCATATGTGCTTAATTAACTTTAGATCACAGACAGTGATTCCGGTTCCATGTTTCCAAGGCGGAACGGCAATTTCGTAATCCTGCATAGGGATTAGTTGGGTTGTCATAAAAGCTATGGCACACATACACATGCACACGCCAAAAGGTTGGGGAATCTCGCCAGTGGCCTTCTAGAAATGAGCGTAGAAATGAATTATCCCCTTTTCGCCCTGTCTTGAAGGCGGTCAAGGCGGGGTGATGAGGGGCAAAGTAAATAATCAGTTGTGGGGCGGACCCTTCACCGTCGGGATCATCGACCAGAGATTAGAGCAATTTGCGGTGGGAGACTTTCTGGATTCTTTCTTTTTTCAGGGGGTAGGAGGGAAAGATTGAAAATAGAGCATGTCCCAACGTTGTTCATGCCTTTACCTATACTATAGTACTACATTGATATTCTTACAGTTCCAGTTTCTCCTTTTTCTTGTCGCTTTTCTCCGTGGTAAAAAAGGGGGGGGGGGGGCCCATGATGACATTCAAGACATGATCGCACTCCAACTTCTCCAAGACCAGGGTCACATAAAGATTAGCGAGCATGTGATTGTTTCATGCTAACCCTACCTCTCCCCCCCTACATACTACGTAAGGGATTGAAGGAAAGAGAGCAAGTGCAGACGGACAACAACATGGAACATTAAATCATACCTTGTGTGCCTTCCCAGGTAGACGTGTATGGAAAGATGAAACCCCCGCTGATGGCAAAGAAAGAGCGGGAATGGATAGCATTATTGCCGATTTTGGTATGTTGTTGGGCTCTTGGTTTGATACATTGATAGGGCAGAGCGGGTTAGCTCTAAACTTTCCATCTCCCTAATTTTTTCAGAAAAAAACTCCCCCACTTTCAGCCTGTCAGCCCTGTGAAGCTTCGCGAATCTTGGAGAAGCTCCTTAGGTAAAAAGCAAGGCTGAACGATAAAGAAAGGAAAAGAAAAGAAAGAAAATTCAATCAAGATAGGTAACTTGACACTAATAAGAGTTCAACCTAACTTTTTTATACACCCAACTGCAAACAAGTGACCTTGTCTACCTACCTACGTTAAGCAAAAAGAATCCATCTACCTATTTCTTATACCAATCCTCTCATTCCTTGCGGGCTATCAAAAGAAAATCATATAAATTACAACCAGCTCTCATCTGACGTCGGAATACCTGCCTACTCGTCGCAAAAACTAAAGAGAACCTTCGGAACACCTGGACAAGTAATCCGGAGCCAAAGAAACCCCCAAATACCCAGAAATGGCAGACAAAAACCTCAACGAGCTCCTAAAATGGAGCATCGAAAACTCCACCAACGGCACATCATCCACTGACCCCTCCTCCGCCGCCGCCCCCTCCCGCCCCCTCAACGCCGATGCCCTCGCCGCCCTTATGGGCGCGCCCTCGGACGCCGAGCTCATGCAAGCGGCCATGTCGTGCATCACCTCGACGGACCCCGAAGTGACGTCGGAGGCGCGCCTGACCGCGTTCGACAACCTCGAGCAGCTGGTCGAGTCGCTCGACAACGCCAACCTGCTCGAGCGGCTGGGCCTCTGGACGCCCCTGCTCTCCTGCCTCGCGCACCCCTCGGACGCCGACCTGCGCCGCATGGCCGCCTGGTGCGTCGGCACCGCCGTGCAGAACAACGCCCCCTGCCAGGAGCGCCTCGTCGCGCTCGGCGGCGTCGAGACCCTCGTGCGCATGGCGCTCGGGGACCGGGCTCCTCCTGCTCTCGCCGAGGACGTGAATGGAACGGAGAAAGAAGACAAGGAGGGAGATGGGAAGGGAGAGGAGACCCCCGAGGTCCGCCGCAAGGCCGTGTACGCGCTCAGCTCCGCCGTGCGGAACTACCAGCCCGCCATGGACGCGTGCGCCGCGGAGCTGCGCCGGAAGGGCGAGGATGTGCCCTCCCAGATCGACGCCACGGACATGGACGCCGTGGATGCCGTCATCAACGGGTTGAAGAACAAGCTCTAAGTTACCACGCACGCGTGCGTAAGGTAACCTAGAGGAGAGAAGGGTGTAAAAGAAAAAAAGAAAAAAGAAAAAGTGAGAAATAGATGAATGGATGATACGAGTATAAGAAATAAAGCATACCCTATGTAAGGTCGGGTCGATGGAAGGATGGACAAACTGTTACAAGAGGGTGGGGGGTTTGTTAAGGGAGGAATAAAGGGGGAAGGGCAACTTAAGGATCATTTGATAGGAGACGAACCAAAATAAAGGCTGAAAAGGGGGGAAGGGGGAGGTTGAAGGGAGAATTCATGATTTGCATATACATTATCTACACAACATACAAAAACGGCGTTGGTAAAGGGGAAATACATATATACCTCCTACGTATGTAGACATCACTTCGGTTCAAGAAGGGGGGGAGGAGGGAACTTAGGGAAAAGGGACCAGGGAATAAATGATCTCTTTTTTTTTTCTTTCTCAATTTTTTTCTGTCTCTCTCCCTGTTTCATGTACTAATCATCATCATCGTCGTCTCTAAAGCTCGTGAAGCCACACATAGATCAACTACCTCACGTAGCCTGTCCGTGTTGATGAGACTACTAGCATATTGTACAGTTTGTATTGCACATGTTTCTATACACTCCCACCCCTCACACGACACGATGTAGATACCACCACATATATATATATCGCAAGGCTCCGATAAGCGCCGCGCTTCCTTTTTGTCTTCTGTCCTTTTTTTCTTTCTTTATCTACATACTACATACTACGCCGCGCCTAATCTACCAGCTTACCGTAGAACGGTATGCCCAACGCCTTGCAGAGGATTCTGGCATGCCTATCGGATGTAGCCGTGGTCTCGAGCACGATGCGGCAGCCAGGTATCATCTTTCCGGGGTATAGCTAGAGGATGCGTTAGTAGGAGGCTCAGATTTTTTGCCAATGGGCGGTTCGGTTCCGTGATGCAGCTTACCGAATAACTGGCTTCGATCTCAGGGAAATGCAACATGTCCTGAGGATCGAAGCCCCAGCCGAGGTTACCAGTGCTATCTCCCGTCGTTCCTAGTAACAGCATGTTAGCATGAAACCCCTTGGTGAACCATTCAGAAAGGGGTTGGGGAGGGGAGGTTATTTTCTCACCTTCAATGCCCTTCCATTCCTTGATCTTAGGGAATACCAGGTTGACGACCTTGTCTACAAACTCCCACGCCTGGTCTCCACGCAATGTGCATTTCACGCCCGACCTATCGCCCTTGTTGATACCCCACTGGGCCACGCTTGCCTTGGTCGTGGTGACGGTTGGCCGAACGCCCGTGATGTTCTGCAATATAGCACGACCGACGATGATATGATCCGGGTTCTTCTTCGCCTTTGGTATAAACATGGCGACGTGCACAGCTTTGAGCTCGGGGATGTTGCGCCAGGTGATGTTCTTCTCGAGCGGGAAGAGAACGTCATGGCCTCGGGGGCCCCGCTTCGGACGGTTCTTCATGTAGGGCGAGCTGTCATCCCACTCTCTTAGCCGTATGCGCTCGGGCTTGTCTGGCGTTCCCGGAGGCACATGCTGGTACATCATGGTCATGATGTCAGCGGCGATGGTCGATCGGTACGTCTGCTTAAGGCGGGGGAGGTTAAAGGGGCCGGGCGAAAAGTCTCGAGCGACCGGGTCTGAGGAGGGAGGCGGTTGCACCGGGTGCAGAGGTCCCCGGTAGTACTTGGGAGGACGGTACCGGTATCTACGAAATCAGCCAATTGCTCCTGAAGAGCTTGGGTGGGCACTCTGCGCTTGTTCACCTTTCATGTGGCAGCTCGAATTTCCTACGGCTTGCCCTCTTCCGCGGATCGGTTATAGATATATCTTCTCTGTTGACGATAGGGGTCACCAAGCCTGAGTCTGGCTCAATATCTGGAATATCCAGCGCACTCACTGCGGGTGCAGGTGTGGGTGGTGTGGCATCTGTTGAGGCATATCGTAGGAGGCCCGGCGCACAGGGTCGCAGATATGGCAGTGTGCTGAGCAGCTGTCGCCCGGCACGAGGCATATCTCTGAGGGCAGCCATCGTCTATCTAATGGCAGCACAGTCGAAAGCGACTCGAGCTGGTTAGCTACCTCTACCAATTGACAGCCCACTTGAACTTGATGCAGCTTTGAAATTTCAATGTTCCAACCAGAGACAAAGGACCCACCATCCAATTGGGGAGTATCGGTAGAACTAAAACTCCGATTTTTAGACTTTAGACCGGGGAGGTACGAAGTACTTACACCGTACCTAGGTACATAGTAGAGATTCTACCTCCTTGATCCATGTCTGTCCATCGAATTGATTCCGGCTGTTTGGGCTTGTGCATCAGCCCGCTCGTTGGCTGATTGGTGGGATGACGCTCCTTGTACAACCCCAGGATAAACCCCACACTCGGATGCCAATCAATCCATAGGCCTTTCATAAAATTTGGAGGGGTTAGTACTCCGTACGCAACAAGTTGCTAACCAGGTATATCGATGCGCCTATAAGAGAAGGAAGAGAAGGTTCTGCGTTTTACTAGGCACCTAGGTAGACTCAATTTTCGGAAGGACATCATCAGGTAGAAGGATATTTTTCTGCCTGCCCGGGAGAATACGCAGGTAGCCACTTGATTGCGTATACACCAGCGCGAAAAGTCCATTTTGGTGGTCTGCTGATTGTGATTACTCTTTAGTCAACGATGCTGATACTCGGTTCATTCTCACCACGTGTTGTAACATGGGACCGATTAGAGTCTGGTAGGTACATGTGTAGTTCAAGTGTAAATGATATTGATGTTAATGTAGCTGGATGGCCCGGTTTATGGTGACTCGTATAAGTCAGGTGTGTTATCGAACTTTCCAACCTAGTCGATTTGCTGAATAATAGCTGCCTAGGTGGTATGGGTGTTATATTGGAACCTCTAAACTCAACTGGTTGACGTAGTTGAGATTAACATAGCACAGGTTAGGTAGATCAGATGTATATGATTGACAGTAAGTAAGTATACTAAGGTAATGGTAAGCCCTATTGGTGTATCAAGTGTCCTTAGGTAGTACCTATTTATAGAGACTGGTGTGTGTATGTAGTGTAAGAGAATGAATGCCCCCGCCGTACTACATGTCAATGAATTACCTAAGTTGGTGAGTACAAATTGTGGTACATTTATATAGGTAGTAGGCAGAAGAGGTACCTAATACCTGCAGGTGATGGCAGCTCGATTCTGATCCCGAGAATAGCCTCTTCCTTGTAAGTCACATTGCAGAGTCCCTTTGACCAGTAAATCGGGAGGTCCTCACCAAGCTAGCTGGCCAATCCGAGGTTTGGATTCCCGATCCAATCCAAAACATGCTAAACTTTTAGTACACATACGTAGTATAGAAAGGCAGGCAACATGATACCCCTTGGCGTCATTCTCGCACTTCTTGTCCGTGGCTCCCAAGAGGTTCGAACTTACCGTGATCATCATAAGATACATGGTACCTCTCTTTAGTTTGTTCTTTTCTTTTTCCCATTGTTTTTAAACTTTACGCATTTGCACCTTTTATGCCACTTTTTATCCAAAGAGTATAAAAGTTAAGGTTCATAATCACCATTAAAGATACCCGACATATTACCTAACTCTCTAAACCTTCGCATTGCATGTTACATGTTAGAAAAATAAGTGGAAGGAAGGAGAGAAAACAAAAGGCAATCAATCAATCCGCTGTGTCCTATCGATAAATAATAAAAATACCTCCCAGGTCATCGCAACCTCTTGGCTTCGAATCGCAATCGCCACCAAAAATAAAATCCCCCATCCACACCTACACAAAGTACCTTGGGCCCCATCCTATTAACCTAGACCCTGGACACGAAACGCTACCACGGCGCAAACTGCTTCTACTTCTGCTTCTTCTACTACCACATCCCAACATACTTCGACAAAACCACCACTACCACCACCACCATTACCGCTACCACTACCACCGCTACTACTGTCACCATAGACCATGCAAACCACCATTGAACATCATCTTCTCCAACCTTAACATTGAGCTCCCGCGCAAGCTCCCCTGCCGTCTGATTTCCCTCCTTTCGGCTTTCAACCTCCGTTATTCCCAACTTCGCATGTCTTCCATCGCCGAATCTACTGCTGAGGATATGAAGAATTATTGAAGCTACTACGCCCTCTCCATTCCTCATCTTTTAGAATTAGCACACATACCGTTCATTCGCCCAACCCCGCCAACGAATAGCCCTCCCCCCCTTCCAAGCCTCTTTCTTTTCTCTTTTTTTCTTCTTTCCTTTTCAACTTGCCCATCTACAGCGGCAGACGATAATCTTTAATAATACGTCCCACCATGAAGGCTGCCGCCCTACCTAAGAAGTTCCTCAGCCGGCGAGACAAGAATGGCCACCGTCGTGGCAGGTCGTCCGAGCCGAGTCACAAGGTGAGTTGCTTTGAGTCTACTGTTGTTGATTCTCGAATAGCTGCTAATTGCGCGCCCCCCCTTGCTTCAGCACCGACCACTGTCCTCCGAAGCCTTTTTCTCCATGTTCAAACCTGATTCCGCCAAGCAAGCTTCCGACGAGGAGATGGCGCAAGAAAAAGAAGCTGCTAAGGTTCGACCAACCCTCCTCTCCCCGAGTCACGGCTAGGCCGCTGACCAGAATAGATTGACGAGGTACGAAGGAAGGTGGCCGATCTAGATCTCGCCAACCTGAACGACGACCACATTCGATACGTCCTTCGCTTGAAAAACACGGGCGGCGATGTCGACAAGGCCATCGAAATATTACTGCTTCAGCAGACATCGTTGTCGGGAAAGATTGTTCACTACAACCCAGCTGTGCACATGCTCGGCGCCGAGAACCGTGGCAATGTAACCTGCTACCTTGACGCATTACTCTTCGCCATGTTCGCGAAGCTGGAGTCGTTCGAGTGTATGCTCAAGGGTGACATTCGCGAGGAACCGAAAAGGAGGCTAGCCGCATTGCTGCGACTTTGGGTCAATATGTTGAGGAGTGGCAAGTTAATTGAAACGGACATGGTAAGCGGGGACGACCCCACGGACGATCCTACCGTAGCATAGCTAATTCAAGCCAGACGGAGCATATTCAGGAAGCACTGGCCGCTTGCGGTTGGAGGGACGCACAGCTGCTGGAGCAGCAAGATACCTCGGAAGCATTTGCTTTCATCACGGAAACCCTTCAGCTACCCCTACTCACCCTGCAGGTCGACCTGTTCCACCAGGGCAAAAACGACGATGCTGACCACAAGGTTGTGTACGAACGGCTTTTGAACCTTGCCGTCCCCCCTGACGTAGATGGTAAGGGGATTGACCTAGAAGATTGCCTCGAGGAGTATTTCAACTCCCGGGTAGATGTTCTAAGAGATAGCTTGGTAGACAAAAAGATGGGCGAACGGTCTGACTTGGTGCCAACCCCAACCCCCCTAACCCCGAGGACCCCAAACACCCCGAAAGCCACTATTCGCGTTGTCCCGGAAGAAGACGGGAAAGAATGTACCTCACCAGAACATGAGCACGTCGAATTCGCACAATCTCCTCTGGAGAGACGTTGGACAACACTGCCAGACCCGCGCACCTCTCAGTCTCCCCCAATGACGCCCAGCGCACAATCATCTGGATCCCAGCCAACCGTGCGACCACATCGAAGCCGGACAGAGAGCATCATTCAACGGGTCGTCCTTGACGACAACGAGGAGAAGCCCTCCGAAGATGTTGACACTGCAACTCTGTTCAAGAAAGCCAAGAAGACTGCATCCGTCGTTAAAGCTATAACCATACCAGCTTGGCAGTTCTTTAGACTAATACGTATGTTTTGACACCTATCCGTTTGTACAGCATGTGGCTAACTTGACATGGCAGCCTGGCACTCACCGGTCAACAAGGAACCAGAGAGTGATATAGAGGTAGCACGACATTTCAATCAACGGCCTGTCCTTGGCATTTGCTTGAAGCGCTACATGATGGATGAGCAAGGCAACATGAAACGCCAGAACACTTACATTGATATTCCCGATAGTTTGAGGCTCCCTCATTTCATTGTCGACGATAGACACGTTGAAGAAAACGAGCTGTCCATGGACTATAAGCTTGTCCTTCAGTCCGTGGTTTGCCACCGAGGAGAGTCTCTCCATTCTGGGCATTATGTTTCATTTTGTCGGGTAGCCCCCAAGCTGCTCACTGATAACCGCCGCCACGATAGCGATCCACCCCCAGACTACGAAGAAGCCCAATGGGTAAAATTTGATGACTTAGCCGTTGGAGACCGGGTGACACCGGTTGACGATATCAAGCAATCCCTTAAGGAAGATATGCCCTACCTATTATTCTACCAGATCGTACCAATTGTCGATGTAGCAGCGAGCTCCACAGACAGCACAGAGGCGGAACCACCAGCATACGAGGATGCCGGCCTTAAGATAACGACTTCAGATGCATTTGGTGCAAGCCAGGACAGGCTCGCAGTGTCCCGGAAAGCTAGTAGCTATTTCGACTCTGTGAGCGGAGTACCTTCTGCGAATGGTAGTGTGCGCTTCTCGGCAGAGTTTGAACGACCATTCCGCCGTAGCTTTGCCGATGAAGATGGCTATCTTAGTGTTTCCCGGCGAGGCAGTGCCGCTTTTGACAGCATAGTAGCAACGCCCGACGGTCCCTCTCCCGCCGCTACCCCTACCGATGAGAGCACTGCGCAGAAGCTCACCCGCGCTGCTGCGAAGTTCAAGAATAGCAACAAAAGTAGGCCTTCCAGCCAGGCTGGTGAGAATCGCATTAGTATCACCATGTCTAGGCTCGGGCTCGTGAAGTCCAGCAAGGAGCCCCTGCGCGATTCCGCGTCCGAAGATATCGAGGCGGAGGATGCCGAGCTCGCGGCCAATAACGGGACGAATGGGGTCGCCTCCGGAAAGGACGCCCAGGAGAAGCAGGAGAAAGGGGGCAAGGATCATGCCAGCGCGAAAGACAGCAAACGGGGCAAGTCGAAGACGCGCTCGGATAAGGATAAGGATAAGGACAAGGACAAAGATAAGGATAAGGGAAAAGGGAAGGAGGGCAAGGCGACCAAGAGGGGGGATCTCCCCGACAGAGAGTGTATAGTACAGTAGGACTGGTTGTTCATCATCATCAGGACTGTTTGGTACGGCATGGTTGATTTTAAAAAAAGGAAGATACCCTACGGCGACAATGGCAATGGCAACGGCAACGGAAGCGGCAAGCATTGGCGATATAGAAGATTATAAGCACAAAAATACGGGTAGAATTGGCGCATCTTTTTCTTTTTTTTCTTTCCGTTATCTTGTATTTGTTCCCCAAAGTGAGGGGATGGAAGGGGGAAGAGGGGAACTCTACACTCTCGTTAGTTGAGTCAGTTATTTGGGTCTTTATGCCCTTATTATTGCATAAGCATGGGGAAGTCTTATTAAATAAGACTACCTGGAAGGGAAGAGAGAAGAGAAGAGAATAGCAGAAGAAGAAGAAAAAAATGAAACTTTTAGGAAAAGGAGGAAAGGGGGGAGGTAGAAAAGATAAAATAAAAAAAGGTGCTTATGACCAGCGTTTTTTTTTCTTCTTCACACGGATAGATATATCAATAGCGGTCACAAATGTAATATTACCTAACCTGTACTCCCTCATCTCATCCCCGTGCTCGTGCTCGTGATTTGTGACTTGGTCGGCTGGGTTACTGATAGAGTTACAGGTTTATGACTACTAAACCTAGGTTAGGGAGATAGCTAACTTGTGTTGAAATTTTTTATTTCTCAAGAAAAAAAATTTCAGGTATGGTCTTGATGTTAGGGGGAAAGGAGTAAGAAGGTGGGAAGAAGGGGGGATGGGGAGGGGGTAAGGTATACCTCGTAGTTAGACTTGCATTGCACACACACACATTTGATATATATATACATCTTACCTGTACCTCATGAGAGCGTGTGTATCTACGAACTCCGAGACAATTATCATAGTCTAGCTTTATTATAAAAATAACTGGCAGCGAAGAAAAGATGAGAAAGGGGGGGGTTGTCCGCAATGATACTATATGCGTATCCCGAATGCACAACGCATCACATAGGTACCTACCTATACGCATCCCTAGCAAGTTGGTGATACGAGTAAATAAATCACATATTCGTCTATAAATTTATTTTTTCTTTGATTCATGCATACTCCTAGAAGAATATCCATATCCTAACCTACACCACTAACCCATGACGACCCACATCCCAAACGACGAGATACCAAATCGGACGAAACCAAGCACACACGCACAAAAAAAAAACCATCAAGAGCATAATAACGCCTACGCATGGAACCAGGGGCTATGTCCTATCCCCGTTTCTATCTAGTCCACGTCGGTAATCTTGTCCATCACGGCCTCCGCTGCCGTATTCACCACCTTCTCGGGTGGCTTGTCAAAGGCCTCGGCGGGTGGGGACAAGCCACCGCCAGGCAGCGGGCCGGGCGTGTCGGCCCTGCTGTCCGGCACCGGGATGCGGATATCTTCGGGCGAGCCTGGAACGGTCCGGGGATCGAGATCCGGAATGTGGATCCTCTTCGCCTCGTTCTGGTACGCGGCGGGGATGATCTCTATGATCTCATTGCGCGGGAACTTGAGCTTCGGGATGTCCATGGTGCTACAGTGCATCAGGTAGGCGTACAAGACACGGAGCACACTTTCATGGGCGATGATAACTAGGTCGTTCTGCTCCCGCTCGAGCTCGAGGATGATAGGCTCGAGCCGGACGGCCAGGTCATGGTACGATTCGGCACGCGGGTAGCGGTGGTGGTAAGGATCAAGTTCATGTTTTTCAACTTCTTCGGGGTAGAGACGTCGGATCGCACGTTCACTCAGCCGCTCGCAAACCCCAGGGTTGATTTGCGACATTTGGCTGCGCTGGCGGACTTTATAACCACGGTCCTTGAACGCGTCTGCCGTCTGAAGCGTGCGCGCACGTGTCGAGCACCACACAGAGAGGGGACGCAATGGAATTGTCGGGCCACCTTTGGCATTGAGTGAGTCGCGCTCTTGCTCTCGGTGCTTGATTAGAGTCTCCGCCATGAGCTGAGAATACTTGACACCCTCGGCCGAGAGTGGGGCATCTGCCTTGTAGCTTTCGTCTTCTGTGGCCGGGCCGGCACGGACAAAATATGTAGCCCGGGCTTTGATGTGCGTGTTAGTAAGATAGAAGACGATACGATGAGAGAGATAGTTAAAGGAGATGTTGTTGTAGAAGAACTTCTCTCCGGCGTTGATCATCTTGATATAATTGAGCTCTTTTTCGTTCATAGTCTCGAAGGTAGGGATCTTGGTTTCTATACGCCGGAGATAGAGCTTTGCTGCCTCATCGGGATCCATGTCGGCAAACTACACGAGTTAATAACGTCTTTAGATGGGAAAGACAGTACACATACGTCAGGAGAGCTAATCTTGACATTGCGGGCATTTTCCCGGAGGAGCTTTTCGTCATCAACATACGACTCGAGGAATAAAGTCTAGGGACCATTAGTTTTATGTCACGGCCGGGACTATATGGGAAGGTAGTAGTAGTACCTGGACATCGTGCTTTGCAAATTCCTTAGCAAGTGCTCGACGGCCGCTAGCAGTTGGGTTCACGGCGTCGTATATGGCCACCTGACCATTCTCATGGTTGAGCCAAGCATAAATATCCTCTCGGCACTTCTTTAGAATCTTCTGGCGTAGCACGACCGAGGCCGGGGAAGCGTTGGGATAGAAGTAATCCTCGGGCACATCTCCACCCTGGCCTACAGTGGCCCGACGATAGTCTCCCAGATGGAAAATTCTGGTCTTGACTCCCAACCTAAAACTCGTAAGAGCTGGGTTACTAGATCAAGTCCGAAAACATACCATTGAAGGTACCGTGCCATAGAGACAGATATGTGGCTAGAGAGCTGATTTAGAACGGGTTCTTGGAGGGAATCCGGGGAAAGGGGTGGGGTGGGTAGTTATCAAACTCACGTCTTGCCTCTCGCAGGAAGTCCTACCATGACAATGGCTATGCGACCCGAGTGGAAGAGTCTTCCGGACATGGTGCTGTACAGCTGGGCCGGGGCCCTATCGGCGTCCTCGGGGACATCGTGAATGCCATCGATGAAGGTACTGCTTTTGCGGCGATATCGAGGGGCATTCGCAGCAATGTCGGCAGTGCTGATTTCATTAGTATCGGGGTTCTCTTCTTCGTCACGACCACAGATGTCGCCAAAATGAACTTGATAGGGCATGATGTCAGGGGTAACTTTGGCAGCACAACACAGCATAAGGCGAGCAAGGAAATACATAGGTAGGGGATGACGATATTTCCCCGCAGATACCCGCCACAGCACATCATGGTCCAAGTTGCTCCCGGATGGTTTGCCATGGCTTGTCGTGGCAACGACAGGTCAAGCCAGGGTGGATATTTGAATCTGTAATTAGATTCACCACCTCGAGAGCCCCTACCTTGCCCTTTGTCGCAGCAGCAGCAGCAGCAGCAGTAACAGCAACAACAATAACCACCACAACAACAGTGGCCAAACAAGCAGCAACCAAACAGGGATATGTTGATGGATATAAGACTTACAGTAGAGTATCCATGACGACTGAAGTTCCCACTCGATCACAGTGCTCTTACCACCCCCCTATTCGCTCGGGTTACTCAGAGAAAGGACAGTTGAGGAGAGGTAGGCAGGTGGATAACAACAACTTGGAAGCAACGTGAAGGCTCGAGGTGTGTAGGTAGAAAGGTTATTATATACTTTTTTCTTCTTTTTCTTCTTTCTCTTCCGACTCGGTAATAGCTATTTCAGTAAACAGCCAGCCCCATAAAATGAACTCAAGAGATTCCGGTTGCTTTTCGAAACCCGAAGCCAGCGCCCCCCCGATGCTCGCCAGAAGGAAGGTTACCACCAAGCCGGACCGAATCTTTGATCTTTGGTAGTCTGGAATCCGGAATCATAAGTTGACCTCTAGATGTGACGAATCAGGTTATGCCGGTAGATGAGTAGTCCGAAATAGAAATCCACGTAAATTTCGAACGGAGATTTGTTTCCCTTCTTCCTTTTCTCTTTTTTAGAAAAAAAAAGTTCCTTTTTTAGACAAGGCCGCGTAAATCCCGCGAACCAACCGATAGGTGATGATTATAAGGATAGAAATAGAACCCAAAGAAAAGAAGAAATTATTGGAATCTGATGTTCCCCTCTCCTTCTCTCTTCTTCTTCTTTTTTCTCTTTCTTTCCGTCTCTCTTTTTATCTTATTCTTGTGTCGGGTCGTGGGTGTAAGAAGGTAAATGATGACACAGAATATCAAGGTAAGAAAAAGGTTAAGAATAGGATGTAGAGAGAAAAAAAACAAAAAGGAGGCAAAGAGAAAAGAAAAGAAGTTAGCTTTAAGCTTTTTTTTTCTCCCACTCTCCCTCTTTTAGGATGCAACTACAGATGAAAGTAGGTATGTACTACTAAAGGTATTGGCTCTTGTTCTCTAAAGGTTAGTTTAGTGAGGAGAATCAGACCCCGGCAGATTGCTTTATTTAGGAGAAAAAAAAGGGCACTTGCGCAGGTGATGGGGCATGAACAATGAGATCAGACGGAGACCACTACCTGCAAGGCTCCTGCCGAGGACCAAGCAGCCGAGTCGATGGAAACATCAAAGTGCAATTAGGTCATAGGTAGGTGTACCTACCTCTTTTAGTCACCCACATCAGTACTAGCCTGTACTAGTACTAAGTAGAAGTAGCAGGTAAGTACTTAGCAAACCTCCAGTTCTACAACCCCCGTCACCCTTGCTGCCTTCCTGAGGTGATAAGGTTAACCCGGTCCGATAACCTCTACCTAGGTAAGTACTTAAGCGGGTAGGTAATAAGTAAGTACTTACTTACTTAATTACTTCCTAGTCCCTTGGTGGGGTGGCACAACCAACATTACCTTACCTAACAAGCCACCCCAAGCCACCCCACCTGAGTTTTTAGTGACCAAAGGATGCTGACCTCACTGAAGAGGGACCCGAAAAAAAAACCCGATTTTTTTCAAGACCTTTTTTTTTTTAAACTACACAATCTCCATATAGGCTCGTTTTATCAATTTTGAATCCCATACCTCTGGGGGCTCCGGACGTCTGGCGACTTAGGTCCTTACACAAAACAACATCACCGGCGACCGATCTAGCAGCCTGCGACCTGGTTATTGCTTCTTCCGATCCCCTTGCAGCCTCCTCTGCCTCGGGCCGCACCACCCATCATCGTCATGGCCACCGATTTCGACGTGCACCCGTCGTCGCCCTTGGGCTTCTTGACCACCAACCCAATCGCTGCCGCTGTGTCCAATGCCTACAATGCCTTCTCCGAACGGCGGGCCACCCTCGGCCTGTCCAATCCAGGCACGGTTGAGACAATTACCAAGGAGGTCCAGCGCGAAGTCTCCCTCACCAACTACATGCACACTGGTATAAGAGCCGACCTCACCAAGGCCGTCAGCTTGTCGCCCTTGTTCCAGGTCTCCCACCAGTTTGCTATGGGCGAGCAGATGCGGCCCTATGCCTTTGCAGCTCTGTTCGGTACCAACAATGTTAGTTGTGACCCCCCTCTTGCTCTGATCGTCCCGTGGTCTTCTAACACGCCACGCCTACCCCTCCCACCAGGTCTTCCTGCAAGGGAGCATGGACAATGATGGGCTGCTGTCGACGCGCTTCAACTACCGCTGGACTCCCGCCCTTGTCACCAAGACCCAGTTTCAGATAGGCGCCCAAGACATGACCTCGGTCGAAAACGAGTACACGGGCAGCGACTTCACCTCGTCGATCAAGATGCTGAACCCCTCGTGCCTCGAGGGTGGCCTTACCGGCATCTACATCCTCAGCCATCTTCAGTCGATCACCAAGAAGCTTGCACTGGGTATCGAGGCTGTATGGCAACGTGGCGCCCTGAGCCAGCCCCCCGAGTCTGCCATGTCCTACTGCGCAAGATACAAGACTGATGACTGGGTTGCCACCGCCCAGCTTCATGCGCAGGGTGCGCTGAACACAACTTACTGGCGCCGCTTGTCCGAGAAGGTACAAGCTGGTGTTGACATGACACTACAGGTTGCGCCAGGTCCCGGTGGTCTGATGGGCGGAGCTCTACAGAAAGAGGGCATCACTTCTGTCGGTGTCAAGTACGACTTCCGTATGTCGACGTTCCGAGCCCAGGTCGACTCGAAAGGCAAGCTAGGCTGTCTGCTAGAAAAGCGCGTGGCCCCTCCTGTCATGATGTCTTTCTGTGCCGATGTTGACCACTACACGGTAAGTGCCCAGATCCCCGAGGAATTTGGTCAAGGCTAGGCTAACCGATATGTCTGTAGCAATCTGCCAAGGTTGGTCTAGGTATCACCATTGAGGCTGGTGGCGAGGAGTTGCAGGAGCAGCAAGATGCTCTTGGTCCCCAAGCCTCCCCCAACATCCCCTTCTAAGCTCCCCATCCCGACAAATTCTTGCCGAACAGACAAACCCCCCTCTACCACTAGTTCAATGCGCCGTTCGGTTTAGGTAGCATACCATCTCCACGTGTTGTTGGTAATGCTTTCTTGTCAACCGTGGAGGCTATCACCAACCAGTTTCTGACATTGTGTTTTACTACCCCCCATGCTATCCATCACCACGCAGCACACACGTTGGTGCAGGTGGTCATCAATTCCCCCGTTGAAACTCCAAAAAATATATCACGACTATAGAACATCCTCTCGCATTCGCGCTGGGAATTGGGTCTGGCTAGTCCTAATTTCCGACCTCCCCGGGGCGACTCTGTCCATTTGGAAGGCATCAAGTGGATGACGCGAAAAACAAAAATGTGTACAATACGTAACGAACAACACTACTAGAAGGATACGGGGAAAGGGGGAAGAGAAGGGGGGGCTGCATTGATGGACGGATGATCTTAGGCTAAGGCGCGCGCGGTGGGAGTTTTTTAAGTGGTTGTGCGCCCATGCTTGATGACGATGTCAACACGGTCTCGCGAAAGAGAGACGCTGTAATTAACCGAGTTGGGTACTGTATATAGTTACCCGTGAATGTATAACATCATGACCATGCTTATTATGGAGCCTCCTTTTTTTCCCCTGAGCTGACATGTCATATTAGCGGGCTTATCTTGGGTATCATGTACGGTATCTACTATAAAGTGTTCGCGACATATCGTGTTGGCGACATATCGTGTTGGCGGCTGTGAGTGGATGGTGATACTATATATGGGATGTCGTAGCGTAAGAGGAGGGAATATGTTTATGATTATGGTGTGCAGCTGGCCACAGGAGCCGGAGCCCCCCCAAGACTCCGTGAACACAGAATACAACGAACCCCTTAAATGGAATTATATAGTAGGTACTATTAAGCTAACTGTTTGTACAGAAGTGCCACCCTCTCCTCTTCCCCTGCCAGATAACGATCCTAAGCCCCCAAAGGGCCACCCAGCGTGGGGAACCTGGTGAACCTGAGGACCCGGGGGACCCCTGAAGAGCTACCAGTTCGCATAATTGTATGGGCCCGGGACCCCCTTTTCGCTTCCACTCTAGCTAAAGGACCCCCTCCCCTGATTGTCTGTTAATGAAATCGAGTTATGATACTCTACTGTCGCTTGTTCTGTAACAGAGACTGCGAGGAACAAAAAGAGAGAGAGAGAGAGAGAGAGAGAGAAGAAATGAGATTATTGGTACACTTGAAATATTACGGTGGTTTTCTTGGTGTGTAGAGAGGTCCTATATGAAATCCACATGCATCTTGTCACTCCTTTGGCTTACTTTAAAATACAGACGTGAGTTCTCCCCTTCCCCCTTTGAGAAGCCAAAATGAACTTCGTCCACTCCATCTGATCTGAACCACATAGGTAGATAGATATAAGGAAATTGTAATCGAGATTATTATTATTATTATTGTTCTTGTCGACCTAGAGACTACCATAAAACCCCAAGAGCCATTGACACTCTATCCTTCAGACCAGCATATTATACAGTGATCATCTAGCTTTTAGAAGAACCTTGTGATGTTTCAGGGAGTTTTGTCTCCAACAAATCAGCAACTGTATCCAAGTTCTTCTGAGAGCTCAGAAAGCCAAGAAACGGTACGTCTACCCGGAAGGTATTCCAGAGCCATGTCCAGAACTCGGACGCGATCTTACTGTCTACCCCGTACTGAGAAAACGATTTCTGGTACCAAGTCGACCCGATCTATGGGCATCGGGATCAAGTTGGAGAAGCGCTAGCCGATGGGCTTGTTAATCGAAGCTCAAAGCGATCTGACCGGCGGACCAAGAAGAGACGTTAAAATCATAGTTGTCATCTGAAACACTGCGCGCGTTGATATTCTTTGTCGAGGCGTCATGGTATGGAGCTCTACACTACACTCGCAGATGCTTGTATACCTTGATCAGACGAGACAAGAGCCGAATTAAAGCTGACGTTGGAAAATTCGGAGACAAGATGTCGATAGTCTGATGTGCTTATGAGCCCTCGGACCTGAGAAAAATAGCCTCTGTAGCCGGGGATGGATAGCAAGCAGCGGGGAACACTATATGATTTTTCAATCTTGCGATCCCCGTCAGCCAGGGTAGTTCGTCCAAGCTGAGCAAGCTGTACCAACGCCAGTCTATATCATTGATGGCTAATTTCTGTGACTTAAGGAGCTCATGGCGTGGGTAGACCCGGTCGCGGAGTTCTACACTTACACGTGGCTCGGCCCAGAGAAGCTCAGAATAATCCCAAGGATAAAGGGGGAAGATTTTGACATGATCCCCTAATACACTCTGGAATATTGTTCATCTGGTGCCATTCAAGCTCGCAGCCATGAAGAGAAATAGTGCCTGCTAGTTTTCTAGTGGCACAGGCTTACATCCCGGTTCTTGATCAAAGATGATGTATAGAGAAGGCAATTTTTGCCCATATAGGTAGGCTTGTATCTAGTAAATTAAGCCCTCCAGAGCAGAGTGAGGACCGCTTTTGATCAAGTGACATCTCTGACGTGCGGCCCACCGCATGATTTCCAAGTTGAATTGGACGGGGGTTTTCAAGTTTACCTCGCCGGTACTTACCTAGGGATATCGACGGGGCCGTCATTATAGGGAGTTCGTCCTCGATATTACCTATAAATGAATACATCTCACACATCAAAACTATCCACTTCAACGTCTCTGTTAATATACGGTATGATAAGCTTCCTTTTTTTTCGATTATTGATTGTTAATAGTTTAAAACTTGACACTTCTCTTCGCCATTATTCCGCAACCCTGAAGATGGCTTATCCTGCGGATAAGTACAATTTATGCAAGCATCTTGCTTTACCTACTTCGAAAGTCCGAGACCACAGTATTTCGCGCATCAACGACCTGCCGCATGGGGAAAACCAGAGGATCTAGGTGCTGTAGTAGATTCAAAGGCGAGAGTCATTAGTGTCCGGATTGCGGGTCGTGGATACTAGTTCCTTTGCTCTATTACCGCCTGGACACCCACAGAACACAGTCTACGCTTTTGCTGAGAAGATTTCGGATGATATAAAGGGGTGCAAGTAAAGCAAGGAGAGAAAAAAAAAAGGGGGTGGGGGTGGGGGAGCATCCCATAAGGCTGATGTCAGAGACTAAGTTGTTATAGGTCACTAACCTAGAACATCAATACTTCTAAGTTTGTTCATCTGTTCCCACTTGCGAATGCCCGTATTGTCCCTACAAGTGTTTATGCTTAATTACTTAGGTACCTATCCAAAAGCATGCTATGGAGCATTACTTGGCTCCCGTGAGGCTAAAGACCTGTCAAAGTGATTTGAGCCTGATATTGAGTCGACTCCCGACTTGGGGGGGATTATGTTATGAAGGTTGAAGGACATAATGAGCAAGTTGGACGCTCCTATGTCAGTCACACCCTATAATCATAATGATGGCTCGTTGTGCTACCCCCTTTATTGTCACCCACCCTTCGAACCTAAAAGGTTGAGTCACTATCAGATAGAAACTTACAATTATCGTAGCTCATGCCGGAGAGCCTGTAGTAGCAAATATGATATACCTACTTAATAAGGTTGTCTCAATCGTGATATAGATTATCGCGTGTCTTGAATCATACTAAACTGCTCTATCATTTTGCTCCCGTTGTGACCTCTTATCTTGCAAAGGCTTGAGATGGACGAACCCTCTATCTCTATAGTCTAACACTGGTAACAGTGGGCAATGTAACGGTATACAGTATGCGCATAAAGAGTAGGGCGGTCATTGCACAAAGAACTGCTACTAGAAGCCTCTCTTTGTACTTGTTCATTGAGTAGGTAGGTAGGTATTTATTATATTCTCGTGCTATACGCTTGCTCGTAGCGCATCAATATAGGTCTACATTTGGCAGGCAATGTGAACCACGTTACTATGGAACATCAAGCTTCGAAAATACTTGATGAAGGGAATAGAAAAGCAACATAAGAGGGGAAGAAAAAGACTGCGTTTCGCGCGGCTTCATCAGAAGCCATATATCCCTTGTCATTGGAAAACTACCGATGTGGTTATCAACTCGATTTTTTTTTCAAGCATACGTAGAGAACGCGACATATAATATTCCACGATGCTCGTTCCCGACTACAGCGGCTGCTCGCCGGCCGAAAAAGAGGCACTTCTCAACGGACCTGCCCTCGCTCCGCCTCCTAACGTCACTCCCAACTTCAAGAACCCGCCAAACGGTAGCGATTTTTCTATTGGTATCACCTGCCTGTGTATCGTCGTATCTTTGCTTCTCGTTCTAGCACGACTGTACGTGTCGTGGTTTGTGTCTAGGAAGCTCTATCTCACCGACGGTCAGTAACATGTCAACAATACATACCCAGCCCAGATGGGATCGCGATCTATTCGCAGCTATGTAGGTACCATTTGCTGACGGGATTACATCCACGGGTAGTCCTGCTGCTAGTATCATTCGTAAGTTACACCTTGCCATGAGATGGAGACATACTTTAACCATAAGAGCTGTGAGCTGATGAAATTGGACACAGGCCTTTCATATAGCATATGACAGCATCATTCTCGAATCGATTGTTCGTGTCGGATATCTAATGCACCAGTGGGATATCGATCTGCGAGACTTTATATACATGCTGCGTGTAAGCACTGCAAACTGTGTCGCCAGATGCCGCTGTTAACTGCTATAGTCTTTTACGATATGCCCGACCATGTACACCGTATCGATTGTATTCATCAAGTTCGCCATAGTTCTCGAATTGCTGGATATCTTCAATCCGCACAGGGTTCGAAACCTGTTCTACTGGTGCTCATACGTTATCATGGCCGTCAACTTTCTCTTCTATACTGCAGCGGTCATCGTGTCGAACATGGCTTGCAAGCCGTATGCAAAAAACTGGGACCCGTTTGTTCGAGGGACTTGTGCATACGATCCCACGAAACTGTATGTTACGTCGGGGACGATCAACTTCATTGTTGACATTATGATCTTTCTTCTCCCGCAGAAGATCATATGGCGGCTACAAATGTCGACCCAAAGAAAGCTCTGTGTAGCCGGTATATTTGCTATTGGCATCTTGTATGCTCTTTATCCATACCCAGCTCTCTCTCCCGTGTGTATGTGTGTCAATACTAAGACCATCGTCGTCTAGTGGACTTGTATCCGCAGGGTTTCGACTTTATAGTATTGTCCAGTTCACGACAGCGCCCGACAAATTGTTTGCTTTCACCGTCCTCGGTCTATGGACTACGGCTGAGATGACGTGTGGGATTATCGTGTTTTGCGTACCTTCTGTCCCACGGGCTTTTGTAACCTTGGGGCTACCGAAAATTATCTCTTCACTCAAGCCTTGGGCTTGCGCTCGAGCGGGGAAGCCGAAAGGCTCCAGCACGGAAAACTCCTGGTCAAGTCTAAGCAATAACGAAAGGCGCCCGCGACAATACCTTAAACTTGAAGGTCGTGGTCGTGGCCCTGGACTTGTCCCACTTCAAGATCTTGAGCCTACACTGGGTTCCGCCCTCAAGTCTCCACGGAGTGGCCATCCCGATCCGATCCAAGAGTATCCAGGCATTCTTCGCACTACTGTGATTACCAGCACCTCGTATGAGGATACCGGTCATGTCACGCCAGATGCTCAATTTTTTTGCCAACATCCATGGGCCTCCACACCCTCGGTCACGGGCTCGGAAAGGGGCTACTTGGGGGCAACAGCAGTAAGCGGCGGAGTCCCGTTATAAGGAGTAGGTACAGAAGAGTCATGGGCGCTTCGAGACTTTGAGGGAGAGTTCTTCGGCGACCATTCTCAGTCTAACGCTATCCGCGGTCTTCTTCTTTCTTTGCCCGGCTTCTCTCTCTCTCTCTTTGTTTTTTTTTTCTTTTTTTTTCTTTTTAGACTAACCAAGATCTCGGGTTATTACGACAACCCTCATTTTACTATATTATTTACCGGAGATGTCAATATTCTAATATGGGGTACCTGCATTACTCCACCATACGAGCCTAGCCTCTTATCTAGGTACCCTCCTTACTGTTCAGCTCATAACAATAGGGTGAAAGTTGATGAATAAATTTTGAATGTAAACAATCTCTCACGAGAAAATGGCAATTAGCCATTATGTAGTTAGGTACTTAGGTAGATATATTTATTACTAAGCCACCTGGTTATTGATACTCTTAGCTAACCTACATAGGTACTGGTAGGTCTCACATTTATCCAGTACGTAGGTACCTATAAGAAGGACCTCGAAACCCACTTGTAAGTAAATTTATAAGTACCTAACTGCCTAACTTATGTATGTGGTATAGTGTCACTGTGCTTTAATGTTCTTATTTTCCAAGTATTCCCTCGAATCCGACTCTATAAGTAAGTATGTAGTTTGTAGTGTATGACATTAGGAATGAGGAAACTTTATGTTTATTAATAGAACCTAAACCACAAGTGTTCTTGAGGCTGACATTTTGAGTGGAGGCAGTTAAACTTTAATAGTATGTCGAAGTGGGTCATGCCAAGAAGAGGAACAAGAGCTCGGGTCCTGATAAGCCATCGATAAGAAAGGAATCGCCAAAACGTGGCCTCACAACGTCCTACCTAGTAGTATCGGTACTTGACCCAAGGTACCTGAGGTAGCTTTAAACGTGGGCACATGCAATCAATTGAATGTACCTAAACCTCTCCAATCTTTTAGGTCCTCTCTCCCCAATTCACCATCCATTATTAGCTGTCACCAATGCGACGACAACTTACACCACCACACCAACAACAACAACACCACAGAATATAGGCAAACCAAGAACAGGGAGAAAATTAAAAAGAAAAAGAAAAAAAAGGGGAGGGACGACGTTTCCCTAGACCAGCCCGCCACCATGTACAACTCCCTCACCCGGATACAAAATGTATTCGGCTTCTTCACCTCCGTCGCCTTCGTCGTAGCCGCCATCATCGCCGCCTCCGACCTCGCAGCTCCGCGAACACCCAGCGGTATTCTAGAGACCACCAGTGTCCAGGTGTAAGCCAGCCAACAGCTCCCTTCTCCTCCCATATTTATTCTTCTCCTCCACAACGCAAGCCGAGTGCTAACCTATTTCCCCCCGCCTTCCTACCACAGAGTCAAGGGCCGTCCGCACTACTACAGCACCAAGAAGGAGGAGTACGCCATAATCAAGTTCTCGCTGGAGGCCGACCTCTCGTCATTGTTCACCTGGAACACGAAGCAGGTGTTCGTCTACGTGACGGCCGAGTGGCCCTCCTCCTCCGCCGGCGCCACCGCCGACGGCGCGAACAACACGGCCGTCATCTGGGACAGCATCATCACGAGCCCGAGCGCCGACCACCTGAGCAACATGCCGCCCGTCGCCCTACGGAGGCTGATCGAGAGCACAGCGGGCAGGGTCATAGACCCGGGCCGGTACGTTTTTTCCCTCCTCTTCCGCCAAAGAAAAGAAAAGAAACGAGAAAAGGAGAAGACAAATAAAACACAAATTTTTATAACTAACCCACCTTCCCAACCCAACAGCGGCCGGTTCCAGCTCCACAACCACAAGCCCAAGTACCAGATCACGCACCCGTCGGGCCGCATCGCCGAGACCACCGACGTGACGCTGCGGCTGCACTACAACGTGCAGCCGTGGGTCGGCGCGCTGACCTGGGACCAGGGCTCCGACCTGGGCCTGTGGAAGCGCCTCGCCGACGGCGCCAGCGCCGCCTTCTCCCTGCCCCCCGTCAAGCGGAAGGACGGCGAGTCCAAGACCAAGTCCAAGACCAAGTCGGTATGAAAAAAAAAAGAGAGAGAGGGATAGAGAATTATATATAAGAAAAGAAAAGATGGAGAATAAGATAAAAAAATACCTACTTAAATAGGTACCCAAGATAATAAAGCTAAAGGGGGGACGACGGTGAAAGTTCGGAATACCTAGGAGTAGGAGTAGGAATAAATTCAAGACAGCATTGTGTGGTAGGATAGGGGTAGGATGTGGAAATAAGGAAAGTGGAGAGAGGAAGACGGATTGTCCCCCTTTCCCTCCCCCTTTCTTTTCCCTCTCCTATATAGATAGGTAGGTATTCTTTTTAAATGTTAAGCGTTTTCTTACCGTACCAATTACACAAATTCGGACTCAAATCCAGACATTGTCTGTGCAGTTTCGATTCTATTGGCGTGACGCTCTCTACGGATATTCGCATTGCCCCCCCCCCCCCCTGATAAATGGCTTTCACGCGTAGGTAGGGGAGGAGCTCGTAAGCCACTCCCCTCAAAACGCAGAACCGTACCGAACAGTCCCCTCCGGATAAGAAGTACGGTAATATCTAGAAAACGAGGAAGACGAAGTCTTTCATGACCAGGCGTTATACAGTAAGCTCTGGGGCAGGCAGATATAGCAAAGGAGCATTGTATAGATTAGAACACACTCGATATCGAGTATTATTCATCCACAATTCACGTCCTTAGAAGACGCTGAAGTACTAGGTTAGGCGTGCTAGGGGACAAGGGAGGTCAAACAACATAACCGACCTTCTCTCTTTCTTTCCCTCTCTCTCTCTCTCTCTCCATCACATTTGGGGGTATAAGGCAAAAGCAAAACATTAAAACCGACATACTCCGTTCTTTCCATGCAATCAGAGAATAGGAAAACATGAACCATGATGATGCTTGTTTCTTTCTTCGTCTTTTTTTCTTTTTCTGTTTTCCTCAGATGCTCCAGTGTAAACTCCATGTCTTCCTACCCGAGCTCCCATTCCCGGTACCCCTCGAATCCGAATCCTCTTAAGTGATCATTAAACCTCCATGATTGAATATCCGAGGCTCAGTCCGAGATATCAATAACCGGGTTTTCTACCGGTTCTTCCCGCAACTTAGCTGAAGGCATTTTATCGCCACGCTGCCGTCCAGCAAAATAATGACTCCGTGATGTAGATTGATTGTTCGTAGGTGGCTCGACATGTATATCTTGGTATCCACTGAGCGACCGCATCGATGGTAATACCACCTCTATAGGTGCTCTTTTTGGAGAGCCGACTTGCGTTTTCTCAGGTGTGCTCCCTCTTGCTCTACGGAATGCAGCTTCCAAATCTTCTACTAGCATTGGGTTTGTTGGTGTCCCAGTCCTACGAGGGGATGCAAGAGGGTGGATGAATGCCTGCTGGATTTCCTCACTATCATCCGTCGCAGTAGATGGCGCCCGAGCTCTTTTATTACCGTTTTCTCTGGCAGGCGACGCCGGGAATGCACCAGGAATGCGAGGATCCTTGCTAGAGCCAATGAGTATGGGCGACTGTGGCGGTTCGGAACATGCCTCTGAAATTTGGGGTTTAGACATTGATATGGTCTTGTTCTCCCCGGGAATGATCGACTCGGGCACGGCTTTGGCTACCTCCAGACCTTCTGTTCGATCCTTGGGGCTAGGCATCAATCCGGGGACGACATTATTACCATGTTCCCCCTTAGGTTTAGTTATTGGACCAATCTCAACAGTCATCATTTTCTCGTCGTTGCCTTTGAGGGCGGATGGCGCCGTCTTTGACACAGCGTGTTCACCACCCACGAGGGGACCGTGAGCTTCGACCACGCGTGCGGGTTTCGCTATGTCGTCGCTGCTGCTCTCTAGGTTAATAGTGTGTTGTCGGGGAGCTTCGCCGTTGCCTTCAGGTTTGTCTTTTTTCTTAAGCATCGCGGCTTGTCTCTTTCTTTCTCGTGCATCATCTTCCAAGGACTGCTGCTTCTGCTGAAGCCTAAAAATCAGTTCTCTGATGCTATTCCGAAGTTTCGGCGGATTGAGATTCCAGTCAATCCGATCGTCATGCTGAAGAATACTGTGGACAAACATGTCGGGATCTTTCAGAAACTCCTGGATGTATCCTAACAGATACAACCCGCAATCCCAATGATTCGATTGCTCAGGGACCCCCTTAGCCGTCATTCCCAAGGCACCAGGAGGCGTGATCTCAATGTTTTTCTTATCCTTCAACTCTGCAACTAGATACTGCTTAAGAATGCTGCAAGTAGGTGAATGCGATGTCCCCATCGAGTCAAGAGTAATGATTTTGGTCTGGCCAGGATTGTATTTTCGAGAACCAGTGCTATGTCGTTTCCCGGTCTTCTTGCTACGATTCTGGGTGCCGCTTAGGGTCTGGATCTGCTCTATCTCCCCTCTCGAATCATCAGAACCACTAATTAAATGAACGGGCTTGTCGCATTCGGTCGATGGTGTGTCGTCCTGACCCGAACCCTGTCGGTTGTCTGCTGTTTTCTTAGTCTCCATAGTCAGATTGTCAGAACTAGTGATTGACATACGGCTCAAATGGTCAATCACTTCGTTCTGTGCATTATAGGCTACTAGGTCAGAGCTCGGACCATCGCTTGTTGATCCGTGTTGTCGAGGGACGTCTTGTGTTGCCGCGGCATCATCGTCCTCAATTGTGATAGAATCTCTTTGGTGTGCGTTGAACTCTGTGGGCTCTCTCGGAGACGGTAGTAGTTTTGGTGCATTGTATATGATCGCAACGTACCAGTGGGTATATTCATTGATTGGAACAATAATGTAATCTTTGGTGAAAAGATCAACTTTTGAGGTCCACGCCTTGACACTATCGTAGTTGATCTGGTGACCACTCTTTGCCATTTTTAGCTTGTCGTAGAAGAAGGTATTTTGGAAATATATCCTCCGAGCAAGATCTGGTCTTTCGGTCTCTAGTCGGTCTTGGAGATACCGTAGATAGAATATGACTAAATTGTCATTCAAGAACTGCCCCTCATCCAATCGATGAATATCGTCTTTATCGACGATGGCCCGATTCTTCCCATGGGCAGGAAAAACCAGTGAATTTCGCCAACTGCTCTCCCATCCCGGATTTTTAGAAGTCCATGACTCAAATTCCGGGTAGGTCGGTTCTGGTGAGTTTCTTAGTGCAAATGCTGCGCGGGTTGTTCTTGCTGGCCGCTGTGCTTGTGCATGATTTTCATAGAGATGCTGACGGAGACTCTCGGTCTTGGCTGAATGACCATGATCTGCGAGAGACAAGGGCACAGAAGAGGAAGACCCCATTGCGTCCTTCAACTTAGGCCGAGAAGTAGGACCATCTGCCTGCCTGGGGCCTCTCTGTGCTTCACGGTGTCGGGCTTCCGTATTATACTCGATGAGCTTTACATCATCTCCAATTGCATCGGCCGCCCGGTCACTATCTCTACGAACAGTACTCCGTTCTGCCCAGTCCATAAACTTTTGGAAAGTTTCTCTTAGCTTGTTGCTAGTGAACAGTTAGTAAGTCAATTGTGCATCCAGGTAGACTAGTCTTACACGGGACATGGCTTGATATCAATTCTGCTAAGAGAGGATAGGTGCCTCTTCATAGTAATCCATTGGTTGAACATGTCGAGCTCTTCGCGAGAGGAAAACTCAAGCAAAAGCTTCGGTGCACTGCTGGCGGAGGCTTCCAAGGAGCGCGATATATAAACAATGCAGCCTTCTTCCGATACCAGAACCGACTGCACTTTCGTGAGGTTGACCTGCAAGTACGTGTATTCGTCCCTTATGTTGCCATTCTTATCTGTGGGGTGCAGAAGGGTACTGATTTCTCGCAATGAGAGGAAGCACTGCTCATCCTCGCTCTTTTCTGCCGCTTGATATTTAAGTGATCCTGAAACGCCCCTCGCAATGCGGAGCGGAGACGTTAGTATGGCTTTGGCGAGGGTTATGTCATGAGGTCCACGCAGTTTTGACGATGGCATTTTAGTGCCCGAAAATTTAGTCGGTTTGATGTCGTTCTTCCTCGATACACTTGAAGACATGATTTGTCGCTTGTAAGGGAGCTTCTGTGCTATTTCCTTGTCATCGTTAGCCAGCTCATCCTCACTCGAGTCTGTCGATGAAGTTCGTTTATTCTTCGGATCCGATTTGTTGATAGCCTTGCGCATGATTCTGACGGCAGAGCTTTTATACCGGGAAGTGCCGTTGCCACTATGCGTCGTTCCTCTTTGTGTTTCATGCGTCTGGGCCGGTATTGAGCTCTCGGGGCGGCCCTTAGCACTCATATCGTGATCGCTTATCGACTCTATGTCATCCTCCTTGTCAGCCATGCTGGAAGATCCAACGAGCTGGTTGGTTTGGTTATCGGGTGCTTTATGGCGTGGTCGTTTGGGCGCGCGTGGCTTCACAAACTTCTCTGAATTGCGGAACTCTGATATGTTCGACTGGGACTGCCTGGCGTTCGAAGACTGGACGCTCACGGTTATCTGAGAGTCGCTCACGGAGTGAATGCTATCGGCAGAGCGTTTCCGTGGTCTGTCTTGGCCTATGGGCATATCAGGCGATGGCACAAACTGGGCGTGAGTGTGGTGGGCGTGGGATTGGGCATCGGATTCGACTTTTTGGCGTTTCGTGGGAGGCGGGCTCAAGCGAGAAATGTGTGGCGAAGAGGGAGGTGCGGAATGCGCGTGTCTCTGGGTGTTCCCATTCAGTGTGTTGATGGGCATTGGCGCACCAAAGTTGGTACCCGGCTTGTGCTAAACTAAGGCATCAGCAACAGGCTTTGCACTTGGGTTAGCTCTGGAGGCAACAACATACAACACCACCCATGCCGGCAGTATGTCCCAAGTCAGAGAGCCGCCTGTGTCAATTTAGTCAAGTTGACTGCCAGGCGAGATTTGTAGACCTCACTCGCGATATCGGAAGGAGCGTGGGGATTCGTGGAAGATCGGAGAGACGTCCTAGTCGACATGCTTAGGCCTGTGGTGTCGTCTTGGTGCCGTGAGGTATTGCTGGTCGCAAGCTCGTGTTCGTGCGCATCGCTTTGTGTGCGGGTAAAAGGCGGATGGGCAGGAGAGAGGAGGGGGAATAAGTAAGTAGGTAAGAAGTGCTACAACAGAGTCAGCAAACTGCGGGTGTTCTGGTGCAGATGCTGCTTTGGCCATGGATGTCTCCCACCTTTTTAGAAAACACCACCCGTTAACCTCATGAAGTTTGCATGTGGATCTCGCGGCATGAGATACGGCAGCGGTTTGTGGGAGTTTGTGTGTGCGTGTATGCGTTTGTGTAGGTGTATGAGTGTAAGTTGTAGGTTGTAGAATTGGCCTTAAAGATTTTAGTAGTAGGTAGTAAGTAGGTGGTGTAGGTTACGGTGGTCATGCAGGTGGGAAAATGGAACCAAGGTGAAGTAAGGAAGACAGAGGATGCGGCTGCAGCCGAGTTAACTTGACACGCTAATATTAGGTACCTACATGTATCAAATGTATGTTACCTGATGTCCCCGCCATTTAGGTGGGTATCTGTACGAAATCTCGGGTATCTCTAGGTACATGTACCATCTCATTATTTTTTTTAAACGCGGATAACGCGCCCAACCAGAAACACCTTCAAGCACCTTACCGACGTCACTCATGAAAAGCAACTAACCTATGTAGGTAGTAAGTAGGTAAGTTAAGTACTTGGGTGACCTAATTGCCTGGGCCCAAGTCTAAGTACTTAGGTAAACATCGGTTAAGGGTATAGTAATTCATAATTCATGTAACCTGATCATCTACCTAACCTTAGTAGGTAACCTTACTTTAGGTAGGTTATACTATCCTACTCCGCCTTCGAGTAGACACTCAACCTATTGCCCGCACCGCACAATTGCTTCTTGTTACCGCCGCAAGCTATGTTGCAGTCTGTCGCAGTCACATTCTCTGACCCTTGCGTCAACTCATCGCCACAGTAGCACTCGCTCCCGTACTCGGTGCCAAAGTACGTGAACCCGTCGCAAAAAGAGGCACAGGTGTCGAGCGTCATGTTGGCCACCACATAGCTGTTAGCAGCGAGTGCCCGCGGCCCGTTAGCGACCTCGGTCTGGCACCCGAACCATGTGTAGTTGCCCACCGTGACCGGCTGCGAAGGTCCATTTGTGCTGTTGGAGTAGTATAGCACCAGGCGATTGCCTGCGCCACAGTATTCAAGCTGGTCACCCGTGCAAGTCATGCTGCAGTCAGTCAATGAAGTCTCGTTGCTCGAGGCATCAGGCACATTGCCACAGTAGCATTCGCTACCGTATTCCGTACCGAAGTAGTGATATTCCTCACAGAATTCGGCACACAACTCCAATGTCATGCTATCTCCTGAAGATGTCGCCTTAGAACCCAAGGCGCGTACGCCGTCACCTTCTGTCCAGCAGCCCGTGAACGTGTAGCTTGAAACACTAGGTTTAAACTGAGGCGAAGTTACTGTTGCAGAAGAAGAAGTTGTTGGCACAGCAGAAGACGCAGATGGAGAGCTTATTGTAGATATCGTTTCCGAACTTATGGGCGTGGCGGAGGGGATTAGGCTCGACGTAGTACTCGCGATAAGATCACTTGTAGTACTGGAGCTAGAGTCTGATGTCAGGGAGCTAGTGGCACTAGAATCCGATGCGCTGGGGACAGATGACACGGAAATGGTCGAACTTGATGTTACTATCGCTGACGCCGAGGATGATCCAGTTGCCTTTTGGTACAACTCAAGCCTGTCGCCAGCACCACAATACTCGTACTGGTCTCCAGCACAAACCATGTTACAATCACCATCAGGGGCAGAAGTGCTGAGAATACTTAGAGTGTTTCCACAATAGCATTCACGCCCATATTCAGTAGCCCAGTATGTATAGGATGCGCAATTAGAAGCGCACAGCTCCAAGGTCATGGCGTCATCTGCATAAGCCGCTTCGTTTAGGGCGCGGCCGGCAACCTCGTTGTAACAGCCAATACGGACATATGACGACACAGTCGGCTTGGCTGCAAGCGTGGCCGTTGGAGTAGGCTGGGTAGCTGTCGTGACATATAGCTCTATGCGGTTGCTAGCTCCACAGTATTCCGTAGAGTCTCCAGAGCAGACCATATTACAGTCAGTAAGAGTAACACTTTCACTACTGGACTGAAGCGAATTGCCACAATAACCTAGAATATCAAGGTGTTAGCAAAGAAAAATTTCAGCTAAAATAGCAGGGCTCTTATCTTAGGGGACTACTCACACTCGCGGCCATATTCTGTCCCCCAGTAAGTGTACCCGGTACAATTGCTCATGCAGCTCTCCAGAGTCATAGTGTCGTACGCAAAAGAAACGCCGTTAAGAGCGCGAGTCCCTTGGACGGTTGATTCTGTTTGACATCCTACTAGTTTGTAACCACCAAGTGTCTGTCGATGATATAAGGTCTCGGCTGGTCCAGTGCTAGAACTGGTTGTGCTGCTCACGGTCGATGAAGAGGCGGATGAAATAACTGATGATGAGGATGTAATGATAGAAGACGACGATGTGACAGAGTTGACCGTTGAAGACGAAGTCGATGAGCTTCCTGGGGCTGTTGAAACCTGTCCGGTAGAGCATAGTGACGCTGGAGGGTTCTGGAAGCTTCGGCAGGTCGCCGCTAACTCACTCGCAGCATTGAAGTCGTCCCTGAAGGCCGAAGTGCCGCTGCCGCTAATCACATCGATTTTTGTAGCATAGTCAAGATCTCCAAGTCCAGTGAAATTGGCCGTATAAAAGGTATAAGGCCCCACACATGTCCCCTTTGTCATGGGAATGGTGGCGTTCTTCAGTGTAGGAATGGGCAGGTTGGGGTTACCGGTCGGCTGTTTGTATGAGAGGAACATATCAACAGGAAGAGTACCACGATCATTACGAACCTATCATAAAAGGATTAGAATCATTGCGCCGGGGATCTTGTGAAGACTCAAGATACTCACTGCTGCCGTGACCGTTAGTGTACCAGAGAGAAGACAGCTCTGGGGTTTCTGTAGGAGAATGGCGTCTTGCATAGGATACGAGTTCCCATTGTTATCAAAGAGTTGACTCAACCCGCTGGCCATATTGAGAGTCAAGGTATATGACGAAATGCCGGTGGAAGTGGAGATGACAGCGTTGATCGGAAACCACTAAAGTGTTGTTAATGATATACCATACTTGATCAGCCTTATGTCTGTTTGTTTACTCACCACAAATGTGTCATCGAACCCCTGAGTAGCCCCCAGTAAGCTTGCGGTGTACTTACACCCAGAACTACCACAATTGCTACCTCCACTTCGATCTTGATAATTCAATACAACACTCGATACTGAATCTCCCCCTAGTTCGGTTGTGCGAACGCGGATGAAACCAGTTAGCTGCATTGTAGTAGCCCCGGAGTTCAGGGCTAGTTGCATATTGACCGGCTTCACAGTATATGGCTGGATCGGATCAGAAAGAACGACGCCCGCAGGGACTGTATCAATCATTTTGCGAAGGACGACCGCGCATATATTGTTAAACTGTGTAGGATCTGCCATGGCATTGACTGTGACGTTGCTATCATAGTTGAAGACCTTGAAGTCGGAATTTCTTGTAGCCTTGATCGATGGCCCAACTACCATGGGATTCGTTGTGTTGCCGGCAATGTACTCAGTAACGATTTTGTTGTCGAACACTGCCACAGTCGAGTCTGTCGGTGCTTCACCATTCGCGGTCGAACCAACAGGTACTATCTGGGGAAATTCTGCTTCGTGAACTCCCCCAATAGAGTGGCCGCAAGCAACCGACTGAATCATCTCCGTCTTGCTAAACCCCATTCTCAGGTACTGCTGCTCGAAGGTGTAGGCAGTGTTCTGGGGTAAAGGGACACCTATAGGACCTCCTGCCACCGCATCGACTCTTCCACCGCTGACGGGCACGACTGGACCACCACAGGATCGTACCGCATAATACACTCCTAGGGCGAGCAGGTCTGCCACACCTGAGCGGCTCGTATAGTAGTCGGCCATAAATTTAAGAGTTGTATTGAACCCGGGCCCAAGGTTGTCCGAACTGGTCAGTTCATATTGCAGCGAGCCATCTAATCCACCACTTCGGACGTTATTGAGGTTCGTCGATGTAGCCATATCATGGAAAGCCGCTCGCAACCACTCAGCAGCATTGTGTCGGCCAGGCCCAGAAGCCTGGCTTGAACAAGGAATAACGGTGCCGCCAAACTGTCGAGCCCGATAACCACTCACTTGATACATGATCTCTTCTAATTCGTCGTTGGAGGATGGCCATGTCGGGTCTGCGCCCGCGAGGATGCTCAACGAGAGCCATGTCCCGAGAGACAACTTACACCAACGCATACTTCTCCTTGATATCCCCTCAAAGCCAATACTATTAAAAATTAGGAATATGAGGGAAAAGAACGTGATTCTGACTTCAAGCCGTCAGGTAGAAGATTGAAGGGGCATCTCGGCTAGAGGAACATGATATAAGCCCGGGCAGGGAAATATAAGAATTAAGATATCGGGAAACATGCCATGTGGATACGACAGAAGACATTTTCCCCAACCTATTGCACGATAGATGATGCTTACCTCCTACAACCCCATGGGTACCAGCGCCATGACACTCCAACGCATACTCGGATGGTGTACAGGTGTTGGAGCGGCGTTGGAGGGCAATAGTACGCGCCCAGAACCTACCAACCCTTGCACAATCGGAATACGAGACCAGGCGACGGTGCAACGCTACCTAACACCTAGGTGCGGATTGGCCGGCGATTTTGAGGGTTTCCAGCCGCAGATGATAGCGGAGATAGCTAATGCAGGCCAGCATATGTGGTCATATTCCCATATCGGAGGCGATTTCGCTTGCTTAAACCAACTTCCCGCCTGGGAACTTGACGGCTGCAAACGGGGGATCTACAACCCAACAGCTGATCAGCACCAGCCTCGATATGTAGGCCGCTGATCACCTGGATGGGTTTCAGCCGCCTCCATCTTGACAGCATTGGGTTTGAAGATTGAGCTCGGAATATCGAATGCTACTGTGCCCTCTGCTCGGAATAGGACATTAGAACATATTCCGAGAAATCTGACAAGTCAGTGTGGGCGCATTTCGAAGCTCGTATCTATTGTCTGGTAGACCCTGATCGAAGACATGCCCAGCAGCTTCGGGCCTACGCTAACGAGGAAAACGGCGACCGGCACGCGGTAGGCGATGGCCATGAAGTCGAGCAATTTGGTGCTCATCCCAAAACCGTTAGGCGAATTGCCTCAGGGTCCAGCGGTCACGGACTAGGTAGCACTCGGCCGCCTAACGGGGGATCTGTCTTTCTATACGGACTGCATTTTGGGTTGTTCAGCTCCGTCGTGTGGCGTCAAATCAGATCGTACCGCACCAGTGGATGATGCCAAAGATGCCGGGGTTTACAGTACATTTGGTGATACTAACCGAGACATTTCGACACGTGAACCGTCATGAAGGCGCACAAGAAATAAGAGAGAACTAATCGAAAAGTTTGAGGTGAGATCGATGCTAGTGATGGAGTGATGAGATGATGGGATGCTGACCGGCATGTGTCTTCAGGGATTCACGTTCACGTCGCTACAACATACAACGGGCAAGACAAGATACCTAAGGTTAGGGTAGTACTTAAATAAGTGGAGTTTATATATGGGCCCTTCCCGCCAAGACTGGCCCAAACAAACCCTTATCTAGGCCCTAAGACTCCGAGATCCTTGTTTGCCTTGTTCCTGGGTCGTCTAGATCTGCAATCTCTATCCGAGTTTCCACAATAAACCTCATCCCGTCTTACCAGACATCACCAGCCTTTCTAGCGACTCTGTAATTGGCTGCAGGCAAATTGTTTACAGCACATAGTTCATTAGTTTCGAAGAGAGATCGCAGGATATAAGCAGTAAGTAGTTTTTCTTTCATATTTCCTTCCAATAGATGTGCATTATATGTAAGCAGTCATATACTAGCTATTGTTAGTTGGGCGCAAGCGCCCAACCTTAACTTTAGCTAAAAAAAATATACTTGCTTATTTACTTGCTTATTATTTAACTAACTACTTAGCGTAACCGCTTCGCGAAGCCAGCGCCGCTGCTTTGCAGCTTTGCTGGCCTAGGAGGGGGGTTATAGGCGTATGTCGGCAAATGAGTTTTTTTATTAGGTCGCCAACCCGTTGCTGACCCGTTGCCAGTTAGGTTGCCAGCCAGGTCGCCAACCCGTTGCCAGCCAGGTTGCCAGTTAGGTCGCCAACCCGTTGCCAGCCAGGTTGCCAGTTAGGTTGCCAGCCAGGTTGCTAACTGCTTGCCAGCCAGGTTGCCAACTGGTCGCTAACCTATCGCCAACCCGTCGCCAACCCGTTGCCAGTTAGGTTGCCAGCCAGGTCACTAACCCGTTGCTAACTGGTTGCTAACTACTTGGCGTAACCGCTTTGCGGAGCCAGCGCCGCTACTTCGCAGCTTTGCTGGCTTAGGAAGGGGGGTTATAGGCGTATGTCGGCAAGTGAGTTTTTTGTTAGGTCGCCAACCCGTCGCCAACCCGTCACCAACTGATTGCCAGCCAGGTTGCCAGCCAGGTTGCCAGCCAGGTTGCCAGCCAGGTTGCCAGCCAGATTGCCAACCCGTCGCCAACCCATTGCCAGTTAGGTTGCCAGCCAGGTCGCCAACCCGTCGCTAACTGCTTGCCAGCCAGGTCGCCAACTGGTTACTAACTGGTTGCCAGTTAAGTTGCCAGCCAGATCGCCAACCCGTCGCTAACTGGTTGCCAGTTAGGTTGCTAGCCAGGTCGCTAACCCGTCGCTAACTGGTTGCCAGCCAGGTCGCCAACTGGTTACTAACTGGTTGCCAGTTAAGTTGCCAGCCAGGTCGCCAACCCGTCGCTAACTGGTTGCCAGTTAAGTTGCCAGCCAGGTCGCTAACCCGTCGCTAACTGGTTGCCAGCCAGGTCGCCAACTGGTTACTAACTGGTTGCCAGTTAGGTTGCCAGCCAGATCGCCAACCCGTCGCTAACTGGTTGCCAGTTAGGTTGCTAGCCAGGTCGCTAACCCGTCGCTAACTGGTTGCCAGCCAGGTCGCCAACTGGTTACTAACTGGTTGCCAGTCAGGTTGCCAGCCAGGTCGCCAACCCGTTGCCAGTTAGGTTGCCAGTTAGGTTGCCAACCCGTCGCCAACCCGTTGCCAGCCAGGTTGCTAACTGCTTGCCAGCCAGGTTGCCAGCTAGGTTGCCAGTTAGGTCGCTAACTGCTTGCTAGCCAGGTTGCTAGCCAGGTTGCCAACTGCTTGCTAGCCAGATTGCCAGCTAGGTTGCCAATTAGGTCGCTAACTGCTTGCTAGCCAGGTTGCCAGCCAGGTTGCCGACCTGTTGCCAGCTAAGTTGCCAGTTAAGTTGCTTGCAAAGTCGGCAAAAAAATTGCAGCTTACATTACTTTTATAACCAGTAGTTTTTAACCTCGTATGACTTATTACACGATCGTCAGCTGTCAGCAAGCCACACGAAAACTACACGAAAGCCACATAAAAGCCACACGAAAGCCTCGTATGTAAGCCTTGCCGCGAAACCTTTCGCACGACCCTGCGCGCGAAAAGGCAAAAACATCAAAAACAAAAGGATTTCGAAGGCGTATAGGCACTGTCCGAAAGCGTAAAAAGGGGAAAAAAAAGCAAACGAATGAATCGGACAGCGCGCAGATTCGAACGGTACCGGTCCAGGAGAGTGCAGGCCCGGGGGTCACTTATTCGAGTTTTGGTATTATATTATAAGAAATGGTACTACCTTAGGTACTAAGTAGTACACAATACACACGCATTCTATGTAAGTGCTAGAGAGGTAGCTACATATGTAGTTTCCTCTTCCTCCGACTGAATACGAGACTCTGTGCCCTCCTAATGTACGTAGGTACCTATGCATGTGAATCCAACATACATGTAATACTTAAATGTATAACAACACCAATTATCAAGCAGGGACATCGGAATACGTATCAGTGACTCACGACTGTGTGAGGGACTTGGATGAACCGCCTAGGTACCTCCTGGCCGCAAAGAAAATAAGAGTATACTATACTTACTACCTACTATACCTACATTTGATACTAACCTAGGTTAAGGTAATATCAAATGTAATCAATGTTCGCTCTGTAAGTCCACCCCACAACTGAACCACGCTACACTGCCCACATACCTTAGCATTACCTGAAGCATCCACACAGCACAAATGAATGATATATACAAACATGATTAAGAACACTCTAATCAAACAAAACATGGACTATCCAGACATAAAATCCGAATTGGTGTAGTGGCTAACATTTGACGCTCTCATCTTGTATGATCCGTCAAGCCCGGGGTTCGATTCCCCGATTCGGAGATATTCTCTTTTTTGCGTCTTTTTAAATTTTATAACTTTTACCTTTGGTAGTTAATTTTTTCTTATTTCTCGTCATTTATAATGTCTTCCTTTCGAGTTGTTGTTGTCTTCGGTTTTTTAGTCTTGTCCGTACTGGAGATTGTGATGTGTCTGTTGAAGATAATGAGTAGTAGATACCTAGTGCTAGTCCAAACAATTCGAGGTACCATGATTGATGTAGGTAAACTACAACAAGTCAGATTGAGTCTGGAGGAAGGTTCCAACATATCGAAGATATTTATATATGTAGTATTAGATATAAGTTTGTATGGTTATTGGTTATGCAGATAATGAATTAAAGCTGACTAACCATCCCGGTTGGTGCATAATCTGGTCTGCAAATAATAAACTGGAAGGCGGGGCAAGAAGTCTAAAAGGAGGAAAAAAGGGAAGTCGCTTAGCCCTGGCCCGCCAAAAGTTACAGCCCACACAAGAAAAATAATTTTGGTGGGTTTCTCAATTGCCTCTAATTTTCAATCCAACATCACCAATCCAATTTCTCGAGACCGTCGCCCAGCAAGTCGAGGTAGGTCACGCAAGCCTCCATATCCCATTCCATTTGCCTGTTTTTTCCTTTCTCTTTGTGATACCAATTCCTTTTCTCTATTGTTTTCTCCATACTCCTCCCCGAATACCTTCCCGACTGACGAGACCCTCCTCCTCTACAGATCCCGACGACTTCCACAATGGCCTCGAGACCGACCGTCACCATCATCGGTAAAGATGGTACTCCTTCGGGAGCTACCCATACCATCCCTACCGTCTTCTCCTCGCCCATCCGACCGGATATCGTCCAGCAAGTCCACACCGGCATGGCCAAGAACAAGCGTCAACCCTATGCCGTGAGCGAGAAGGCCGGTCACCAGACCTCTGCTGAGTCCTGGGGAACTGGTTAGTAGAGAGTCCCGTTCTACCTATATTTCTGAGGAGTAGTCCTGGTTCGACGAGGTGATGAACTGCGCTACGTTAGCGGTGGTCAAGAATTCTCGACGCGGCGGATTTGGTTGTATCGTTGGGTTCGTTTGGAAATTCGGACGCTGACGCCCAGTTCTTCTAGGTCGTGCTGTTGCCCGTATTCCCCGTGTCTCTGGTGGTGGTACCCACCGTGCCGGTCAGGCTGCTTTCGGTAACATGTGTCGTTCCGGTCGCATGTTCGCCCCCACGAAGATCTGGAGAAAGTGGCACATCAAGATCAACCAGGGTCAGAAGTGAGTAGAGATTTGGGTGCTGGGATATCAAATTGAGAATGTCATGCTAACGTTGCAAAAGGCGATTTGCCACTGCCTCTGCCCTCGCTGCCTCCGCCGTTGCTCCCCTTCTCTTCGCCCGTGGTCACCAGATCTCTTCCGTCCCCGAGGTTCCTCTGGTCGTCGACTCGGCTGCTTTCGAGGGAGGTGCCGCTGCCAAGACCGCCAACGCTCTGGCTATCCTGAACGCTGTTGGTGCCAAGGCCGATGTTGAGAAGGCTAAGAAGTCGAAGAAGCTGCGTGCCGGTAAGGGTAAGCTGCGAGGCCGGCGTCACCGCCAGCGTCGTGGTCCCCTAGTCGTTTACGACCCTGAGGTCGATGGCAAGGAGCTCGTCAAGGGTTTCCGCAACCTGCCTGGTGTTGAGACCAGCTCCGTCTACGCCCTCAACCTCCTCCAGCTCGCCCCTGGTGGCCACCTCGGCCGTTTCATTGTCTGGACCTCTGCCGCTTTCAAGGCCCTCGACAAGATCTACGGCACCACCACTCAGCCCTCTGAGCTCAAGAAGGACTTCCTTCTGCCTTCCAACCTGGTCGCCCAGGCTGACCTGAGCCGTCTGATCAACAGCTCCGAAATCCAGAGCGTTCTCCGAGCCCCCAAGGGTGGCTCGCTGACCAAGCGTGCTGCTGTGCAGAAGAACCCTCTCCGCAACAAGCAGGTCATGCTACGCTTCAACCCGTACCACTCGACCTTCGTCAAGAGCCAGCTGGGAGAACAGAAGAAGGAGGCTGGCAAGCCCCCCAAGACGCCCGAGGGTTTCCTGAATATCCTTCGTGAGGCATAGACCAGCTTGGTGAGCAGCGTGGTCTAATGAGAGAGAGTGGGTGACAAAAATGGTTGCTATATCACGGCGTAATGGTTCGTAGGGTCACATGAATCAATCAATGAACTTACCATTCCGAGAAGCTTCCCGTGGTGTTCAGTGTCTTGTGAAATGCTTCGCAATGCGCAAAAAGGTGATTTGACACTAGTTCTCTCGTCTAACCCTATTATGTAGAGCTATGACATTACACTCTGATCGGGTATCATATATTCATTGACATGCCGCCAAACTACCTAGCCTATCCCGAGATGGAAAGCATTAGCAAAGTACGACAAGATACGACGCAACACGGAATGCTCCAAGTTACAAATATATATATAGGTGTATATATATATATATCGTGGTGTAAATTCCTATATAACACCCTAAAATAAATGGCGATGACGGGTTTGCCGTCCTCGTCCTCGCTATCGAAACCGTCTTGATACGTCGTTATATACATACCTAACCTTAATCATGTTTTGGAAATGCCGGGGTTAGGTAATATGTCTCTATCTATCTAGATTTCTTTCCCAGAGAGGTTTTATGTCTGGGAGGGGAGGGGAGGGGGGAAGTTGTTCCATTTCCTTTCATCTTTCTTCCGAGAAAAAAAAAGGTTTGCTCTCCCCACCCCCGCCCCCTTTTCTTTTAACCCCCCCCCTCACCGATGGGTCGTCTACCTATATCCTCGCGGTATGTGTTTGTATAATAAAGCCTTGGGTCGGTCACGCACTGATGCTGACCTAAGAAATGCCCCATGGTTGAGGCAAAAATGCACTCGTCGCGACTACCACTACCTAGTATTACTGGTAGATAGATAGATAACCAGACAATTGCGCATTTCTTATATCAGTATAAATACTCCTCCTCCTCCTCCTCCTCTTTCTCGGATCCTTGATTTCAACAGCCCATGATCGAGCCGAGGTTCGTCAGCCCCTCCGCACCTGCCGCTGCATCTTCTGCGGTCTCAAGAGGCCCACCGTCAAGCTCGCGGAGGAGATCCTCGATCTCTTGGGGGTCCTTGATGCGCCAGAAGCGGTGTATGCCGCGTGCGAGGCGCAGGGTGGCCGAGTCGATATTGTCGTCCGTCTCGGCGGCGAAGCAGAGGCGGTAGTAGGCCCAGGCGCGGGCGGCGCGGATCTTGTCGTTGGCGGCGAACATAGCGCCGGGGGAGACGAGGACAATGTAGGGCTTCCGGGTAAGGAAGAGCATGAGGGCCAGGGAGAGGGAGGGGCCGTCGAGGACCTTGCCCCCTCCGGGTGCGGCGGCCTTCCACAGGGGGTGCGTCTCGAAGCGCACGTGTAGCCAGAGGAACATGCCGCCGCGGGGCCAGGAGAAGTCGTACAGCTGCGTCTTGGTGATGACGCCCCAGTCGGCGTCGGCCTTGCGCAGGGGCGTTTGCTGCTTCAGCTGGCAGGCGTTCTCCTCGAGGATACGGCACATGCGGTTCATACGACGCTCGTACTCGCCACGCAGGCCCTCGAGCCAGCGGACCCAGCCGTCTGTCTTCCAGCCGCTGAAGCTGGCCTGCTCGCGCCGGGAGAACAGCGAGAACGCTTTGGTCGCCGCCTCGGGCTGGGGGCCCATGATCGACTCGGCGATGACAACCTGCACGAAGCCCGAGGGCTGCTGCGTGCCCGACTCACTGATGCGCAGGATGCGCTCGCAGATCTGCGGGGTCGCGGTAATCCAGCCGAGACGGCAGCCAGGCGCAACAGTCTTGGAGAAGGTGTCGAGGCGTACGACGCGGCCGTCGATGTCGATGTTGAGGAACGAGGGCGCCAGCGAGTCAAGGAACGGATACCCCGACTTCTTCTCCAGCGTATTGGCCTCTTTCGGCTCGGGCACGGGCAGGTGTCGGGCCTTTGCTTCTTCTACCTCGGCGGAGGGGTATTGCAGGTACCAGTACGGGTCGTCCTCCACGATGATCACGTCGTACTTGCTGCACAGTGCATAGATCTCCTTGCGCCGCTGCAGCGACAACACGCCGCTCGTCGGGTTATGTCCTATCCTGCAAAAGCATGTCGCCATTAGTAAAAAAAAAAAAAAAAAGCAAGACGTCAAAGAGCGGCACGACGCCTAGTGGCATAGTGACTTACGTGACAGTGTACATGATATGGGGCCTCTTCCCCTTGCTATCGTCCCAGTTGGCGAGGACATCCTCCAACCCTCCGGGGCCATACGGGGCCATGCCCTCGCCGTCCATCTCGACGGGCACGACCTGCACGCCCCTAGGCGCAGCCTGGCCCGCAGCATTCGCGTACATGAATATTTCAGTCAGCATTCCCGGACGCTCGCGCACGTCGTTCTTGCCCGGGATCCATATGTTGGTGAAGAGCTCGAGAGCCTTGGACATTCCGTCGGTAGCGCCGACGGTGAGTATGACCTCGGGGCCGCCACGGTAGGGCACGTTGGGGTGCAGGCACTCACGCGTGAACTGCCGCACGAACGAGAGTAAGGGTGGATACCCATTGGCCTGGCCGTACTGCAGTGCCGTCGCCAGGTCGATCTTGCGCGCCGGGTCGGAGGCGCCCGCAGCGTCGTGCGGTATTACAATGTGCGAGGCCGCGCGCGGGTTACTGCGCGGTGACGGCGGGGAGCGAGAAGAGGAGGGAGAGGGAGAGTAAGAGGGGCTGTCGGCAGCCCCTAGGTGGTTCGGCGTTGGGGTCCATCGGCTCGGCTTTGCGGTCTGGGCCTCGAGGGTGTCGAAGGGGAAGAATTGGGCGTTGGGGAGACCTGATTAGGAGGGAAGGGGGATTAAGTCAGCTTCGCCATCTTCTCTTTTCTATTGGTAAGCTGCTGCTGCTGCTACATACCGCCAGCAAGGTTACTTATTCCCGGAATCTGGAAGTACTTGTAATATTGCTTCATCGAGCTAGGCACACGGGCCTTGGTCACATCGGAATAGAGGTGGCTCAGGTCCTTGGGCAGAGGCTTCTCTGCATCGGCACCGGCAACGAGATCGTCCATGGTGGTGACGATAGAACGACAGTTTAAGGAGAGGTGAGTAAATGCGAAGCCGCACAATAGGTGCGAGACAGCTATGCTACGATATGATCAAGGAGCGGGATGATGGAAGTTGCAGGTCGAGGAGTATCCATCCGATAGGGATCGTGTAAAGTATTGATCATTGAAAGACAATGAAACAAAGGATCTATAGAGCGACTTCTGTGCTACATATCGCTGCTATTAGGTATATATACTAGGTACTATGTTACACGCCCGATGACAAATGCATCTGCTTTCCCTTCCTTGTGCCACATAACAAGTCAGCGATAAGCCAGGGGACGGGGAAGGGGACGGGGATGGGGACTGGGCAGGGGACTACCCGGGACTACCTAGGTAGGGCTTGTCTGCACCCGACCTCACTAGGCATGAGATTACACGTGTAGATATGCATGTAAAAGTGAGGTCATGTACGGATTATAGCGGAACACTCGGCCAGGGGATTGGGACAGGATTTGCATAAGTATATTGATAAGTATATTGATGAATATGGAATTGAAGTGTAGTATCGTGTTATTATGCATTAGATATCACTACAATTTTAATAAGCTTCAACTTCATTGATGTATTACTTAGTAGATAACATTTAAAGTACTTAATAATTCGTAGAAAGAAAGAAACGCAATACCTTACTTACTGACGTCCATTAATCTATACAGCTTCATGTTATGCTTAAATGTACTAAAGTCCCGCTTGACCATAACATGATTTTGTATAACATAAGAAATAACCGTTTCGTTGTTCAAGGCACCTACGACTAGGTACTACCTACTTGGTAGAAGTGCCAACTTACTTGGAAAACGTGGCACGCGAATTATGGGTCGTCCGATAAGCATGCAGATACCTAACCTTCCTACCTACATATGTACATAGGGACATACCAGACATACATACCTAAAGCTGGTTTTGCAGATGCGGTTTTGACATTGCCCTGGTACATGTACCTATGATAATACCCGACTACGGAAGCAACCTAAGACAGGATTTATACATAAAGCCCGCCTGTCCTATCACCACTGCAGGAAGGAGATGGCGCTGACAGGTTAGCCGCCTACCTTATATTATGCAATATGTGAACCTAGTAGAGATGCATCAATCCGTGTTTTCGTCCCGCACACAAATTACCGATGCGGGGGGAGCTGCAGGGACCCCCACCTTGATGAACTCGCATCACCGACCGAGCACCGGCGGCGGGAATCTTACCTAAGTACCTACATACGTATGTACCTACCTAGGAGGTAAGTAGTACATAGGTACTATCCGATCAAGGAAGCGAGAGAAGGAAGAAAAAAAAAACCTAATCTACACCAATTTGTATGACAATAGAGCGGAAGCTTCGACATGACTTACTAACTTTACCTATTTACCTACCTAGGTACTTTTACTTTTACTTTTACATTTACTCAGCTTCCAATTCATAACATAAAACATACTACATACAAGATTCCACCCGGCTTGTAAAATACCTCCTCCTCCTACCCCTCCATACACCTCTTCAAGATTGCTCGTCCATCCATAGTGTCGGACTATAACTCGGTACCTTTACCTGAGGGAGGATATAGGTAATCCAACCGCACCGCATCGCATCGCATCGCATCGCATCGCATCGCATCTCCCTCTCCAACAACATCCCCCCCTCTCCTCGAGCCATGGAGAAGATCACAGACAAGATCGCCGCTCTGCCGGCCGATTCGAACTACTTCTCGCTCGAATTCTTCCCGCCCAAGACCGCAATGGGCTTTTCCAATCTTCGCGACCGTCTCGACAGAATGGCCCGCGCATTGCGCCCCTTGTTCGTAAACGTGACCTGGGGCGCCGGCGGTTCGACCGCAACCAAGTCGATGGAGCTGGCCGAGATATGTCAGAGGGAGCTGAACCTGACCACCTGTCTACACCTGACCTGCACCAACATGAGCCGCAAGATGATCGATAGAGCACTGGAAGATGCCAAGGCCTTGGGCATACGGAATATCCTTGCCCTGAGAGGCGATCCACCTCGCGCTGCAGAATACCAGAACCCCGACGAGAATCCCGAAGACGCTATTGACGAGGACTTCCAGTGGGCCGTGGATCTGGTGCGCTACATAAAGAAGAACCACGGCGATTACTTCTGCATTGGTGTCGCTACCTACCCGGAAGGCCATGCCGACGAGAGTCACCCCCTGGGCCAGAGCCTGGAGCATGATCTCCCCTATCTAGTTGACAAGACTCTCGCCGGCGCTGACTTCCTTATGACTCAGCTTTTCTTTGATACAGATGCATATGAGAAGTTCGAGCGGACGTTGCGAGAGCACCCGAGCGGTGCTTTCAAGACCATCCCTATAATCCCCGGGTTGATGCCTATCCAGAGCTACCAGATGATCAAGAGGACTACGAAACTCAGCCATGCCAAGATTCCCGATGCCATCATGGAACGACTCGATGAGGTTAGGAAGGACGACGAGAAAGTCAAAAGCGTCGGTGTTGATATTTTAAGCGAGATTGTTGAGCGGGTCAAGGAGATCAAGAGCAGAACACCCGGCCCCAAGGGCTTTCACTTCTATACTCTAAACCTTGAGAAGGCTGTCTCTTTCATTGTGGAAAAGACACATCTGATACCCCCTACTACCCCTATAGAAGAGGAGGCGATTGTGGACGATGAAATACCGGTGATACCTTCACTGAAGGTCAATGGCGCTTCATCTCAAGACAACCTTCCACTACCTCAGAGAGACGGTTCGAGGAGGCAATCGACTGTCGGCTCAGAGCCACGAAACCGCGTTATCATCTCTGGACGGTCGCCATCACACCCCGAGTATGAAGCTACTCAAGCAGAAGCTAGTATACCAGCAGAGCCTGTCAACACTAGAGCCAACACCCTCGCGATATCCGAAGGCGAGGGCGTTCTTGGACGAGAGGCGACGTGGGATGACTTCCCTAATGGGAGATGGGGTGATGCTCGATCACCCGCTTACGGACAGATTGATGGGTATGGACCTAGCTTGCATGTGACTAACGCACAAGCTATCGCCCTATGGGGCTACCCCAAGAGGATCGAAGATATCAGTGATTTATTTGTGCGGCATCTAAAGGGGGAACTGTCCGCCATCCCGTGGAGTGAGGAGGAATTCAACGAAGAGACCGGCACCATTAGCAGTGAGCTTCTGCAGCTGAACTCGAAGGGCTGGTGGACGGTAGCATCACAACCTGCTATCAACGGGATACGTTCATCAGACCCTACATTCGGTTGGGGCCCACAGCAGGGCTTCGTTTTCCAAAAGGCCTTTGTTGAGTTTTTCATCCCTTCCGCCGCGTGGAAGGTCCTGCACGAGAAGCTCCAGAGCTCCGAGATCCAGGGCTCGGTTTGCTTCTTCGCGGCAAACGCGGCCGGGGATTTTGCGTCGTCCGACCTAACGGGAGGGCTGACGGGCGAGGTCAGAGAGGCGAGCACCAACGCGGTCACTTGGGGTGTCTTCCCCGGCAAGGAGATCATCACCCCCACCATTATCGAGGAGGTCAGCTTCCGTGCGTGGAGCGAAGAGGCCTTCGGAATCTTCGGCGAGTGGGCCAAGGTCTACGGCAAGGGATCCGAGAGCGAGAAGCTGCTCGAGGCGGTTCGCGCTGACACCTGGCTCGTCAATATCATCCATCACGACTACGTCGACAAGGATGCATTGTGGAAACTACTTCTGGATTAAAAAGAACTAAGAAGAAACAAATTGAGAGAATATAAAAAAAACATATAGTAGTAGTAGAAGAGGTGTACATAAAAAACATCCTGGGAGTAGAAACAGCAATGCATTTGTATGGCGTAACAGTGAGCATATAAGTTCCTAGAATTTGAGCTCCCGTCCAGAGAAACGGGCATTTTGATAGGCCTTCGCTACTACAAGGAAGTAGAATGCGGACACGTGTAGTCTCGTATGTTCAATCTACGTGCGTAGGTCAAAAGAAACAGATCCGCATTGTGTAGGAGGTTGGTATCTCACATCATCTCACCTACCTATCAGCTATTTGCTTCCCTCTCCTTATGCCGTATGTCTTGGGCGGCAATATAGGTCATTTTAACTCGAACACCTACCTACCCAATGGAGAGCTAGAAGGCAGGAAGGAAAAGGGGGGATACCAAGAACATCATACCTACATACCCTATCCATTTGCATCAAAACATACCTAAGTACTTACTTATCACCCCTTTTTATACACGTCTCAGAGCGATGGATGGGTCTCTGCCACTCCTCAGCATATCTAATCCATTCCTCTACGCAAGCGTTAAACCCACGATCCTCCTATCTATCGACCCAAGACCAGGCAGAGGGGGAGATGAGGGATACCGCCGTTACAAAAGACGATATAATAAATACTCCTATCCTCTTCCCTTATATAATCCACCAACCCAACAGACCGATTGATCAACCCAAGGTTACCCCCCTTCACCATCTCTCAAACCATATATCATCGTGAAATCTTTCATTTTGCCGACCCCCCAACAAACAAACGTAAAAAAAAAAAGGGGGGGGGGGGGGACATATAACACAACAAGAGAAGAAGAAGAAGAAAAGTAACCTAGGTCAGAGCAGAAGGGCTTCGCGCACTTTTATTTTCTATTCTACTTTACCTTACCTACCTAACCTAATCCATAGCTAGGAAGGTAAGTAGGGTAAGTAGGTAGCTATCTGTGACCACTGACCACACCTATCAATGCAAATAAGAGGAGAGAGAGGGGGAAAAACCAGACTTGGACCTCAAACCTCAAACCTCGACTCGTAGACAAAAAAACGTGGACGGTCTCTACTTTTTTTCCCATTCCATCTCACTTCAATTCTTTTTTTTTTTGTTCTCTCCTCCCTAGGATGGCAGCAGATAAGACAACGACCGAGAGGATGATGGAAGAAAAGAGAAAATAGATGGGAGATCCGTGATGTGATGTGATGTGTGTGGCCTGAACCCCCCCCCCCCCCCCCCGCCTCAAACGTGAACGCGAGTAACAACTAGGTACCTAACTAGAACAAAAAAAAGAAAAAAAGAACCGCAAATGAAACCGAACCCGAAAAATCTGCGAGAATTGACCATTCATCCATCCATCCATCCATACTCATACACAAGACATTGATTTTAAGAGGGGTGGGAGTAAGTAGTTTGGGGGGTTTGGGGGGGTTTGGTTTACACACCAGGGATATAAAGAGAGAAATCGGCAGTAAATGTCTCCTATACAAGGAGACACCACACACACACAGACACAGAGAACCAAAAGTATCATCACCTTACCCCCCCCCTCCCCTCCCCCTTTCCTCAACCCCTCTTCCTCCTTCCCGCGCATCTTTCTTAGATTTCGCCATCCTCAAACTCCTCCATCATGATGCCATCGAGCGGATTAGCATACTGGACCCGAGTCGGCTGCGGCTGCGGCTGTGGGTTTCTGGTAATCTGTGGTTGCTGCTGCTGGCGATGGTAGTACGGGGGCTCGTGCTCCTGCTTCACGACCGCGGCGGCGCTCGGGTTCGGCGGTACCTGCATCTGCGAGACGTCGATGACGCTCAGTGCATCGTCGTCCTCATCGTCGTCGATGTGGAACGGGTTCGAGAAGGAAGATGTCATCGTAGAGCGCTGGGACGGCGGCTCCGAGATGGAGGCGGCGAACGACGAGGTGTAGGTTCCGGCACCGGCGCCGGTGCTCACGTCCCCAAAGATAGAAGCTCCTCCTCCTCCTCCCAGATTGCCCGCGGGCTTGGGAGTCGCAGTCGTAGTAGGAGACGCCTGGCTCTGGTTCTGGTGCGCGGTGATGGTGCCGGCGCGGGATTTCTTCGCAGCAGGGCGCTTGGTGGGGGTTTCCTGGTCGAGGCCTCCGGCCCCGAAGTCGGAGTCGTCCGCGTCTGCCTCGTCATCGTCGTCCTCGTCCTCGTCGGCGCCATTGCGGTAGTTGGTGGGCTTGCGCTTGCGCTTCTGGATGCCGCTGCCGCTGCCGGCGGCGCGGCTGGTCGGGGTGCGGCGGCTCGTCGTCGTCGCAGCGGAACCCGGAGTGGTAGTGGTGATAGAGAGCTTGCTCGCGCGCGAGCCGGGCGTAGTTACTCCGCCGCTGCCGCCGCCGCGAGAAGACGGCGTGCCTGGGACGGTGATACGTGCGGGGTTCTCACCCTTGGCGACGGCGTCTTGCTGTGCGCGGCCAATGGCCTTGATGTCGCGGAACTGCCACTCGATGCCTCCGGGGGTAGATTCGCCGAAGAGTTTTTGGATCTCTGAAGATGAACAAGATTAGTATTTCATTTGAGGTCTTTGCTTTTTCTTATATAGATGATGCGATATTGGGGAGTGCTTTGGAATAAATGAGATAGGGTGGGGAGGAGTGGTAGTCATGAGTATTGCGAGAGAGCCAAAATGGGGTAAGGGGCACGAAAGAAGGGGATAAGCTATTGGGCAAGTGAGTTGAATCACCTCCTTTCTCCACAGGCAACTGTCCCGGGTCCTTGCCTTTGGCCTGGTATTCAAGCTGCATCTTTGCTAGTTGCTTGATCGGCCGCATGCGGTGCTCCAGGGAAGACTCTGTGGCTCCTCCTCCCACCAGGGAAGCCATAGCTAAGACTTATTAGACGAGCCATCTAATGATCTCTCGCATAGCACGTCACAAGTAGCATAAAAGAGAAAAAAACAATGATGAAGATGAAGAGAACGTGCGGTGTGATATGGAGCAAAGGGGGGACGAGTAGTAGGCGGAAGATATGAAGTTGTGGTGAAGGGGGGGTGAATCACCTCCTTTCTCAATGGGTAGGTCACCGGGATCCTTTCCTTTCGCAACACAGGCAGCTTGCATCTTGGCTAGCTGTTTGATAGGTCGTAGACGGTGATTAATCGAGTCCTTGGTAGCGCCTCCACCAACGTGGGCCGCCAGCTCTGTTGGCTATCAGAGACCAGCGACCATCGAGCCATAGGGAAGTCACAACACAGCAGTCGCATCAAGCAGATTACATGGGAATGGGGATGGTGCTGGGCGGAGCTAAAGTGAATTGTAGGAAGGGGATGAGATGTGGGCAAGTGGGATGGTTTTCTTCACGAGGAAGAGATGGTGACTTACCCTTAAAGTCTAGCTTGATCTTGTTGGTGGCAATAACGGCTGCCAAAAGACGAGTGCTGGCCTCGTACGTCTTGAAGTTGGTCTTCTGCGTAGGCGCCATCGCGAATGATCCTGCTGTTTTGATGTGCCGAACTTGGAAGATGGTGAGGCTCTGAGTAGGGTTGGGTTAGTAGATGCAAGGAAGAAGTAATGTGTGCACACTTGGGTGACCTACGGTAATGGAGTGGAAGGAGCGGAAGGTACGAAGATGAGAAGACCTCTGGTGGTAAATTCTAGTTGAGGTCTAGAGGGTAAGCCTTGCTAGAAGACTATCGTGCTTGGTTCTTGGAGTCAGTCAGGTTAGCGTGCTGGCTGATGTGGCCTACACACATTTGATGCGAGGAGAGAGGGTAAGAGAGAATCCAATGTGGTGTGGCTTCAACTAGGACAGCATGGATGGGCAGTGTAGAAGGATGTGATGAAGTGATGATGAACGAGGTTGAAATGGGAAAGGTCCGGACTACTTACGAATTTTGCACCAAGATAATGGAGAACGTTTATGGAAGTTGCAGATGTGATACTACAGAATTTCCTGGGCAGGTTTATCCTGAAGTATTTGTCGAGGTATATCAGTCAGGTGTCTAGTTTGATATGGACTCCCATATGGTCGATAGATAATGGTGTTTAGTAAGAGGAAAGAAGTAGGAGGAGAAGGATGGGAAGTGACAGTAGTTCGTTGAGGATGGATGGTAGGGCTTGTTGTCTGGGTAGAGGCCAAGTAGTTTATGTGATGTGCCAGTTTGGGCTTCTATATGAGCAACACTACAAGCTGTTGCAGCTTGAGGTGAAAATGGAAGTAGGTAGTGGTTGAGATGGGAAGGAAGGAATGAAGGAAGGATAGGGGGACTGTTCAAGACCTACCTAGGTATCAGCTGGAAGATCTCTGGTCTGGTATCGGGGCGTATAGGATTGACCGAGAGATGGTCAGGCTATGTAGTCAGTTGCTAGGTAGTATCTTTGCTGTTTCCGTCAAAACAGTTCTGAGCACTGAGCAGTGGCAGGTGGCAACAAGATTATCGTGAGGGCAACAGCACATCCAGAACCTGATTTCAAGAAAAGTACCAGGGACTAGAGGGTTGTTGCATGCATTTGGTCTGGTGACCAAAGAGTTACCACTGGGAAGTCTGAGATACACTATTAGCATAAGATACATTTGCTGTTGCTTTATACTAGAAACTGAATACACGCCATCAGCCAAGGATGTTAGGTCCAAGGCTACACGATATTCGTGCCTAGCAGTATACACCTACACTTAGGCTCAACACGTAGTGGCATAGATTTACCACCTAGAGTTATATATGACACGTAAAGACAAAAAAACGGAATAGCATAATGATAAAACTTACCAATCCAATAATCTCAGCAAGTAACCGGCAGACCGAGTATGTGACCAACAGTTCCAACAAGTCTAGTAGATTAACCTAACCTAGACCTTTTATTGTTGAGTATCCAGTTGCCTGGACCAAATGAACCTGACACAAGCTTGGGTATGCAACTTGCAATGCTTGTCCCAAGTCAAAGTCGATGGGTAGCGGCTCTAGATGGTATTATGGCCAACGAGCCGTGAACATTGACCCAAGCCCTTGGAGATCACATAGATATCCCAAGTTTTCTACCTAAATAAGTGTCAGTATATTGTGGCCGTTGATGTGTAATGTTAAGTAGACATATAAGTTATATATACCTACTCTCTTATAAAGTATTGATAGGAGCAGATACAATGGTGTAAGTAGGGACGTACAATCCAATTGGCTTATGGGCTCATGGGCTGATGGTATACCAATAACACACCCAACATAAGCGGAGAGAGGGTACCTAATAGGCAATGAAAAGCTCACGCTTATTAAGAATAGATAGAATCAGAGACTTCTAAAGTCAAGAGAAGGGATGTGAATAGCTTAAGTGGTTGGGGAGGAGGGGTTTACACAAATCTGAAGGGAGTGAGTGAGTGACTGGCGCGATCCCGTCAACTACTTTTTTTTCTTTCTTTTGGGAGTTTTCGAAAGCCGGTGGTGGTGAATTGATGTTAAGTCGTGACTTCGAAGCAGACCAGGCGTTCACGTCCTCTCGATGTACCTCTCTCCTGAAAAGCCAAAGTAAACATGCAAGGCACAACATGACCCATTTAATTGACCCGTGAAAGCTGCAGGGCTTTAATTGCATTAATTATGGGGGCCCAGGCACACCCATGCAATTAAGCATCATGAGTAGCCTGCTAACACTAATTCACAGGAGCTGCACAATATTTGTGAAGACCTCCTTTCCCGACCTGACCGCCAAGGTTACCTACATAGCTCATAAATCCTCCCCCACTTTTTTTCTTTTTCTTTTTCTTTTCAGCCACAAGTCAGTACATACATACATAGGTACTTACGAAACTCTTTAAACTACATAAGTAAGCTTGGACCATGTTCATCTAATCCAACGAGATAAAACAAAATTCACAACTGCAACCAGCTACAACCAGCTGGCACCATAAACATCTAACATAGTACGGAATATACACCTATAAGTCAGCCAGGGACCTAGCAAGAGGATCAGTATGGGTAGGTAGGTAGTATTAAAAAATTATGTATATATGTCTATGTTTGTATATGTCTGGTATCTTTCCTCATATCTAGAAAGTCTTCTCCTCCAGCGGAATCCTCCTGCCCACAGGTGTCTGCCGGCCACTAGTCGACGGGCGGGAGATATGCGGCTTCATGCCGGCGTACGGCCAGTCCTGCTGCGACCTGGTCGTCGACGACGCGCCGTGGTCGCCGTACATCAGGTACTGGACGCCGAGCAGGGCGTCGCAGGTGGCCTGGAAGATGCCGCACAGCTTGAAGGCCCAGGGGATCTCGGTCGTGGCCGTGAAGAACCAGAACATCTTCATCCCGTCCGCCACCAGCCAGCTCGCCAGTATCGACACGCGGAACCCCTTGCACGACCGCGTGCGCGCGTTCGCCAACAGCTGCGGCAGCGGCAGCGTCGCCTCCACCCCCAGCCCCACGTACCCGATCAGCGTCGAGTACCCCGAGTATACAGCTTCGAAGGGGGCGAGGAGGAGCTCGAGCGCGGCGAGGGAGACGAATAGGTACATTAGAAATTGCCAGTATCTGTATTTTTTCACATATACGCGCGTTGGTCAGTTGGTGTGAACCGATTAGAGGAGAGAGATGTGTGATGCGAAACTCACGGCTTCGGAGAACGCCACCGCCAGAAGTTATACGGTCTCTGTACACCGGACATGCTGTCGTGCGTGCCAGAGAAAGGCACGGCCGCCTCGCCGCCTCTCGACGAGGGCGAGGGTCGGTGGTCGAGCGCGACTTTGAGCAAGACGACCTGGATGATGATGTTGCAGAACGACTGAACGAGCAGAGCCGTGTCGTATTTGGCCCCGGGGTAGTAGAATATCCTGATAATTTTGTTTAAAGTCTCCTGATTAGCTCCTTTTGCTGGCTACTAGAATATTTACACCATCCGCCCGCAACCGCGCTTAGCCACGGCGGGCGGAAAAGGAAGAGAGAGAGCGCGCGTGTATTGTCTAACCTGAAAATCGAGGCAACGAGCATGATCAAGGGGATGTCGAGAGAGAAGCCGGCGCTCGATTTCGCCCGGTGCATGGAGATCGCCTGGTCTGTGTAGGTCAGGAACGGCGATAACACGAGCAGCACCGGCGCGGCGTAGCCGGTGAGAGTTACGAGGAAGCCCATATTTGCTCGAGTCCGGGGACGGAGGGCGTGGGATCGAGGGACGTGGGCAGGATGATGGGCCAAGCAAGACCAATGGGGAGGAGGGAGGGAGGGTTGAAGTCGAGGTTTAGTATAGTATAGCAGGAGAAAGATACAAGTTGATTAAGAAGAAAAAAACAAGTATCAGACAACTTTCAATAGATTCAACTCATTGAAATACCACTACCGCACACCGCACAAGACCTTTTACTATACTAGGTATGTAGTAGGTAAAGAGAGTCAGGGCTAGGTTAGGCCAATACAAGACAACGACATAGAAGGAAGAGAGAGAGAAGAAAGATGGACTATGGCAACATGATATTTTTTTTCTTTTTCTTTTTTTCCTTCTTCAACAATCCCCCTCTATGTTGCAGTTGAGTCGAGTAGGTAAGTAGGTAAGTATTTACTTGATACAGGGATGAAGCCACATTAACTTTTAATTAGCAAGAAAAAGATCGCGACTGGTGGGACCCGTGGACCTCCCTCCCTTGGTCGGGGTGAACGGAAATGCGAGAACTGCGAGCGCAATCAATTGCGTGCATACATATGTATACACTACCTACATGCATACAGTGCATGGGTTTTATGGATAGTATAATAATTGATGGGGGGTGTATATCGCTATCGCCGAATCTTCCTACCTAGGTGGGGATTCCGATTTGTGCAGGGATATCGAGCGGCATGACTAAATTGACGGTGCCTTCGGATAGATTGACGGTGATCCACCCACACTAAACCTGATATCGCTAGTCAGCCTTCATACCCTTCATCAGGTACAAAGTCCGTAGTAATCTAGGTACCCATTTTATCTCAACATACATAGTCAGTAAAAACCACACGTCGCAAATCACTTCAAATCACTTCCAGTATTCCATTATCTCTAATTCAGCGAAAAGTGCAATAAAAATCAGAAATCTCTAATCGCGCGCCGTCACCGCCAGAATGACTGCTTCGGCTTCCAGGCCATTTTCTCTGGCTTCCGATAAACCCCTCTTTATTGCCTCCGTAGCCCTCTTGACCTCCCTGACCTTGAAAATGGCCCTGGAGGTATGGTTGCTAAATACAGCGAGACAAACTGGGTACCTCTGTTCCTGTGGGCTTTGTACCTAGTGGGGGGTATGACGACTGACTAGCGATATCAGGTTTAGTGTGGGTGGATCACCGTCAATTTATCCGAAGACACCGTCAAATTAGTCATGCCGATATCGAGGAAAACAAAAGCTTTGGTTGTTGGCTTTGTGTACATACCTAATATTGATACTGCTAGCACTGGTAAGTACATAACATGAAGTACCTATGTAAGTATGTACGTACTAGGAGTTAAACCTATTCGACGGTAAGTACAGTTTACATAGGGGATCCGATGACCTACTAGCAGGTTTAGAATTCAGGTTTGGTTTCAATGTCGAATCTCTGGATCTCTTATCGTGCACTAGGTTGAGCTTGGTCAACATAGTTAGTATCAATCAAATTGTCGGGTATTTCAACATACTTAACCTACCTAATTTAGTCTGGTAGGTCTGGTAGAGTTTAGGTTCTTTGCTGAAATAGTTAAAAATGCGAATACATAGGTAGTCATGTTCCAATAGTTTCAGTCTCTCGCTTGGATTACTTTAAACACATCGAACTTCATAAAGTTAAGTAGGTAGGTTTCAATCAATGTATATAAATACTATACGAGCTTAACCTTGCTCTCGCCCCCTTTAAAACCCCCATGTGAACATACTACCATCAGATATATGTGTCCCATGAACCGGGCTATTGATGGTTAGGTAAGTAATTGAACATCCATCTTGGTTGCCTCAATTATTGGTATGTATAACATAATAGGGGATATATATAGTAGGTAAATAGGTATCTAGGTAAGTATATCGCTCTGACCGTCATTCATCTTGGTCGTCTCCGTCCATCATCTCATAGTTAAGTAACCACTGGGTAAATTCGTAAAAATCAAAGAGAGAGAAAAAAAAATTAGGAAAATGTGAGTATAAACGTCGACCGTACACTACTATCCGCCCAATTCAGCCATCCCATTCCCGCAGCCCACCTCTGCAGATAAGCTCAACGCCGACAGAATGCACTGATATAAATGACCGCCCGCTTTATAATCAGCGCCATCTCCAGGACAGCACGCCGCTAGGTTTGGTACAAAATAGATATAATGTTAATGAGGGTGGTGGAAAAGAAATGAAGATAAAAGAATCGGCCTCAACTCCTAATTCCGTAATCCTTTTTTATGTTCAGGTTTTGCTTAACTGTCATGAGTTTTCATAGCCATGTCGTTCAGTTTCTAGCCATAATTTGTTTTGGGTATCCTGTCGATCCATCGACTGCCGGCGATCACTGCGTGGGAGGGAAAGCTGGTTGTGTTGGAGATGCTGGCTTGCCAGTGAGTGTTTCATCGCTCGCCACGGCTGTCTCATCACTCAAGGCTCGGCGAGGTTGTCGTCGTACTTCTGCCTGCGGGGGGGCTGGGGTTGGTTCTGTGGGTTCCTGGGCCGGCGGCTCCCCGGTGGCTGCGACTTCGGCCACCGCTTGCCGTGGGGAGGCCGCCGCCGCCTTTGGGGCGGGACGCAATCGCCCATCTGTTTTCAAGATCGACGCGGCCAACCTCCTCACCCCCGTCGCGATGATCTCGGGACGATCCAATGGGATGAATCCCGGCTTCCCGGAGGCTCGCTGGGTATAGACCACATTATACCTCGCATTGGCCCAGCCAGGGCAGGGATAGAAATGACTCACCCCCTCCACATTGGGAGCCCCCTTTTCAGCGTCATGCACCTTCGGCTCATTGCCAAGAAACACGGTGACCGCAATCTTCGGCCTCGATGAGGTAGTGTTCTTTGGAGCCGTCTCAGTATGACTGGCACAATACGCCCAGAATCTCATAGCTGCCTCGGGACCAGGCAACCAGGCTAGTTGGGTGAAATTGATCATCTCAGTAGGCGTAAAATCCCGTTGGGCCCCAAGTAGACGTAAGCTCTTCAGCACGAACACTAGCAAGCCAGTTGGCGAGTCGCAGAGAGCATACGCCAGGGTATTCGGTTCGCGCAGTTCAAACTGGTTCAGACCGAAACTGGGGTCGGTTTTGGTTTTCTTTGCGCGCCTAGCATAGCCACCGCTTCGTTCGAGAGCGGGGAAGTCATCGCGGCTGTATCCGAGGACCGGAGCTTTTAAGAAACTGGCAACCGACCACTTTGCCCATTGGACAGGGGCCTCCTTCAGTTTCGGCTTTGCTAGCGGCGGCGAAATAAAATGTGTCCCTAGACAAGAGTCTTGATACCGCGTTGATAAGTAATTGGCGAGTTTGTAGTCGATTTCTGCCGGAGAAGCAGCCCCCGAGCTGGCGTTGGTCACCAGGTAGTAGGAATACGAGAGTCGCTTCATCAAGGCGTCAAGGATCTCTGCACTGGTGGAGATCACGGGGGTGTTGTTTGGAAACGCATCGCTAAATCCTACACCTTGCAATGATGGGATGACCAGGTGGAAAGGCTGGTTATTTGCGGCATCTTCTGGGTCCGTGAGCGGCTTGACCAGATGCCCAAATGAGAGGTTAGAGAAGGGGAACGGGGGTATCAAAAGCAGAGGGATCGCATTTGCATGAGGCGACCGTATGTGGACAAAATGAGTCCTGATAGGCGTCTTAGAAGAAGCAATGGTGAACGAAGTGCGGAATTGCGGCAGTTCGTTGTTCAGTGCATCTTCCTGTGCTCGCCATGAATATTGTTCAAGCCTGCCAGATGTTAGCGCAACTGTGGTCCTCAGCCTTCGCTATTTAATTGACTGTCGTCATGGTTTCAATGCAAGAGGAGAAAAATAGGGGCTTGGAGTGTTTCATACACTAAAGAAACAAAACGGCACCAAGACTTACCAAAAGTCAATGACTGGCTCGATCTGGGACTTGGGCTCCCACCAGTCCTCAGATTTGGGCTCAGAGACCTCGTGAGGCAACCTAGTGATTTCAAGCTTCTGTCTGGTGAGATCCAGATACTTTGAGGAGACCTATAGAGAGGAATCGACTGTGTTAGCCAGAACTTTGAAGTGAATTTTGTGAACGACAGGTATATGTAGATAGACTACGGCTTGACCAGAAAAAAAAGATCAGCGCTCGGAGGGTGAGAATCGGGCCAAGCTCACATGTAGTTTGTATGGCTTGATCTCTTCTGCTGTGGCGGCAGCAGCAGCGCCGGTAGCAACGGTCGCTCCAACTTCAGCAGTCATGTTTTCACTGTTACCATCCAATCCAGAGCACAGTGGGGGCGGTTATATCCAATGGGCAGGATATACATATAGGTAAGTATACTACCTATGTATACTCACAACGAGGATGTGGAGTGTCGACAGAATGACGAAGCAAATTTATGGCAGCGAAAACGTGAGGAATAAAAGGATAGATAGATATATACCTAGGTAGGTGTATAGACACCTACATATATAGAGAGAGGTCTGGTAGATACTTTAGATAAATGGACTAAGTTAGAAGAACCCTCCCAGCCTACAACCAGCGTCCAGGGCTGTCGGTACTAATTATTAAGTATAAGTACTAAGTATAAGTACCTAGGTACCTAGGGGCATATACTGGCTGACCGTTAATTATCAGGCCTATCTTAAGGGACCTGGGTGGCTTGACTCATGTGGCTAAACTGTCGATTTGTCTCACCTAGAAAGAGCCTAGCCTGCATAAAAACAGGGCCCGCCAGGGCAGAATCAAGGTTCAAGCTGGACAAGATGCTGGCTAGGACCCTGGATTGGGCCAGAACTTGGGTTGAAAAATAAGGGTCCTGGGAAGGGATCTGGGAGGACAAGTGGCGGTGCGTACGCACACAACGCACACCCTCGTGGCATACGGAAATGACCGCTGCGAGTGGCTAGGAGATTTTCTTCCATCCCAAGTACGACTAGGTTCTCCTATGCAGACACAGCTGATGTCAAGATGCATCCATTTGCGCTTCACTGAGAGGCGGGCAGACGGGCAGGGTAGGATAGGATAATAGGTTAAGTTAATAGGTTAGGTTAATAGGTTGATAAGTTATTGGGTATAAGCCAACGCCCAGCTTGTCTCGCGAACATTTCCAACAAAGCTCCCTCCCCCCCCCCTTTAACGCCCTTTTACTAACACCAGACGCTAACCATCCTGCCCATCCTGCCCATCCAAGCAACCCCCCTGTAGCCCGTGAACACTTATGCGACCCTATCGAAAAGCCGGTGTGATGACAAGAATGCAAATGTTGTCACAGCTCGTCAAGCAACCAAGCTTTCCAGCTTTCTAGAAACCTAACAATCATGGCAGTGGACTCTGCGGCGTTGGCAGTCGAGCATATCCTGGCTTTTCCGCGCCGCTTATACCCGACTTATACATGCTGAGGGAAGCAGATCATACACGACCGCCAAGTTGGTCACCCAGCCCGTCTTTGGGGGAAGCCACAAAGCTCTCAGAGACGGGGTGGATGGACCAGCTAAGCAAGAGGGGCCGTAAAACCTTGGAACTGCCATGATAATTCTTGACTTTGTGCCTAAGGCATGTCTTGAGGCAACCGTATGATAAGTACAGCTGCCTTGGAACTTGCGCAGTTTTTTTTAGTTTTTTTTTTTAGCCCAACCCCAACGGTGAAAACGTAGCACGCGGTTAGAATGAAGAAGAAGATGGTGAAGACGATGAAGACTCATAAATATTCTAATATCTCCTAACCTCATGATCAACTACTATATTTGGCTTTACCTACAGGCAATTCTCGTAATCACACGAGTCTTGCGCCGGCTGGGAGAGAACCCTCTGATCTCGAGACTTGACGTTGCAAATCAAGTCTTCCGCGTCGCATAGGTAGTCTTGGGGGACAGCGGGAGGGAGGGGAGGGGAGGGAAGGGGAGGGGATGAGAGGGGATGAGAGGGGAAGGAGGGGTTGGTTTCGTCTGCGAACCTGTTCGTAAGGAGGTGTCTGAATGCCCTCATCGGCGGGTCGGGCATAACTGCCACATCCGCTCCTGTTGGTCAGACCTGGACCTAGAACATGCAAGCAGGGTCTTCTAAGCTCGCGGGCCAGGAAATACTTGAATCCAAACCTGTTCTCTCCATCCCGCCATTTGCGGCTGCAGCTATACAGTAAGTACCTAACCAACGGAGGTCCGGCGCATAGACACCCAATGCGGCGGTTTAGGATCTTTTCGTCGCGCGCCTGAGGATTTCGCGGCTAAGGAATCAAGTACTTCAAGCGAGACACCTTGAGGAACGCTTGAACCGTCCCGTGAGACCCCTAAAGTAGTATCTCGTAGTCGGCATGGGCAACCCGTGTGACCAAGATCAATGGCTGTCTACCTAGTTCACCGCTGGGAGATTTTATCCCGAAGGCCTTCGTGTATTTCAGTCAGCATACCATTTGAGGAGGACCTGTCTGTCACCATCCGCATCATACGAGCGAGAGAAGAGCATCCGTATCTATTATAATACCTATACGACGAACGCGAGGCCCGCGAAGGTGAAGCGAGATTTCATGCCGGCCAAGCCCAGAAAACCAAGTAGTATTACAAAACCCGGGTATACGGGAACCAACCTCGAACAACGTCAAAAATAGACAGGAGCTATATAATATACAAATATAATCAGTCTAACTCCAGAGCTGCGATGTCTTAGCCGCTCTTGTTGGCTGGTCCAGCATAAGAAGAGCTAGCCCAGAAACTACCGAACCCCCGAGGATAACGCCCTTCTGAAGCGCACAGGGTATCTTTGACACCAAAAACGAGAACAAAACCAGACGACTTTATGTTGTATTCAACTCAAGCTTGAGGCTCGTCCTCCTCCCCCTTGCCCGTCCACCACCTCCAGAAGACCTTGATCCAAAGAATGGTCTCCATGGTACCGAAGATGCCCAAGGCCGTATATACGACAACTCGGACCCCGGGGGTCATACCCAGGCTCTTGAAGCTAAAAGCATCCGGCGTGGGGGCACCTCCCGTAGGCTGGCTAGAGGAGCCACCACCACCATCGTGATGGGTGTTGCTGTTCGGTTGTCGTTTCGTGGAGGGGCGGCTAGCTGGTGTGGTTGTGTTCGCTAACCAGCTCCTGGCCCCCGCGGTGGGAATGCCACCACCCATTGCGCGTGCACGAGGTTTGGCATACGAGGCACATGGCCTTTGCAATGGGAAAGAGATCAAGATATTTGCTGAGGTTGGCGTACGCGGCCTGCCAGAGGGGCCGGCTGCAGCTAGCCTCGCTAGGACCGATGTCGTGAGACGTGCGTGTGACATTGTCGAATGGCGAAACACTTCATATGTGAGAATGAATGAATGAACGAACGGTGGTATTATAGTTGAACTTCCTTCAATTATCTACCAACCCACGGCACGCACAATTACTTGATTAAATACTGGTCACATAACGAAGGTGAGTGAGTCTGGGTTACTGTGAGACTTTATCTGGATTCTTCTCATCCATGCTGAGCGACTGTGCTTTCATCAGCCACGATTGATCCAATAGATGTCCGTTCAATACGCCGTATAGATCAGAGATGGATCGGGAAAAGAGGAGCCCTCATCTCTAACCAAGATCCTCCTTCTGGGGAACTAAGTATGATACACCGTGCTACCCGCAGCAAAGCTAGATAGGTAGATGCTCTAAAGGTAGAGCTTGGGGCACTCTCGAGCACCTGGGTACCTAGTCGTAGGTATTACACAGTGTCTACACGAATGATTACTTGCTTTCGATACCTACTTAGTACACATTGGATCTACCGGTATTGATGTACATTACCTGATGCTGTGGTGACTCACAATAGTGATGAATGGGATAACCCCTCCATGCATTTCAATTATAAGTAACCACAAACGTATATGCCAATATACATGCCTCGGCCAAACCATAAGTGTTCTAATACATACAAAAAAGAATTGAAATGAATAACAACCTACGCATTCCCTCCGTCAATCATTATAGGAAAGTCCTGTCAACACGTAAAAGACACAAAAAAAATAATCAGATGTGCACTGCCCGCGAATCGAACGCGGCGCCTGAGCATGGGAAGCTCAGATGTTACCACTACACCAACAGTGCGGGAGATGAAAGTTTTGGTCGTAAATAGCTATATATTGTCGGATGGTGATTACCGAATATTGCGGTAATTTCGTGATAGTCTCAGAAAAACGGCAGGAATGGGAGGGGCGCACCAATAAAGCCAGATGGTCACTAATAGAGAAGGAGGGGGGGGAGTGAAGAGGGGCAGTTTCCCGATGTTTTCTTGTCCCTCCTAAAATCGGGTCTTGGCAGACATAGGTAAGTACGGTATAAAAAAAGTTACATTAGGTAAGGCACCTGCACCTGCTACATACTTCTACTAAGTAGAAACGGGACGGAAACCTTCCAGATGATGACCTAACTCCAGCCCACCTACCTACGTATGTACATAAAACCCTGTAAGTAGGTACGCCCGACAAAGACAACTTTATCCATTACCCCACCACCACTTTTACCTACCAGCCAACCTCAAACCTTCCCCCAGCCTTACCTAAGGTCCCCCCCCATCCCCCATCTATCTCCAATCACCAACGGTCAAGCTTCCCCAGCCTAAACCCAACAACCAATCCTACCCCCAACGCACATCTATTTATACTGCATACCCCCAGAGCGAGGAGAGAGAGAGAGAGCACAACTAGCAAGGGGCAAAAGACGGGTTCAAGCAGACAAGAATCCTAGCTGTCTAGACATTACCACAAAAATATCTAGATAGGAGGCCAGGCCCACCTCCCCTCCCCCGTCCGGGCTCCGACGAAGACGACGAGTACGCCAACCGCCATGAGTACCAAAGGCGACAAGATCGAGAAGATCATCGCGCGTCTGCAGCAGCGCATCAGCGAGGGGCAGTTCTACGAGGCGCAGCAGCAGACGCGCGTTGTCGCCGCCCGGTACACTAAGGCTGCTAACTGGTCCGCCGCCGTCGATATAATCTATAATGTGGCCCAGTCGCTGCTCAAGGCCGGCCAGGGCGGTAGTGGCGGGGACCTCTGCGTCCTGCTCGTCGACATCTACAAGCAGGCCGAGATGAAGCCCGACTCGGTCAGCAAGGGCCGCCTACTGACCTGCCTGCGGCTGTTCGACAGCGAGGAGCCCACGCGCAAGAAGTACATTGGGGAGATGATGGCGTACGTGCTTTTTTTTTTATGCTTTGTTATATCTCGGGAATACTGTCCCCACTTTGTCTTTATGAATATGTATATCCTATGTATGTATGCATGGTTGTGCTAATTATGTGCTACTTGCTCTTCTCAGGTGGTCCGCTAAGTATGGTGAATACCCTGCGGGCGATCCCGAGCTCCACCACGTCGCAGGCTCTCTATACGCCGAAGAGCACGAGGCATACGAGGCCGAGAAGCACCTAGTCCTGGGCACCAAGGACTCTGCCGAGGTCCTAGCGCGCATGGAATACGAGTGGTTCAAGGAGGATGAGGCCCACACAGCGGCGGTATATGCCAGCCGAGCCGTGCTACCCTACCTCCTCACGGCCAACGTCCGCGCCGCCAATACATCTTATCGGCTCTTCACCAGCGCCCTGAACGAAGACAAGCAAGCACAGCTTAGTCCCCAAGACGTGAGTAGTAGTAGCGCCGACATACGGATCTACCCGAGCCTGCCGCTTCTTAATTTCCTCGGCCTCCTCCTCCTCGCGGTCCAGAGGAACAGCGCGGATTTGTACCGGCAGTTGACGACCAAATACGCTAGCCACCTGAAGGAGCTAGACATGTGGAACGAGGCCCTCGATATGATCGCCGAGATGTACTTCGGCATCTCAAAACCGCGACAGAGCAATCCGCTAATGGACATGATGAGCGGCATCTTCGGCGGCGGAGGTGGCGCTTTTCCTCCGAGCGATAACGCGAGAAACCCGGCCGTTAAGGCTCCGACGACGATGCCTGCGGCCGAAGGCTTGGACTAGGGGGGAGATGAGAGTTCGGGTTCGGGTAGGCGAGGTAGGTAGTTTTAGAAAAAGGGATGAGAGCCAGCAGTCCTCGTTTCAGGCAGCAGACTTTAAGATAAAACTACCCTTACCATCCGTCACCACTCGTTACGTGTAGGGCGGCGTTCTCTCTCATTGTCCGCGTGGTGGTTCCTCCGGCTCATACATCCAGTTGTCCTCGGCCAATGCGATTACCTGTGCTCGCATGCTAGCCTTGAGCGCCTCTAGCACCTCTATAGTCCTCTTGATGTCAGCGTTTAGGTCTTCCCATGTTTATATGCATCCTCCACTGTATATATAAATAAATATGTTTGCTTGTTTTTTTGGGAGCTGCCTACCTTCGGGTTGCGCTGGCGTTCGGTTTATCTGGTGGTGTCTGACCGTCTCGGCGAGTTTTTGCCTTTCCCCTGTGCAAACGAGTCAAGAGATTAGCTACCCGTAGATCTGTCTCTTTCCCCTCTCCTCTTCTTCATCTCTTTCAAGAGTGTGTAGGTTGTATATGTAGGTATGTGTATATGGGGGGGGAGGGGTTCTCCTCTCTACACGTGTGCATCGTGTGTCGCTACGTACTTTCGTTCTCCTGCGCATCGTCCAGCACGACCTCGTCGAGGTCCTCGAGCGGCGGCGTCGGCGGGTCACCCATCTCGAAATCCCCATTCTTGTCGCGGATCACGATCTCGGAGGTATCGGAGAGCACCTCAACGTCGAGCCGCAGCAGCGCCGCCTTGTTGCTATTGTTGTTGTTATTGTTGTTGCTGCTGCTACAGTCTATACCGTTACCGGAAGAAGCGGAAGAACTGTGATGGTTGCCGCCGGCGGAGGTGGAGGAGGGCCCGGTGGTCGTCGGTGTGGGACGGCGCGTCAGCTGGCTCTGGAATAGGTTCCGCCGCACGCCGCCACCGCCGCCTCCCCCGACGGCGGCGGCGGCTAGGTTCGCGCGCCCTGTACGGGTGTGGCCCGTTCCTGTTCGGAGGTGATGCGGCGGCGGTGCGCGGTCGGTCATCGTGGGGCGGGAGGTGGTTCGAGAGTAGGTAGAGAGGCAAGAGGCGAGGCGAGGCGAGGTTGGGTCAGGTGCCGAGATCGTTGCTGTACATTTGCGTATAATGCATGTAGTGTATATAAATGTACCAATAATTTTTGCTATCTTTTTCTTTTACCCAAGCAAAATCGTAGGAGGAGGTTGTCGCTCTGTTTCTGTTTCTCCGTAGCCCCTTTTCTCTAGGAAGACAAGGGGAGAGGGCGAGTGTAAGGTGAAAGGGGGGGGATGCTAATAATACTTTTGGAGCTCGAGAAAACAAAAGAGCTACTGCTCTGGGGAGAGGCGGTGGTATGATGCTCGTGGTAGAGAGATTATGTCGAGATGGGACGAGAGAAAGAGAAACAGAGACAGCAGTTGGTGTTGTTTATTGGGTGCTACCCAAACAAAAAAACACAGAGAGGGGCGGGATGGTTCCCTGTACACAGGTAAGGTTAGGTTAGTTTGTGGGGTATCCCTGCTCTAAACCTTCTGTGTTTAAATGGGATTTGGGAATCTCGAGAAGCCTGAAATGTGGGGCAAGTCCAAACTGGAACAACTCTACGACTAGAACTCGCAAGAAGGACTGTTACATACAACCGCTGATAGGTTGACTGCCGCTTAAGGTTCAATACCTAGGTGCCTTAGGCTAGTAGAGTACCTAGGTAGTCTCCCTGAGGCGATCGACCCAACTTAAACTTATAACCATCCATCCACTTCTTGGCTTTCAGAGGGCTTGTAAGTACCTAGTTGATGTTCAGCACACGCGCTTCCCTTGCGAAGCAATGCTCACGGCTGGACTTGATATCAACCCTAGTACATAGGCATGAAGCATTTGGCAACATGGCTGCGACCTTCAATATTCATCCCCTCGGCCGTTTTCGAGGCGAAAGCGAGCCTGTAAAACGACCCAAGGTAATTGTCATATCTACCTACCTACTTAGCATTCAAACTCCGCCCTGATCCCCCTTCCATGAGCCCATCTTAATCTGCCTGTAGGAAATAGCATGCTTCTCATACGATGACAAGCACGAGTTCCACCTTGGCGACTCATCGCTGCAGTGGTACTACCCTCCCGAGTTAGGGGCAGATCTCTCTAAGGGGTTCGACAAGTTCGACAGCGCCGAATATAAAGACGAGCATCTTGACAGCCTTCTTAAGACCATCATCGCTCACGAAGAAGAGGAAGGGAAGAAGATAGATGCTGGCATAGTGACTTGGCGAGGCATGATGACCAAGGTACTTGTTTATATATGACTCCTTGATTATACGCCACGAAAGACAACTAACAAATTCAGATAATGGCGACTCCATTTGACGATCGAGACGGGTATGTGTCGACGATACCTATTATTTTGCTTTGTATATGAAGCTCTAACCATGATCACATCTTCTCAGATTTGAGATGAATGCTACTCTGTACCAAGTGCGCGGCTCACACATTACCTTATCGGAGAGAGTACTGATTATCCCGTGAAGGACTGCATGTATGCCCAGGGCCTCCTTCCCCCGACTGTTGCTCACCTAGTTTAACGCCAACCGATAGATTCATCGAAGAGAACTATGCGTACAAACAGGCCTCGCAGGAAGAACAGAAAAGACAGCAGCAACAACCAGGGAGGCGAGGCCAGTTTTCGCCTGAAGTCATGACGTACTGGGGTGAGTTATACGGATGGATTGACCTTGGCGAACTTTTCAACTAAACACAAACATACTCTACCACAGGCTACAAGTTTGAGGCGCTGTCTTGCCTACCGCGCCCCTGGGGTGAGGTTCCAAGAGAGTTCATCGAGAACCGCGACAATTTAACCGTCAGCAACAAAGCCCAGTACTGTTCCGTAGTACGTACTGGAATTGGCAGGTCGATCCTGTGTATTGGTGGCGAGGTCGACGCCAGTAAGTACCAAGGAGAAAATAATTAGCCATTAGATATCTATCCGCTAATACTTGCCGTCCCTCCAGTCTGGGATTCGAAGCCCGCCCAAAAGGGGGCACCTATCAACTGGATCGAACTCAAGACCAGTGTCGAGATTCGCGACGAGCGGGGAATGAGCAACTTCGAGCGCAAGCTCATGAAGTTCTGGATCCAGTCCTTCCTGCTCGGCGTGCCCAAGATCATCGTCGGCTTCCGCTCGCAGCAGGGCATCCTCAACAAGCTCGAAGAGATCGAGACGGCCAAGATCCCCGAAACGGCGGCCAGGCGCGGAGTGCGGAGCTGGGACGCTAACGTGTGCATCAACTTTGGCAGCGCATTTCTGGAATGTGAGTACAAATTAACCCGCTATAGAAGAGAACCTAAAAAGGGGGGATTCGTTCTATGGTACGTTGGTCGTTGCTGACATTGGTCTCTTTTCGTTATATGTAGGGCTTAAAACTACGATCAACGATGAGGGAGTCTGGCGCATACGACGACGGCCCTGTTCAAAGGAGATTGAAGTCTTCAAGGTCGAGGAGGTGGGCCACGGGAGCATTCTCACGGACGAGTTCATCAACTGGCGGATAAAGCTCAGCTTGATGTAAGCAGTAGCAGTACCTAGCAGAAGCAGCAGATTATCTGCTTTAGGGGTAAAGGGTCTCTTTTTTCTTTTTCTTCCATGTCGCGAAGATGACGAATTGAATTAATAATTGACATATGCTCTCTATTTCTCTCCTCTGTATATCTTTAGGAGAACACTGAAATAATGCTATGTATGTAATCTTGTGATATATGGGTTTCCTCACCTCGGAAGTCCGTCTACTTCTTCCTCCCCTTGTATCTATATCTGTCTTGCTGTATGCGTCTTATCTATCGTCAATACCGTCACATTCTAGAAGTCCATCCCGAATCGCGGATAGAAATCACGGGGCGACCCTGAGCTGCATCTTGCGATTCACGGGATCGAATTGGCCCGCGAACCGCGAAACCTTGGGGCCTGACACTCCGTTGGTAGCCGATATGCTATCGAGGTCGACTTCGAAGGCCATATGGTTCAAGAAGTTACAGATCTGCCCGCCCAGATCCCACGTCAGAACTAGTCCGCAAGGCAAGGCAATGGAAAGAGAAGGGAAGGGAAGGGAAAGGGGGTGTAAGAAGGGACGAAAAGAGATGGGAGACTCACGGGCTTGGCGTGCCACCGGCCACCGCCCATCTCGAACCAGCCGAGGTGGCCGCCGAGCGAGGTGGTGCAGAGCACGACGTTGGGGTTGGCGCGGGCCTCGGCGAAGGGCAGGGCGGCGCGGGCGGCGATGGGGTCGTCGAGCGCGTTGAGCGCCAGCAGGGGCACGCGCACCGCGAGCAGGGCGTCGCTGCTCGACGCGTCCCGGTAGTACGCGCTCTCCGTCGGGTACCCCCACGTCGGGCACTGGTACGCCCGGTCGAACTCGTACAGGTACCGCACTCGGAAGATCTCGGCCAGGTCTATGTCCGCATTGTACTTTTCGATCTCGGCGCGGTGGCGGAGCGCGAGCGTGCGGAGGGAGTCTGGTTTTTTTTTGGTTTCCCCCGGGTAAGGATGGCGGGTGGTGGTTAGTCTTTTTTTCTTTCTTTTTTCTTTCTTCTTTTTTTTGGCCCCGGGTACATGTATGACTTTTACTATGTGTCGGATCTTTACCCCCTTTCGTTTTCTTTTTAGAAGACAAGGAGAAGGGGGGGGGGGGGCTACAGGCCGGTAAAGTGATTGGATAAACTTACTCCCAAGAGTCCGCAGATATACTTCACGTCCGATATAAGTAGTCTCCAGCATCTTATTGGAGACTTCCAGGTTCCAGGGGTTTGCACACACAATGGCCGCTTTGAGCTGAGCCGCAGAACCTTCCTCGCCGAGGTACTATGGTTGTAAGTTAGTAAATAACTCTATACTATGCGCCCGAATTTTCCTAATTCCTTACATTGGTGAGAATGCAGGCCCCCAAGGAGAACCCCAGGCCGAAGAGCGGGCGGTTTGGGTACTTGTTCCGCAGCCACTTGACAACCTATGCGTCGTCTATCAGCAAAACTCAGGGGTAAAGACAGAGTGTCACAGGGCTTCTAGGCCTTTACCTGACGTGTATCCCACGTTGCCCGGGCGTTGTAGAGCAGACCCGTGGTGATCTTACTCTTAGCACACCCCCGCGAGTTGACGACGCAGACTTCCCACTGGCCGCCATCGACCAGCGGCGCTATCGCATGTCTGAGGTAAATCTCGTGCGAACCCCCGGACAAGCCGTGCAGGACTACAAGCATGGGCCGCGAATCGTCGGAACCCATGGCGAGCAGCTCGGCATCGTCAAAGTACGTGGTACGCGGCGGCAGGGTCTCGTCGACCTCGGCGGACGGCGACTTGTCCGTGACGGCGAAGTCGACGGTGAAGGTGCCGTCGAAAGCCTTGTTCTCGGCCTCGAAGATCCTCCGCTTGTAGTGGATGGGAGGACCGTGGGCCTTGGCGGCCGTCCACATGGTGTGAAGGTTCCCGTTGAAGAGCAGCGGGTTCAGCTGGCACGGCGGCACGGTCTTCTCGCATATCCGCAGCAGGTCTGTCGCCTTGCCGTCCTTGCCACTCAAGCCGAGGGGTGTCGGCGAGGTTGTGAAATCTATTTCGGCCTGTCCTAGCCAGTCCATCGTCTCTAACTAGATAGGTAAGGATGAACAAGGACCCAATCCAATCAATATGAGGTTTCCAAATCGAATTAAGTGGTGTGTATAAAATATAAGATGTCTTTAGAGATTTCGAATATAGACCTTGGGGATTAACAATTGTGAGCGGTTGGTTGCGTGTAAGTGCTGTCTTGTATACAAAACGTTGTCTGTCTTCTTACACCACGAAGTCAGGGGATGTCAACTACTTAGTGTATAGGTTACCTACTTATGTAGCCAAACCAAAAAAACGGCCGCAGAACAATCGTAAACATGCAGTCGCCCCACTTGCCTCGGTACACTATATGCCGGTTGATAAGACCCTGTATGTAAGTGTTATCACTGAGCGTATATGTACATATGTACGTAGGGCATACATATGTATGTAGGTATGTAGTTACTACTTCTACATACAAGTCCATGAGAGGGATCTACCCCGGTACAAGTTAGGTTATATAATCGACAACGTCTGCGATATATCTTGTTTAGAGTTTCAATTCCCGTAAACTATCTCAATTAATGCAATTCAATAGACTAGACTGAAACTATATATTCAAGTTTTAATGTTGTTAGGTTTAGCCGACTTTTGAGCCGCATAACGGGCACCTAGAGATACGATGTCCGACTACTTTGAATGTTAGCGTGGCCATGCGCAAGTATAAACTGCTAAGACCGATAGGTAACATTTACTATGTGCAGAGTACATTAAGGTAGGGCACTTGAATATGTATGTATCGCAAAGAATTAGTTGAATTGACACACTACTAACAGAGATAGCTCTATCTGATCAACTCAGTTTTAGGTACATAAGTCACTGAATGTCAACTGGTATCAAGTACCTGCCTAACAAACATTAATGTATGTAAGCAGCTAAAGTACCTATGTATATATAGGTAGTCTAATCTAAGCGCGATTGGTTACATGTACATATGGACTACCTACTACCTACATCAAGTACCTATTTTAAGTAAACCACAAGACTTGAGATGGTAAAGTGGGGACAGACTGACGGCAGATCGCGGCTGACCAAAGTCGACAAGGTGGGATCACATGACTTGGATCTCCCGACGTCGCGGCGCGCTTTGCTTTGACTTTCCTTTGCCACTCCAACCTTCAACATCACGCATTCGTCCGCCTTACGACAACGAAACCACCCGAATCGAAACAACGCAGGGGAGAAATTGCAGCGGGCGGGAAAGAGATGGTCTAGATGGCGTTAGAGGCAATGAAATTATGACATACCGCGACTCCTTACCCCATGGCCATGGGTCATCGGGGCAGTATCCCCAGGCCATGTCCAACGGCTACGATAGTTGGGGCAACCCACAGCTCCAACCGCAAACACAACCGCAATATCAGAATACCATATTCACCCCAGTCGCCTATCCGAATAATCAGCACCAGCAGCAGCAGCATCACCTCCAGAACAGCCAACATCGACACAATGCGCACCCCCATCAACACATGCTGCAGCCTCAAGCCCAACCTCAATCTCAACCTCAGTCTCAACATCAACATCAACATCAACATCAACATCAACACCAGCCCCATCCGCACCCGCACCCGCATATGCAAGCACAACATGCGAACTATCAGTTTCAGTCCTACGATCCATCCTTCGACCAGAGGCCCTGGAGCATGAACCAGCCCGCTCATATGATGCCCTCGACCCAACAGCCTGTCCAACCGCCTGTCCAACAACTTTCGAATCAGCATCATCAGTACCCCCAGCAAATGGACTGGCAACGCATGCCCCCGCCCATGTCGATGCCTATGCCGTCGCCCACGCCAGCGTACCACCATCCCCAGCATCAACATCAGCACCAACATCAGCCTCAACCACCACCACAATCTCAGGTACTGTCGCAACATCAAAGCCCGATTTCTCAGCATGTCAACTCGCCCATTATGGCGCAGTCACCACAGGTGCCACAACAATATGTCCCGAATCATCATCATCGAGTTTCTACCTCGAGCGCGCGCCCCGACCACACTAATCGAGTGTCTGCAAGTCCACGTCTAACCTCTCAAGCTGTTACACGGAGCCCGAGCGTAAGCTCGACAAGATCGCCCGCACCAACACCTGCTCTCATACCACATCATCTTGATACAAATTCACTTTTGATATGCATGGCCGAGGAGTTCTTTGAAAAGGCGCGCAAGAGTTCTTTGGACGTGGCAGAGACCGTTGATGCACAGAGCCTACATGAGTACCAAAAAATAGTTGCTACAGGTCTGGGTTGCCTCGAGGTAGCCCTCCAGAGCAACAAGTTGGCTCCGCGCTTAGAAGCTCGAATTCGACTCCGGTATGCAAGTATTCTATGTGAGGAGACCAACAACGTCATGGAGGCTGAAACAGCACTGACAAAGGGAATCACTTTGTGCGAAAGGGTAATTTAGTCTCCTTTGAGCTCTCCCCCTGTCCCTGGGCTAACAAGTTTCATCGCAGAACCGATTTGCCGACTTAAAATATTTAATGCAGTTCTTACAGGTCAAGCTGCTTTTCTCACAGCGGAAAGAAAGAGCTGCCATGATTGCTGTGGATGGACGGATACGTGATGCCGAAGTGTACGTCCACAATGTACAATTTCCTCTCCTTATCGAGAACCCCTATTTAACATTTTGAGCAGGTTAAAACATACCCATTGGATCTATGCATTCCGCTTCCTCAAAGCCTCCTTTTATCTTCAAACGGCTAATCCAACAGAGGCACACGCCCTAGAAAATCTAAAGGCTATTGTCATGTTGGCTAGCCAAAGAGGCGACCGTGCCGTTTACGTTGCTGCCTCTCTACTTGAGGGGCTCAGTCTCTTGAGGAATATGAAGGACGATGCTTTTGTTCGCATACAAGCCTGTATCGCCCAAGCGTCAAAATACCAACTGGATAATTCTGTTCACATTTTGCAACTTTATGTCCTGGCACTTATACTAGACTTAGCGTGCAGTCTACACCAAAAGTCTCCCAAGGAGATCGTCCTAAAATTAAAGGCCCTGCAAGACCGTATGGATACTTCTATCAACGACCCGAGATGGAGCTTTTCAGATACGAAGCTTTTGCTTCCTATTAGCAAGCAATCAAATAACTTGCAGATAATTAGTGACGATACATCGGGGATTCTGAAGCCTGGCCCGGAGGGTGATCCTCATGATTACCTTGCAATGTCATTCTGGACCAAATTGGAAGCGTTTGCTTTAACGTAAGGAGACCGCTCTATACCAAGTTCGTGGCTAATAAGCATTGCAGATACACATATAGCGGTCTTGCGCTCCTTTACCAACAGCCTCGTAGTGATAAACGAATGTTTTCCCTGTGGGAAGAAGGGTTAACACAATTCAGAAGAAGTAAGGCAATCATATTGTTATTATGCTGATAATTATTCTAACCATCCTTTACAGGCGGCGACAAGATGCGAGGAACGCCAAATTCTATGGAGGAAGCGATCAGAAGTAAAGATTGGCAACGAGAAATGAAATGCTATTTGTACATTCTCCGTGGTCTACACTTCGCGACGTCGACCCGGTGGGACGAAGTTAAGAAATGCATTATAGAGTTAGAGCGTATGGTTAAACCCGCTCTTGGGAACATCGTCGTGCTTTACTCGATGTACCTCAGAGGCGTGTATCATCAGGGGACAGGAGATTTGGCCACCGCCAACATGATATACAGCGAGCATTTTGGTCTTGATGCTGACGACACGGGTTGCGTCAGCCGGAAACCAGCAGAGCTCGACGTCTCGTTACTTGCTACATTCAACCGGATATGGATAATGCAGGAGCCATCTTACAGAAACGACAGGCTCACTTTAGAGCTTCTTGAACAACTCCGCCCGCTCTGTACAGATCATCCTAATCTAGAGATTCGCACTGCATACAACCTGGTGCTAGCGGCAATTCAGACAAACCCCCCTATTCCGATGACGGCAGTCAAAACACATATCTCTACAGCATTGAACAACGCAAAGATATTAGGGGATGTACAAACACTCTCGATCGCACTCAACCTCATGCGAGCCAAGCTTTTCCAGAGTATTGTAGGGGATCAGGCGTTGAAAAGCGCAAAAGCAGCTTCAACACAGGCGAAGAAGAGCGGTAACTTGTTATGGATGAGTGTAGCAAGTGGGATGCTTGCACAGAGTTACGATGTCCAAGGACAGGGATTTGAGGCATCAAGCTCGTGGCAAGATGCTATAAAGTACCGAACACAAGCCTTCAAACACGACGAGGCATGAGACCTAGCTGTATGCATTTGTATGAAATATTAACGGTGCTTTGGGAGATGGATTCGTGTATCATAGTAATATCATGCATAGGGGATCCGTGGAACATTAAGGGTTGGGCATGAGAATGCGATGTTCACAAAATCTGGCGTTCTTCGGTATTATAGTGGGCAAGAAAGGAGCGCCGTCATTCTATCGCTAATTGCACGATGATGGAGCCAATGTCAGGAGAGAAAGGTTGACGATATACCCAGCTATCATTGATGGTAATGAAACTTGTTTGCACGAATATATTTCACTATTGAAAATAATGCAATGTGGACGAAAAACATGTTACGTGGTTTCAAAGCAGACATGTATCGCAACATGGGTCGCAGCCGAACCCATCGCCATCGTGTGCTTAGGGATTTCATCCCATCAGATAGGTAGTGGCCTAAACACCGCTTCCATCCCCTGTAGTCATTCAACCTGCCGAGTGATGAACTAGTTTCGCCTACCTAGTTATTTGACTCAAGACGGGCCAGCTCCTGACTATTGTCTTGAGCTCGTATTCAATACCATGTAGGCCGTCGGCTCGTTTGGTGCCGCACCATAACCACCTACCGAAACTTATTTCTCTCTCTCTCTGAACCTCATTTCTTCCCATACTACGCTGACATATCATTACACAAGAGCTCCCACGCGCCAAGGGGGAGGAGGGACGGGGGGGAGGCTATACACAGACTTAACAAAGTTATCCTTCTGGATCGGTAGGTCAGGACATTTGCCGACCTTCCCAATCTAGACCCGTCGCATTTTTCAAGGCATAGAGACAAAGAAGGGAAGGGGGGGGGACCGGTCCCGTAATGATGGGATACCTACCCATTGGACGAGCGTATATATGCGACACAGGAGGCGGGCTTTAGAAAGAAAACCGGACGAAAAGACAAAATCAAGGTATTTGACGTGGGAGCGACCCAAAATATGAAGACACTTGCCCCCCCTCCCCCGGTCGTGGACAAGCTCGGCATCAAAGCCGGGGCAGGCTCTAGGTAGGTACCTATTGTTGCGGTCCAACGAGCTACCTAGGTAGTAGGTAGGTAGGTACTCAACAATGTGTACGCTATGCGGTAAAGTTTTCTTCCTTTTTTCGCTTTTTTTTTTTCGCTTAGTACAAGGTAGAGGTTATAGGTAGGCATGTGTACGTTATTACTGACTCCGTCATGGGATGGGATGTGCTAGGTAGTACGGAGCATATTATATAGGGTAGGTATATCGTACCGTACAAACGGATCGGATATTGAGCCGAGATAGTACTAGACTGGGTTCTTTTGCCCACTACATTATAAAACAAATCGGGTATAAGATCCCAGTTCAAGACCCTTTTTCCTTGGCGGGGGGGATCAGCGAGACAGAGAGAGAGGGGTGTGTGTTGACGTCCTTCCCCTAGAACAATAAGATCATAGTAATAGTAATATCGTTAACTGCCAGGTTTTTTACCTGCTTGTTTATTTTTAAAAAAGGGAAAAGAGATGATATGCCCCCGTCTCCCCCCCATGAACTTCGGTAGTTTTTTCCGGGAGTGATCGTACATACATTAAAATATATACGTAGGTACCTACAATACATAGTAGGTTTACCTTAATATGTGCCTAGGTAGTTCGCGGAGTAGTATATATAGCGGGTATCTTATATAGTATCCGAAATATAGTATACATGTTACTAGGTAGGTAGGTTTTTATTATGGCATAGTAGCAAGTAACCATATATAGACGGGACGGAACTATACTAGGTAGGTAGGTAGGTAATTAAAAAAAAATTAAAAATAAAGGATACACCAACATGACATTCATCTACGTAAACTAACTATACCAACTCGGACCCATTCCGTTGTCATCAAGATGCATCGCACCGCCGGCGCGAGTTCCCGCACCATCGACGGCGTATGTCATATCGCAGAGAACACGGCCCAACCAACTCCTTGGGACCTGATGCCCCCCCCTTTTTATTTCCCTCTCCCTTTCTTATCGTCTCATTACTACCTTGCCTATATAACCATGACGGGGAGAGGGGTTGCGGGGGGCCGGAGAAGAAGAGATGGAGGAGGAGGGCGAAAGGGGGGGAGGGGGTCCCACTGCCGAACTTGCTGCAACCTGATGTGACCCTCCTTGCATGTATGCGTAGGCATAGTACGTATTCTATACCGAATCATAATATGTACGTGTGCCCTTGAACTTTTCGTCGTCGTCGTCGTCTTCATCGTCCTGCGCTCGCTCTTTTCGTCCGCGTCCGCGTCGCCGGTTTTACCTGCCTATCTACCTACCTACCTACCTACCTTGCCTGTTCCTCCCCCCGTCACACGCCCGAGCTGTGTAAGGCATCTTAGTACCTAGGTACGCATAGGTAGATATCTTACATGCCTTGTTAACGTGTATGACACATACCTAGGTAAGGTTAGGTTAGGTTAGGTAGCAGGTAACATGCCTTGATTACGTGCATTGCAGGCAAGGCAAGGGAGAACCAGAAGAACAAAAATAACGGAAACCCAGAGGGGGGAAAGGGGGGAGAGAGAAAAAAAAAAAGTACATACCTATAGTACATATCCACACCTTTTCGGCATATATGTTCGTTTAGGGGTATTGTGTGAAGTTGTCGTGTGCTCGCGCGCGCGAAGAGGAGGGGGGGGGACACCTGTTGGGGGGTGTTTTCTAGAACGCGCGCGAAACATGCCGGGCAGGGAGTGAGTTACATAGCATGAGTCCCTTACATCTCTCGGTACCGTAGGGCGGCAGAGTACGGTACGATTCGATTCGGCCGGTGTGTGGGACACGCGCGCCCGGGCACCTGTTCTCTTTTTCCTTACCTACCTACCTACCTACCTCCCCCACCCACCCCCTTCAGGGTTCATGTACGGGATTCGCAATAGGTAGGTAGGTAGGACCTTGGTTTTGGGTGTGTGTTTTTTTTATTAGGTTTATTGACCAAGCGCTGACAACTCCGGTACTATCGCGTTTCTCTTCCCGCCTCCATCGCGACTTGTTGCTACGGTGCTTATTCACCTCGCCGGGACACCGCTCAACTTACCGACCACTACAAGAGGATGCCCATCGCATTTCCTTGCCTTGCCCTTCCCCTTGCCCTTCCCCCCCCTCCCCTGGTCCTCTTTATAATGGTAAGGTGAGGTTGGTTTGCACCGCAGATAACACCCTAGATCTGCGTCAGGGAAACAAGATTTTCTCAGGGATTTCCTTGATTTCGTCAGCTTTTAGGGGTCCTACGGAGATGTTCCCTTGGTCGTATATCATAAACTTGGATCATCACACTCTACCTGTCGCGGGCTTTACGTTGATCCTCGTGAGGTCATATGACGGTTGGTGAGGGTCCCAGACGATCTCATTCCGAGGGGGGTTTGTTGGGCTGGGTCCATCGTGCTGGCCTGAGTGGTTTATGTTACCCTCAGTATAAGCGCGTAACAAAATTTCCCATGTCTGTTACACGCTTGTTATTGCAGGGCTTCATTGTCTCCTATGTCCCTAAAAACTCAAAACGATCACCACGGGTAGAGAAGCAAGCAAGATGTGTGCTACCCAGCGCCCAAGACATTCGGATCCCGGCGCAGACTTACACATACACACATATGCCCTCTATCTTGGCGTTGTGTCTTACAATGGCAACTACATACATATACCTACCTACTCAGACCTAGACCCCTAATAGCTACGTGCTACTGTTGCACTACTATGTCACATAGATATCACCTATATCTAGAAATGAAATGTATAAATAAGTGATGTGATAATCCGGCCTGACCATGTTCACTCAACTAAAAGGCTGTTTAGTCAGATCATATATGCCTTACCGATTCGCCCGTGCTGGCTGCGACGAGTTCTTGTCGTGGCGCAAAGCCGTAAGCAAAGCGGATTCGACATGTTTCTTCTGCGAAATAGTGCCTTCGGGTGTTGGTTGTGGGCTCCCTGGTGTGCACGACATTGCTCCATCTGCAGCATCGGAAGCCGAACAATCTAGTGGCTCCCCTCTCCCCTCCCCTCCCCCCCCTTTTCCTCCTTCTCCTCTACCACCACCACCACCCCCCGGCCGGTGGCCCCGTGGCTGCGTTTCCGTATAACTTGTGTCATGTGGCGCCGGCGATAAAGAAAGGTCTCACGAAGAGCGTGCTGCGGACATGCTTAGGACCTTGGTCGCGTGATTTCGTAATGCCGGAGGTTTTTTTCGGTGGCTTGAACTCTTGTGTCCCCAATCTTCAGACCTTATGAGGTCCCTCGGGTTCGGCCTCAGACTTGAGGAGTCTCTGAGCCCCAACACTTTGTCTCAAGCATACTCATGTTCACCAGGGGAAAAAGCCTTCCCACCTATAGAGAAGGCGGAGGCTTTTTGTTCGGTCAAAATGAAGCTGAGAATTTGGTCTGGGCCTGAATACTTCCGCCCGAAGGGACGAGAACATGATTTATGTATGTCTACGAATGTGACGCCATGGATACCGTGCCATCTGCCGGCAGAGGAGAAATACCTGGCTCGGCATTCTGGGCAGGTATCAGCAGAAGCTGTGTAACACAGGGATGGAAATTGCCCTTAGATTCACCTCGAAGGAGAAGATCAGAAAGGGCGGATAATTCGGATAGATTATGGGAGATGACGGGCAGCTAGTTGGGTGTATCTGCATATTAAACCAGTTGTTCCCAATACTCTTCAATATATATCAGCACTTGCGTCTAGCTCGTCATATTCGGCAATACTTTGTTGGTTGTACCAAGCCGGCCGTGTAAGGACTCGGTCATGCAGCTAGGAGAATTTGGAGGAGTTTTCCTCATTAGGTGCTGCTCATAGATCTAGCAGATGTGCCACGATGGGGTTGGTTAATGCCTAACAACACCGAGAGCTGGAATGGGAGAACATAAGCCGCAGGGAACTTTGTCCCTAGCAAATGAGTGCCGGTGACAGGTGCGGTCCTATCTCTCGTATGGATCCTCGAGATGGGGCACAGATGAAGAATACAGACGGGAATTCTTTTCGGCCCTTAAGTTGCCTCTAGTAATAGCCAGTGATTATTTCGAGTTTCTCATAGCCAAATACGAGAGCGCCTCTCTTCTCCCCCCTCTTTCTGCACCATCGTCATTATATCTGTCATGTCAGGGCGGCTATACCGACTACCGGTGTAACCTGTACGTCTAGAAGGGCACGGGGCTTGATCGATCCCCAAATCTTCTTTCCCCATAGGCATTTCATATTGCCTTTATTCCTCATATCGACAGAATAGAGAGTCAGGTAGGTGGATGGGGGGTTGCACGATCATACCCAGTTAAGCCACGTCAGCCGCTGCACGGCGACCTCCAACCAGATCTGGCCGGTCACCTTAGGGTGCGTGGGTGGCTGACTGCTTGGTCGCTTGCTTGTCTGTCAGGTTTCATCGGCTGATATGATGGTGATAAAGTGCTGTTGGTCGTTCGGTTTTCCTGCGTACATCATGGGGGGGAGGGGGGAGGAGACGAAGAAGAGAGGAGGGTCTTGGTATAATGTGTTGACCGGGATTCCCGCGATGGCTCCCGTGTGCTCTTAAGACAAGACGTCAAAGACAGATTTCGTACGACAGGGTCGTGCAACGTGGTTCAGATTAATAAATCGCCGAGGTTGCTCTGATCGATCAAGTTATCCATGTGCGTACCGTGACTTGCGGGACCTCGGTCGTACCTAGATACATATCATACATGAAGGCGGCTGTAGTTTGCCTGCCTGCCTATCCAGTATTTTCTGTGTATCCCGGTGGGAATACGAGATGTTCCAGCCTCTTGGGTAGAAGTCCCCCCTTTTTGGTTCTAGTATAGTGAGCAGCTTCTGGACGGAGACCTATGAGAAAACTTGCTCTGCTTATCTTCCGCTATCTGCATATAGAGCAGTCAAGTCGAGTGTGGACGCCGAATCATCTTGAAAGCTGAGAAGATTGTCTACCTAACAGCCTTAATGACCTTGTCTAAAGCCTCACGTGGCACGAAGGTGGGTGGGCTTACCCATGTCATTACTGGATGACGGGGACAGAACAAAGTGCAGGGTCATAACTCATCCAACAGATGTTAACCTCGGCTACTCAGTCAATAATCATAGCTTTTATACGTGCTGAAAAAAGACCCGAAAAGGAGGGAGGGTTAGGTTGACATGGAACGAGAAAAGAAAAAAAAAAGGGGGGCCCTTATTATGTTGGCATTCGCACGAATAATATCACACCAATGAACAATTACTTGAAATAATAATCCTCTATAGATTTCCTGTCTGTATTGACTTTCCCTCAGACAGATGACTGTATGCGTATTTCCCTCTTCGAAAGGCTTACAAAAAATGGACTATGATACATGGGGGGTATTTGAGTTTTAAAAGGAGACATAATGCAAGTAAAACTAGGTTGGTAGGTAATAAAGACATAAAACAAGAGACTAGATTGCGTCCGCAAAACGTTCACACGTCTGCGATCAAAAAAGAAAACCCCTTGAAAAAGAAAATGGGCAGAATAAAATGCAACCAAGAAAAAAGACACGAGTTATGCAACCTCCCCTTCCCCCCTGAATGCAAACCATAAAAAATTTTAGAAAAAGAAAAAGAACACCAGTTTGTCCAAGCCATCCCAATGCTTGTATCCGTTGGACTGACAAAAAAAAAAGAAACAATGTTAACCAAATGTCTCTCCTCCAGCTGTTTCTGCTTGCTATAGGGGTAGTCTTTTAAATAAGGAAGAAAACAAAACAAAAAAACAAAAACCCGGAGCGCCCGCTTAATATGCTTTCGTAAAATCAGATTATAAATAAGACGTAATATCAAGAACTTCGGCCGTTGTAAATATGTATATATATGTGTTTGTGTGTGTATATGTTCGTATGCATCAGATGTCACCGTCGAGATCCAAATCGCCCAAGTTTTTATATGTTAAAAGGGGGGAAATGATGTCGATCCGATATTTTGCGCCACTGCGAGTTATAAGGCCACCCGACACCCTCATATATCGGTCGACTGGCCCGCTAGAGAAAACGGGCTTCTCGCATCGTCGGCGTACCGCTTCTTTTTGAGGGGGGAGAGTACCGCAAGAGTTCACTGGCACACATCTTGCCGAGAGACGCCCGCCTTTAGCTACCCTCGCCATATTCGTATGTGCGAAGCAGTATCTCTGCAGCAGTAGTTCATGGCACGCTGTCGGAGGACTCACGGCCTGTCCCTCTCCGAATCTTGGAGGCGAACTAGCTCTGCCCGTTTCCCGCGTCTTCTCTTGACCACATCGCATCCCTCGGCATCTATTTTAGACCCTAATCATACCTCGATTGCTCATAGCCACTGCCTCATGATGCTGAGCTCTTTCGACACTAGCGGCATTAAATCGTGATTTGATGTCGAAGGACGAAGTTGGCTCAGCGTTCCAGTGGCAGCGGAGGGTTAGGTGCCATCCGGTCGTGCCCAACATGGAATATTGAAAGCATCGTTGCTTCGATGGGCTCTGGATATAGTGCGGGCCGGGTCCACATTGAGACGAAGGCCTTCTGCAGGCCAAGTAGTCCTAGGCTGGCTATACACGAGCATGAGGTCTTCTAGAGAATTCGTAGCGTGAGTATTACTGTTCTGCATCTAGTGGCCGGAAGATGTGTATGCAGTGGTAACGTACGGGTCTGTGTGCCAGGGTCGGCGGAGAATGTCCTCATGTATACGAGGCAGGCCACGGGGTTGCCAGGATAGTTCCGGCAGACCAGTCGGCTTGATCTGGGGCGCCTGGAGCGTCGGTGACGAACGACTCGTCGACGTAGCGTAGTTATCGTACGAAAGCCGCATTCTCTTCGCCGAGAGGCCGGGCAGCTCAGGAGAGGGGTGGCTGAGCTTGGTGGTCTGGGGCGAGACCGACGTGCTCGAGGCGCTTCTTTGCCTCACCATCTCAGCCGGCCTGCGTGGCCCACCAAGCTGCCGCGATTCATCGTGCTCGGCCGGAGAAGTGACCGGAGAGGTGTTATGGCCTCCACGAGGACTAGAAATCCCGTTAGTTACTCCGAGAAGCTCGCAGCGGAAACGTCGTTACTCTGACTTACGCGTTCTTGAACTTGCAAACCCTGCCGAACTTCTCGCACTGGACACAGCGAGGGTAGTCGGGGTCGCACTTTATCTTCTTCTCGCGGCATGTAAGGCATGCGATCGCGAGCCGCTTTCTCGGTTTACCAGCTTTCGTTACCCCCCAATGAGCGTTGACCGGCTCCCCGTCTATGACCGTCTTGCAGTGAGTCCCGTCGTCGTAAAAATAACACAACCCCTCTCCAGGAACCTCTGCTTGCCGCACAAAGCGAGGCAAGAAGTGTGTCCCGGTCCAGATCTTCGGACCAAGTCCGTCCTTCCCTGGGATTCCTTCCGGCGTAGCGGCGCTCGTCAGTGCTTCTGGTCGGCCAAGGTGCCCTTGCTGCTTCTGGCTCTCCTTCCTGAATACCGAACCTGCCTCGACACCCAAGCTGTGGCTGAGTGAGGGGAGGGCGATGTGCTCGCCTACTGGCCGGAAAGAAGGCGGAGATGCCTGGGACCCGAACACATACTCCGGTCTCTTTTGGTCCGGATGACTCGAATGCGACCATCTCGCGGTCGAAGTAGACTCAGTTCGATAAGTGCGGTGCGGCGGTTCGAACTCGCGGGTTCGAGGAGAGAGATGTCCAGGAAAATCGCGACCGACTGAGGGCAGCGTCAACCGCTCAGGCTCAAGTCTCGGCTCATAAACGGTAAGCGGCTGGCCCAATGGTGGTGATACATTTGGGAAATACGATGAGCTTCTCGAGTACGGCCTCTCAGGTTGGGCAGATGCGGATTGCGGTCGGTCTAAGGGGGAGTGGTTTCCATAAAGGGGACTCGGGCGATCCGAGAGAGGAGAATGCAGAGGCCGTATATGCTGAGCTGGTCCAAAGAGGCTGCTCAGAGACGGCAGCTGTTGCCGCGGTGCATTATTAGGCATATCTCTTCGACCCTGGCCCTCCTCCAAGCTCTTTCCAGCCGCCATCTCGGGTCTGGTGCTTGATTCATAGCTGGACATGGGAGGGGAAACAGGCGCACCGCTGCCCCAGAACCGATCTTCGGAGGTTCTAGAGGAGTATGTTGAAGAGCTTGGGCTCACCAATCCAGGAGGAGTGTCTGGGATGGAAAGTGAACGTTGGGAATCTAGTCCAGAGTATATCCCCATTGAAGCGTATGTGATTGTTGGATCAGCCCCTATGGCATATCCCAGCTCTAGTCGATTAGTTTTTCTGTTCGACTTCCTTGCGAAGAACTTATAAATCCAAATAGATAGAGCCAAAGGGAGGATGACAAGCTGAAGTTAGTTGTTTAACATCTGCCGGATAAAAGTACTATGGCGGCGTAGGTTGCAAGTCCACAACCACCTGTGCTGGAAACTCCTCAGATCGGGGCGTTAAAGGGTGGTCCAGATTCCGGATAATTGGCCGATGAGACGTGGTGGGTGCTTGCTAGTTGGGATTACTCGTCGGCTCTCGGGGCGCGTTCAGTTCTTGAATACCAATCTGCCTGTTAAACCCAAAAGGAATGAGGCGGCGAATCGTGGTAGGTTTTCGAGTCTGACAACGAGGGAAGAGACAGCACGAGCTGGACTAGGTAATGGCGTAGCCTTTCTACTTGCCTCACAAGCGGAAAAGGGTAGGATCTTCTTGGGTTGATGCCTCGGTGTGACACTGGAAGAGAAAAGAGAAGTATGTAGATGATCCAGAACGGTACACGGCAGAGTTGGGCAGGAAATATGATTCGAGGGGAATCAGCAAGAGAAGTAGTAGTGTATATTCGTAAACCAGACTTGTTACGAGGGGTCTGTTACGGCTCTAGGTTACCTTGTCAAGGCTTGAGAGCAGGAGGTGGTAACAGTGGCTTGACTTCCATAACAGGACGGACAGTATATCCCAGTCTAGTCTATACGTAGCCCACAACTCGGAGCTTGGGTCTGGTGAGCATCGGCACCAACGGCATGGTGTTCATTCTTGGCCACGGGAAGCACGTACCTAACCCAGTTACTCGCTGAGGCTAGTCTAAGTGGGCAAGCTAGGTAGGTGGGTTGATAATAGGTAGATGAGCCGAGGAGCCTCTGGATGGAGGGTGGATCCTCGCCATGTTCCATGTACATAGCATCAATAACCTAACCAGCATAAAGGCCAGGTTTAGCCCGGTCTATCTGCTTATGCCCACTCGGTAAAGTATTTTTGCGGGATGGATAACGACTACTTAGGGAAATTTGAGTAAAGTATACGAATAGCTTGCCAACATGCTCGTATAGGATTCAAGGCATTGTTGAAGCAAGGGCAGAGATACCACAAACATCAAGAGTGTTTATGCGCGAATTATTTCTTTAGTAAACGGCACGGAGACTCTACCCAGATAATAGAGTAAACAGCCCCATATCGCCCCTCATCGATCCAAGATGTTTAATGAGAGGCGACTCTGAAAGTAAGAGAGAGTGTCTGAAGGAGGGGGGAATACATGTAGGTATGTACATAGGTAGACGGCCTATTCTTGGGTTTGTGGATAAAGGGTAGGTAGTGTGGGCCGATGGTAGCGAGGGATTCGGACCAAGTACATGTACCACCCATCTTTTACATATGACAAACGGCAGGAAATCTTGGCTTTATTTTCAGCTGCCTAATACTAGAAGAGATCTAGACTCTACCTAGCTATATGGGGTATGTACGATGTGGGTGAGAGCGATATGAGGCGACAAGCGAGGCAAGGGGGGGGGGGGGGGGGGTTAACTTGGACCAGTGATGGCATGAATATAGCAAATAGGCGTTGATCTGGACAGAGGAAAAAGAGGTCGCGGAGACCCGTGGGCGACCACGGTAATAGCAAAAAATAGCTTTACGAATCTCACGCTGCAGGTCATTATGTCGATGCAATCCTCAAGGAAGCGCGCGGTCCCAGGATGAGCAGCCTGGTTGGACAACAGGCTACGGAAATGTACACGAACATATAGTAGTACCATCCCGATTGTCTGCAAGTTCGACACCGGCGGCTTTCCACTACATACATAGGTATTCGATGCGAATCATGAAAGGACGGGTAGCATTATGCGAGAGAGAAGGAGAAGAGAGAAGGCTGCCATTCAACGCCTCTCTCTTTCTCTTTCTCTTTCTCTGGCACCTTGCTGACTCGAGCTATAAGATGAGCATGGCTTTTAAGAAGGCTCAAAAGGAGGCTCGATTTACGATAGACTGCTTCCAAAAGTCCACCGGGCTGTTTCTTGAGTCGTCATACGCAGCAGATCACCGACCAAGCAACGGCCGGCTTCTGTCGTAATAGGTAGGTGATGCAAAGTAGGGGGGGCTACTTATTACTGGGTCTATATGACGGCTAATGAAGAAGAGCGCGTGCGCCGGCACGTCTTATTTGGTGCGATTCCAGTCCCCCGGGTGCAGTGTACAAGGTAGCAACGGTAGCACCAGATGGATTGGGACAGGTACATTACTCCGTCAGCACCACCAAGACCGGCCCAGGCTGTCATTGGTGGTGTCTGCCGCTCGCGTGTGAAAAGTGCCTTGGCCCCTGGCCAGAGAGCAGAGACTGGAGGGAGAGGTGAGAGGTGAGAGGCAGAGAGGCGTGGGAGACATGCAACAACTGCATGGGACCTTTTTCGCAGCCCGGCCATCAGTAGCCGTGCGCTAAGAGCGAACAAGTTCCAGAGTCCCAGAATCGCAGAGGCTAATGACGATCCAGGGCTCTGGAGTACCAGGGATAATTACATGGTAACGCTAGGCGAACTTGGGAAACCCATCCATCAGCTTAGAGTTCCCACATGGCCAGCACCGGTTGTGAGGGCACACACACACACAAGATAAACCTGGCCACTGACAAGACGGAGGTGGCGGGTCAGAGAGGAGTGAGGACTTGAAGAGAGCGAGAGAAATCCCCGTTGTGCCTCACGGCCGGGGCCACTAGGTAAGTAGTAACTCGACGGCGTTTTCTTCGAAACCCGCACTCTAGTTACTTACTACTAGGCACGTTTTATCCACCGTATTTTGCTCCGGTTGCCATCACCTCGCTAATTTTGGCTCTGTAGGGAATAGGCCGACAGAGCTAGAAAACGTCGGCAAGCTGGGCACTTTTCGGCTCTGGTCCCCGCCACATGAGTTATGAAAAAAGACGTACGATCTTCCGGAGGCTGCTGACGACGATGGCAGCGATAGTAATAACAATAATATTAATAATCACGAAATTATCAACCATAGCGTCTTTAGAGATAAAGTGGTGAAGAACCAGGTTGGGCAAGCTGGGGATGGACGGGTAGGAGGGTAGTGCAGAACGCCCAGTCTGATATGTTCTGATGTTGTGGCTGAAGGGGTTGAGGTCATACACACATCACATCGCAGTTGTATATACGGATTACACTACTTACGGTACTGTATACTACCTACCTAGTGGACCAAGATGCACAATCTGTGTGTGTGTGTGTGTATGTATGTATGGATGGATGTATGTAGGTATGTACCGAGCCCCTAAGGTTAGCCGGGTGGCATTAACATGTAGGTAGACGGGGGCTGAGACAGCCTAAAACCCGACGATGATGGGATGGTATGTGCGTACATATCTTCAGTGTGGAGAGAGACAAGAGGGCCAGACAAGGAGGCTCGATCGACACAAGTTCGAGGTATCGCAGACTTCCAGACGGCAGTTGTTTGTTAACCCCCCTCCTAGCACCCGCATCTAAAAGCCATAGACTGATGTAGGCGTTTATTAGTGTGCGATCTCGAGTCATGGCCAAGTATATGTAATTTACTATTCTCGCAACAAACCTCCGCTAATACGACCTCGTCAAGAGGATCTAGATCTCTGTCTCTGTCTCTGTCACCGTCCCTTCTCCCCCCTCCTCTCTCCCTCTCCTTGCTGGTCGGCAGGGTTCGCCGGACCCCGTTGCATCGCAATCCTGAGACTTGGCTCAATCATGGCACGGCAAAGTTGGCGCTCAATATTCCTAACCAGCCACGCGCACTCAGTGGATCCACGGGTATAGGATGCCTGTCTGGGGCAAGCAAGTCTTTTTCTACGTGCGTGAAAGAACCTCTCACTCATCCTTGGCCACCTCTAAAGTGTGGACGGGGCACAGGAGAACATGCCAGCGAACGAAAAAAAAAAATAACAGAGAGACCCCTTGCCATCCTCCCCCCCTCCCCTCCCCTCCCTTCCCGAGTCAGCCCAGCGAAAGCCGATGCAGGTCGGTCGGAGTCTCCTCTTCAAGAACCGAACATGCTACGCATCACTTGCTCTTTATAGCACACCCAGCGGTACGCTCGGCTCCGCTAGTATCTATCTGCTGCAAGAGAAACGTGGTGATTGCGCTGAGAGGTCATAATGGCTGCTATCAACGTTACTGGTAGTAGTCGAAGGGCCGTGTAGTCAGTCAGACCTTTCGATGACAAGAGCATGAGCAATAAATTCTAAACCCCGTGATGTTGCCAGCTCGGCGGCTCTCGGTCCAACTACGGCAGTAGTAACTGTCTGCTCCTGATTACTGTTGGTAGCATCTTCCCGTGGCATTCGAGCAATGGTTGTCTGCAAGCAAAGCAAGTCACTCCCCTCTCGTAGTGCCCGGTTCAACTCGCTTTCGAGAACGGCATTGCATTACCATACCCTATCTCCTCGGATCGAACTTAAATCCCGTCTTCTCCCTACGCCCCCCCCCCCCCATTACCCAGAGGTCGGAAGCGAGAGAGACTAGCCAGCATGCCCAGTCCCAATAAAACTCAAAACGAGAAAGACTTGCGGGCCTTGGAAGCAGGTAGTGCCGCCTAGAGTCATGGCAGGGCGCTCTCGTGTCAGCCGAGGACGGAGTCACACAGGTCATACCTATCGAGGGTTTATTTCCGTCTCCCTTGTGTAAGCTAAGCTGCGATTCTTACTACATTGCGTGAACAGGAGGCGACGGGATGGGCCTCGTGGCTCGATACACCCCTACGCGGTATTTGGCATTGGGTCTTGGTGTCATGCATGGATGCATACTTGGTAATGTCTTCCTAATAGGCATGGCGACATCAAGCCTCGCGGGGATTGGACCGTAAATTCAAGGAAAAGGGAAATATCAAAGGGGAGGGGGGCCGGGTTCCCCCATCCGCAAGTTGCTAGAAGTAGGTAGGTAGGTATGTATGTATGTACGTATATAGGTAGGTAGTGAGTTGACTCCTGCTGTCTGTCATGGGTCTCCGCCTGCTCTGTGTAAAGGGAATGAGATCCCGGGCGTGCGGGAAGAAGGGAAGGCCCATGACTTCATGTATGCATCCACGTTGAAAGGTCGGGGTAAGGGTTCACTACCTACGTTGCGGCTCGAGCTTGAATCCTCCGAAGGCGTATAGAGTCGCATTCGTATTGGAAACGCGAATGGTGTAACGGACAAGACAAGCCCCTAACCGTAGGACCCTCAGACTGCTTTTACCTAGACTTTGGAGTTTGGACTCTGGAAACCTGTTCTCCCTTGCTGTGAGAAATGAGTCAAGTCTTGCCGACTATTACAACAGACAGGTTATATAGTCGCTGGTATTTTCAACTATTATATCTAGCTTCTACCATTGAATCTATAACGGTGGTCAGTTCGGACAGAAGACCGAAAGCGAAAGCGAGTTTACTTAACATAGTACTATAAGCTCATAGGGTATACCTAGTGACGAATACAGATAGGTTCCGAGCCTCGACGTAGATCATCCCTCGATACCACTCTACTATGGGCTATAGATGCAGATGTTTCACAAGAAACAGAGTCTTGTTTTATGTTGACCGGTTATACACCAACACAGTGGGGTTATATAAGTTACGAGTTGTCTAACCCAGGTTATTAGTTGACTTGACCTTAACTTGATTAGCAGTAGGCATTAAGCAGTAGGCATTACTACTACTACCTACTACCTACTACCTGCTGCTACCTACTCCCGAAGCCCCTCCCAATCCATGGCATCCCATCTCCTTGCGGCTACGGGCTGGTCCAAAATACTACGCTGAGGGACGGGATGCGCGTACCTGTACATACAAGAAGCCCTGCAGTGACCCACCATCGGGACCGAGGGGTTTGGACAATAACAAGACTCGAGGTTGTATGCCCGGATTGAGGTTAGTAAGTATTGCCAATCTTCCTCTGTGCCCGGTTTCTGCCACTGGAGCCGCGGCCATGTTGGAAATCCAGAGCACGGGACCGTGTGGTAATGCCAACCTCAACTAGTAGCACGACGCCGCGAGCAAGACCCTTTTTCGTCCGATAAGACGCTCGCAGAACGTACCTACGGTACAATCATGCGCTGGTGGTGTGCGTGGACAAAGATAGCTGCCACCTAATGTACATAGATCGGTACTTTGGGAACTAGCCCGGGCGATGTGATGTGAAATGCTTGATTACGACGTCAGCCGCTTCGGCTTCTAGGGCTTCTAGAAGCGATTTCGACAGTCTAGCGGACCCGGCAAACTCAACCATGTGACAAGGGTGTGTAGGGTAGCATTCTGGCTGCCCCGTTCAGGAAGTAATCCCGAAGCCTTCGGCAAAATAAGTCGCAAACTATTGAAGGAAAGGGGGCGAGGGTCCAGAGGGCCAGGAAATATTGGTTAATCTATGCTCTATGCACTTACTGGGCACTTACTGGGCAGAGAAATATTCTGCAACGTGTCTCGGGTGCAGAGCAAATAGGCATGCGATCAAAGGAGCCGAGATGGGCGTCTGGGCACTTCGTCACTCTTAGGTTAGGTAGTCGGATATCTGGTGATTGGACGCAGATCCCTCACCAGACGACCAGACGATCATCTCGGCAGTGGACAGACAGACAGCAGAACCCTTGGACCACGTGACTGCTTGTGCTTGGGGTAGTGGTCCCTTAGCATCGTGATTCGGTAGGATAGGGCAAAAGCTGAGGATTAGCTTTTCGGGACCATCCTCCTCAAATCCCCTCCCAAAGCCGAAGTGCCGGCAGGTCGAGAGGGAAAAGATCCAGTGGACTAGCCTGTTAGGGAGGGAGCCAGGTCCTTGTGCATCTTCTACGATCGATTCTTAGGAGACTGATCGATCCTGCATGCCCTTGGGTGCGAGTGCAGAATGGTAACGTGTAAAAAGATCGTCCATGTAAGCAGTGTGAGAGGGTGAGAGGGCGAGTCTGCTTCCCAAGGATCGTCGCGTTTCCAGCACTTGCACGCTTTCGGCAGGTTACTACATAGATGAACTGGCAGTTGTCATATAAAAGGGTCTGTCAGCACCAGGGGGGTAGTGCCGCAGACTAGGTATGAAGTAGCGGCCGAAAAAAAAGGGGGGGGTTGTAGGTATTTATTTTTAGGGTATGCAAAGACGGACGAATACCACGATAACGGCTCCTGCGACCCAGTCGGATAGACACATCATTCGATATGCGATGAAAGGCTGTCTCAACCTGTTATCCATCAATCTTCTACCTACGGCCTATAGCCCAACTCAGTTGAGTAGGCGGGTATATTATGTCGAGTCTCACGAGCCTGTCACCGAATCCCCGAGACTCGTAATGGGTCTCACGGGCGCAATGCAGCCGGGTTGGTCGACTCATTGTTACTTGCCTTGTGAGGTGAGCTCGGTGTACTATTTCCTATATACATACAACGCTTCGGACGTGGAAACTGAAAGATCGTAGCCGTCTCCACAAACCATCTACGTAGGTATAGGATGTCGTATGCGTTTGTTCGGCCCGGGGACGGTTATGAAGCTGTTTGCATAAAAACAGACTCACTGTTGATCTAGTTCTACTTCGCCTGGCCGGTTTATATCGGTGCCGCGGCATTCTTCTTTAAACAGGCGAGATCCGTGCCGAGCAATGAGAGATGATATATTATGAATTAGCCCTCGAAGTCAAAGGATCAGCAAGGATCTTTAAAGCCTGGAGATGGGGAGAAGAAGACCGGGGTGGATTCCCTCCGGCTTACGCAAGTAACCGTGTGCCACCTACCTAAGCATCGTCTTATATATGTACACGCATTTCAGAGTATGTATCTCGTGGTCTGTCGTAGCAGATAGCTGGCTTACCTAGCGGTTACGTAGATATCAGGGGCTGACGAGAATATCGTATGAAGTTCCATCTACACTCCATACCTCCCTACTACACATGCTATACAACAGAATACAAGCGAGCAAACAAACACAAATACTAGTCAAACTGTAGGCCCGATGTACACTGTAAGGGGGCTGTTTGCTGTGTTCCCAACACTGGTAATATAAAACGGCAAATAGGCTGTTGTGCGAATCTGCACAAAGATCGTCACCAACCGATGTTCCTCCTGTCCTGTCAAACAGGGGTTGACGGCGCCAAGCTCACTCGTCCTCGGCATTGCGCCCCGCGAAGGCTTGTTTGCCTTTTCAAGGGTAACCCCTTCTGGGCGGGAATAAAAAAGGAAAAGGGGACATACGAAGAAAAAGAAAAGGAAAGAAAAGGTGGGAGGGGGGAGGAAGAAGGAGAAGGAGAAAACCCTCCCCCAAGAAGTTTCATCGTGAACCTCGGTTAGGATAGTAGGTAGTGATTAGCAAAAAAGACCCTACCTAATGGTTCAACGGAGTCTCCATATAACTATTTACTTAGCAGTTGGTAGATATAATTAATCTGTCGCTGTGCCGCTTTCTGCGCAGCTTGGCCATAGGTAGTAAACACCGCTACGGAAGCAATACCGAGGCAATTTCATTTGCAGCTGGCGTTCCAACAAACTAACGGTGTCAGGGGAGAGACGACGGGATGATCCAGAAGACCTCGCACCGGAAAGCTGTTCCTGCAGAATACATACCACGTACGTACGTGCCTATGCTTCATATTGCATTCGTACGTAGCAGCGAGCGAGCGATCAGTGCGGCATTTGTTTCGATGAAGTTGTATTTGGTTAGGACGTACAGGCAGACGGGCTACGTAGGTATATAGGTAGGTATGTAGTAACTGGCAGCATGACAAGCCATGGTTCCCTTCCAGAGTACGACGAAATGCCGGGCTTCGAGGCTCTAAAGCACCCCTCGCAGATGTGAAACGACACCTTAAATCACGGCATAACACCCTGGTAATAAGACGGGGATTGGCTGTTCGGCACGTGCGATCATCCCAACGGTTCTACCGCTGTGTGGTGGGCGTATGATGAGCCTGCCGAGGACTCTCTGCCGGCTGAGTCTTTCCGGGCTGGGGGGAAGGGGAACACGGTGAGCGAAGATACCTACTTATATCGCGATACATACATGTGGTAGTACCTAGGTTGGTAGCTAGGTAATTCATCGTGAGCCGCCCACGGACACCCTACTGAGGCTGCCCGAAGCTCTTCCAAGCCTTGGGTCCCCAGTTGTCTTTCGGACGATCGATGCATGTGGAATCCTTTCCGGGTTCGGTAGGTAGGTCAAGAGACAAGGACCGACGCCCCACTGGGTGTAGGCTTTAGTCGCCGAGCTGAAAAAAAAAAGACCCCCTCCCCGTTACGGTCACGGTTACAGTACCATGGTGTTGTTATGTGCTGGCGGCGGCACGCTTGTACCAGAAAGCCCAGGATCGAGGACCGGTTTTTCCAACCAGATTTCAAGATTTCAACTCCCGGAGAGCGAAAAATAAACGACGTGCTCAGATGGGAAAAGAGCTGCCGAACGCATGGTCCGTGTGCTGTCACTAGAGAGGGAAGTATCTGTTCTCACTGAGACATTACGTACCCAGGTTAATATACGCACCTAATGAGTGTGGTCATGCCATATATTGGAGCTAGGAGCCACTGTCGGGAGACCAAGCCCGATTACGGGCCTCGATCAACATTAAGTAGTGTGAACACAGCGTTGGAACGTCGTTGAAGTCGATGGTCAGGGCTCAAGCCTCATCCAGATTACCTTCCCAAATCATCGGCCCCTGAGGACAAGGGGAGAGAGGCTGGGGAGCAGCTATGTAGGATGCACTGTGCTTTTCTCGGAACGCTACTACACACATACCTACACACATACCTCCTTACTGCGTCAGGGTCTACCTGGGTAAGTAAGGTCCCTTAAGTAACACACTTTGACTATAGCTAAGGTGAGCAATGACCGAGCTGTCATCCAAACACGGAGCATTAGATGGCTCGAAGGTCAATCTTCGAGATCTCGGGAGAGCCAGCGGACGGACGGACGGTGGCCTCTTTTCTCCCGCCTGCTAGATATGCATGTCTCGGCAAGCTGCAGTTTGCTGGAGCACCATACACAGTACTTGACGGCAGAGATCAGATCTTGAACCTGGGTGATCTTCAGCACTTCAAGATAGACCAGCATGGTTGTCCAACATAACCCCCCTCCCTCCCCGAAAGGCCGTTTAATGCAATTACGGTACCCCTTGAGCATGACCAAATGAGCACGTACGTACGTCGACGAGGGCACTCGCGATGCTCTGCGTCGGCTCAGCACTTTTCTACCATGTGCGGCACAGCTTAGATACCCTGCAGTCCTGGTCGAATCGGTATGTACTCCGGAGCAGACAAAATTCTTGCCTCGTTGTTATTGTTCCCCAGACAATAGCATGACATTGCTATCTCGTGAATCCCTTGGTCGACGAAGTTTGGTTAATACACTACAGCCTACAGATGCTACAAGCAAGCAAACCAAGGTCGCACTACCTAGTAAACGGTTTGCCTCTCGTTGGTTTCTGTCGTGTCAGCAGGAATTAGGTAGGCAATCGGCCAGGTTTTGATATCCACTTGTGCAATAACTATTCTTAGAGTCGATCACCCTTGACAATAGATCTCCTTAAAATGCGTACCCCAGTCTACCCTTGCAAACTGGTTGCGTGGGCGTGTATACAGTGGCCAAGGCGGCTTAACAGCACCGAACAGGGAGGGGGAGACCTCATCCGATTGAGGGAATAATCACTCTGCGACTATGTATTTGCTATCCATGCTTTGATCGTCTCTGGTACTTTCTACGTAGCTTGCGTGCAGCAGAAACAACTCTTTCCATGCGTTACCGAACCTGTCAACTTAAGGCTATCGTCGAGTTCCAGTTAAAGAAGCCGAAAGCACTCCATCGGGGGCAGAACTAGGTATCACGACCTTCGAGAACCCCCCGAGGAAAACTTTACATAACGTCCATCTCACCGTCAGGATTCTTTTTCAGTAGTGGCAAGACGCTAGAGCTTTCAACACGTAGGTAGTGGCTTGGTTTTACTTGTTGGATAAGGGGCAAATGCTTATGCTTGTCACCGCTTCTGTTGGATTGCGCTCAAGTACTTAGTCCACTGAGAGTGATCCTCTGACAGTTTGATTATTGCCGCTCGCTGACTACCGTACATACACCGCAAATCTTTTTTTTCCAGGGGCGCACTGGCGTCTTCGTCTACCTGCCTAGTAGGTAGGTAGGTGAAGGCCTCAAAGCAGTAACTTTGCCTCAAAAGGGCAGCATCGGTCTTATGTCATATCATACTTACATACCGAAACGTCTCGTACAATGTAGGTTCCTACCTGTAACACGCCAGAGGGAATTATATCCGGTGTCTTTCTAGAAAGAGAACTGATCCACCTCCTCCCGCATTTATGATCATCCCAATCCACTTGTCCAATGACAGTAGGTAACAGACAGCTATAGTGCATCGTAGCCTTCCAGCCAGGCTGAAGTCCCGTGATCGTATCTAGGATATATGCTCTACCTAGATCAAGTCTTTTACTAGATGTAGTTCCATAATACCTGCTGCATTCGCCAGCGGCGTTGTTCTGGGGCTCATATTAGGTAGAACGCGGAGTTCAAGTCGCGTTCCAGGGGTAAGTACATCCAGAAGTTCCGAAAGGATTCTTGACAGCGATATTCGCACAGCAGGGTAACTGGAAAGTTCTCCTTTACTACACGAATACTGCTCTGTTACGGAAGAAGTCGAGGCAGTAGTAGCGTTGAAGGTACTCAGACAGACCAGTACCAAGAGATCATTCTTGAATGGAAAGACAAAGTCAAAGTAAACTTATTGAATAGGAGGTTATTCAATCTTGCCGCGGAAGAACAAACTTCACAATCCTTCTCCAGATTGCCTTGAACTCTGGTAGTACTCTAAATTGCGAACCCCTATCGTGCATGCGAGTTTTCCATAGCCCTATGCCAAGTTCGAAGGATTCTAATTAATTTCCATGACAGCTCTATGTAAATCTCTACTGTAAACCGAAATCCAGAGTCCGCTCCAAAGCGTCTGAAGCCGCGATAAGCGACTAAATACTCTAGGCAAATGTCTTCACCCCTTCTCGGATCGATATCTTGTCCGACAGGAAATACAAAGGAAGGTAATATTGGATCAGGTAATAGCTTAAGACATGAAGCTAGCCAGCTTAAGATCATAGACCTTGCTGTGTATAGGAAGTGGGATTCCACTATTGGAACTATCAAATATGTATCCAACTACTCTTGGTTTGTCGCCTCCTTTCGAGGGTAGCAACAAGCCTCACTCCTTAATGAGGAGAGGCATTGGAAATTCTCTCGCCAAGCTAGCTCAATCTTGAAGCCTTGCTAGGTGCTTGTGAAGGATGCCATGAAACCAAACTCATCACATAATGCGTCGGGCTCTTCGCCAGGAAGACTACCTACCTACCTACCTACCTACCTAAGCGATGAAGACGGGGGGACAGCTCAGGTCCCAGGCTTCCTTCACACACGCACGCCCCCAATATGGTTAAAGGGCGGCAGAGCGGCAAGCGACAAAATGGGCACTGGCGATCCTTCGAAAAACCCCTCTTCATCCCATGCCCCCCAGGCCTCGGGGGGTTTTCTTTTTCATCGAGGGTGATCCTTCCCTCCCTCCCCTTCCCCTTGGACGTCGCTGATGGGAAATCCTGTGCATACGGGAGTGAAGAATAGACATCTGACCGCAGCTAAAGATACAAAAAAAAAAAACCGTCGGCAACCTCGCCCACTTTCTGATCACGATTAGGCTCACGAAGGGCTGAATCCCCACGACACCCCCCTATTCCACGTAAGAGCCACGCTAGGTAGAATCCTTCAACAGTCGGCCGAACCCCTCCCGTTGGACACAGTGAACAGAGACCAGGTCTCCTTAGGAGTGTGGGGGAGGTTTCTGAAAAAAAAATGAATTCCGGTCAAGATAGTGCGCATTTTGCTTCAAAGTGCTACAATATACACTTCACCCCATATTTGTACCTCAAACGCTCTTTTTGTGGACAGAGTTGTTAGGACAAGAGCATAATAGGAAGACTAATGTCGGAGAGAAAAGGGTTAGAGTGTAGTTATGATTAGCATTCCTCTACCGTCTGATATCTGCATACCTAGGTAGGTACTCGGGAAAACCGGTCTTGTGTTCTGAGATGACAACCAACATCGAATTCCTCCCCTTCTGCCCCTTGCAAGCACGTCTAGGGCTGCATATAGAGACCATCAAGACGCAAGCCAAAGATTCACTTACAGGAAAGGAAGTAGCTCAGCTCCATGCGCTCTTGATCCTAAGCTTGCCTAACTGCAGTCCGGCTAGACCATCAATTGCGTATCGGGCCTTCCCGACGGAGTCAGAACGAGCTCCAGGCTAACAGCTCCCGGGACCAAGGGATCATTAAGCAGCTCTCCTCTCTGTTGCAGAAGGAAGAAATAGGTGCGTACTGGGAGACGTCATCTAAGGATGCAGCCTATGCATAGGGCAGAGATAAGCTCGGAGGTGGTGAGTGTTTTGGATTAGGCTTCGAGAGGGCAACCAGCAGTAGCCCCTTTTCCGGGAGAAGCTCAGTCTGCTCCAACGTAGGTATGCTGCTCTATTCGACACTAACCATACATACCCTAAATAGACAATATACCGTTAAATTAATGATTGTTTGTCTTGGAAATAGTCTTTACTGCCTTTGTGGACGATATGAAGCCCAGATCGGTTAGCGATGTGTCCGCCTCGAAGATGCCTCTTCGTTTGACATACCGCTCTCCGAACAATCATCGTAAGACATCCTGGCTACACAGACAAGAGGAGAAGGAGAAAGAAACAAGAGACCGGATCCCTCCCACTCCCACCTCTATCTCCCTCCCAACATCTCAGCATGGCCAACATGAAACTCTTTACTCCCAATCCCTTGTCCCGCGAGAAGGTTTGCCCAGGGTACTTTTTTTTTCAGCTCGTCGCCACCGTTCGGGACCGTACTGTTGGTAACTTATTATTTTCCAAATCCCGACGGGGACTTCGTCCCTCTTCCCCCAGCTGCCGTCTGTTCCCGGGGCGATATTCGGGGGTCGTGGCGACAAGCAAATCGTGCTCTGGGTTAGTAGACTACCTACTTACCTACCCAGACTCCATTCCTTGTGTATCCCCTCCCCCCATGGTCTCGAGTGATGTCTGGTATCATGAGCCCAATCCATCAGGATCGACTTTCTACCACGTCAAACCGGGGGCGCTACCTAGGCAGCTGTTCATACCAGGGGAAGAAATGAGGGAGTGTGTTTCTTCCTACGCAGCTTACCTACCTCCATAGCCTGCCTTTCCCAGCCAGCCCTTCGCATTCGTCTTCCCCAGCTCATTGGATATCTAGGTACGAATCACATGTATCTGAAATCGATGTGCCTACTACCTAGTTGTATTATTAAACATCTGATGCCAAATTAGGGATGTCGGGCTGGTCATGGTGTATGCCACAGCGTGCTCATTTGGCATGTGTTGCTAGGTAGATATTTGCATGCCTCGTGGGCTGGAAGCCCCCCCTGAAAACCTGTCAGAACATCTAAAAATAGTATATCTCTTCCACGTTTTCAGCCACCTTATCCCTTGGGTAAACCCCTATCTCAGGTAACAGCAGTGTGACCTGCCTATGATATGTCGAGCTGTCATTGAGGTAGGATGGGAGGGGTAGTGAATACCCCGAAATATCCATCGCGTGGCTACGATAGCAACGGGAACAATGAGTTGCTAGTAATTATGAAATATCTCTATCGACAGACTAGGTATTCATCAAGGTGACTTACTAGCCTAGCTGTGATAGCTTGGCGTGCTGTTGTAATATCACACATTGATTTTTACCCCTATAGGGATACATAGGCATGCTTCGTGTGAATATACGATCTCTCATGAGCTGGTTTTGTCATCACAGCACTTCGATACAATACAAGTTCGAGACGACAAAAGTAGGTAGCAAATAGTCCAGAGTTACATTATATCTAGTAATGTGTTTTACGCTTGGATAGAAAGCACACCACTGTCTAGAATATTCTTGATCTGCCACTCTATGGTAGTGTAAAAGATATCATTGTGGCCGGTGTTAAGCAACTCCCCTATCTCGCTGCACATTGTCCCATCTTCCATTCCGCCTTCAGTTATGCATGCCCGATAAAATGCAGTTTCTCCCATTGTAATGGATAGATGTTTATGAAGTAATTTTGTGTCGGATCTCATGGCCACAGGAGACATAGAGAATGCGTACATATTAGGGGCTAGATATCATGAGCTACACCAGAAAAAGCACCAATTAGTAAAAACGAACACGCTCGTACCTGGGCCTATTATAAAATATAGCACCTTCCTCATGAAATACATCCAACCCATCCAAAGAGCACCCCTAACTAAGCCCCAATCACCTCTAAAATAGATGTTGTGGACGAGCCCCTTTAACTCTCGGCGCGAACGATGATTGGGATATTATAACTCCTAAGATCACTTTCGTAGAATAAACAGGAGTATAGATACTATAGAAAACCCTCCAGACCACGCCGAACTCCCCGTTGCTTCTTTTTATAGGCTTATTTACCTACCATTAACACCGTAAACGTAGCCCAACTCAGCCCAACTAACCGAGAGCCCCTAAGAAGAGAAGAAGCAGCAACAGCAACAGAACACGTCTCTCCCTCTCCTCCCCTAAGTACCTTGATATCTATCTGCCATCCACGACCTAACCTACGCAAGACCTGCCACATAACCCAGCACATAGGTAGCCAGAAGCAAGACCGTAAGCGTAAGAGACCAGAACCAAGCCAGCCCGTGAAAGGGGTGGTTGGGTTCCGTGATGCCAATGATCAATCGTTCACCTCATTATCTTAATCCATAAACGCAATCAAGACCCCATCCATGAACGCGTAAAAAAAAAAGAAAAAAAAGCAAAGCCTTAGATCTAGAAACCCAACTCATCTAACCTACCTACTACTACAGGTCAACTACTATAAAATCCCAGCTCGAAGCACGAACTAGAAGATGGAATGCCCAAACAACTTACCAACCCTTCATGGTCCATACTAAGTAAAGAAGTCTAAAAGACAGCGGCACGCGCACACAATACGGAAGAATCTTCTTGAATTTTTACTCTCTTTTCATGATGGATCTGCACATACACACGTCGCGGGATATTTGCCCGTCTTCAGCGTCACCCTACTCCCTTACCCCTTTACCCCTTTACCCCCTGCCCCCTACCCCTAAACTCTCACCTCCCCCTTTTCCTGCTCCACGGATAGACACACGCACACAGCTAGGCCGGGGATATCAAGTTCTCCCGCACTACAAAGGCAGAGAAACCAAAATCGCCCCGCCTCGCCTTAAAAAAAATAAGTACTAAATAGGTGAAGCATCTACACCGTCTGGCCCTATAAACGTCTAACTACGTAATGACCTACATCTACGCATTCCGTTGTTGCGAAGGTGGCAGGGGGGGACTTGGCAGAGTCGGCGATGTCGGGCCTGTGGCGGTGCCTCGTAAGTTAATAGACCCGATCCTAGACACGATATTACTCCCGACCGCATCGACCGCCCCGCGGGGCGACGTGAGCGTGGGACCCTCCGGCGCCGTCTCCTGGACCTTAAACAGTTTGATGTTCGTGCCATTCCAGATGCCAACCGTTCCCTTGGCGACCTGCATCTCGCTCGCGAACACGAAGCTCCAGACCAAGGACTCGTACCAACCGAGGGCCAAGGGCGACCACTCAAACGAGTGCACCCGCACCGGCGACGGCTCGATGGCCACCAGGTCTGCCTCCTTGATGGTCTGCAGAGTCGCAGACGACGGCGAGTCGGTGCTCAGCCCTTGACGGTTGATGAGAGCGGTCAGCTGCTGAATCACGTTAAGTATCGTATGAAGGGGCAATTCTGGTAGCCAGCTTTCAATCCAGTTCGTCGACGGCTCGAATGCGCCGGGGACGGATTGGCCCGTGGCGGAATAGCTGCCTAAGCTCGTAGTACTGTTTTGCCTTGAAAATGCTGGGACACCAGCTGGCATCTTCCCTCTGGCCTTTTCGGACATGCCCTTTAATTGGGTTGGTACCGCATCTTCGACATCTACAACGGACGATGCCCGAGATGGGTTCTCGCTCGGGGTTGACTGAGCTGGTGTCGCCCTATCGTCTTCTTCGCTCTCGTCCTCATCTTCGCCAATGGTGAAAGTTGCGTCTTCTTCCGGCACATTGCTCAACGTTGGAGTCCGTGGCTGTGTCATGGTAGGACTGCGCAGACTATCCATTGAACTTCGCCTAGAGCCCGTATCGAATGGATCAACTGGCTGGCCGGTCTCCTTGCGGCGGCGATTCCGGCGTTCGAGCTCCTCCTGACCGCTCTCAAGTGTGAAACTTCGCAGGGCCTCAAAACGTCTCCTATTCTTTAGGAGCATGTATACAAATGTGGGGTTCTCTGAGCACATATTAGTTGACTCGTTACCTCTCTAGAAGGCGCCGTACTTACTCTGGTATTGATGCTCAATAATCGCATTCATCGACTCTAACAGTGAGCTCAAAAGTTTATGATTACTGTCGTTGGCTAGGAGGAACGACGGCGATGACATGGAATTGAATAGCTGCATCAGTTTAGAACATGAAATAGCACTAGTTCCCTCCAAGTAAGCCGCGATGTTGTTGATTACGGCGAGGAGCGCTGGATAGACGGCCGAGAGTTTGCCTTGACTCCTAGTTATGAGATTATAGATGGTCTAGAAGAAGTTAGTGGCTAGGCTCGTCGAGGAATAATCGATAGACTCACTTGTATTAGAAAGTCAGCATAAGTCCCCTTGAAACCGGGTATTCTTATCGTGACTGGTAGAGTGTCCTGTCCTTCGAAGTTCTTGTTGAGGTTCACACCAAAATTCTTCTCAACACTAAGAGTCTGTAGTAAAAAGGCACACATTCGTACGACACCTTGTTTTGAGGCGTCTACCTTGTACTCAGTGGCGTAGAACAGGATAAGAATGAGAAAGTCGTGCGCCCTCTGCGTGTCTATCATAAAGGACCTAAAGCGCTTATTACACTGGGTAATCTCCCAAAAGAGCATGATGATCTCGGGGGAGAATCTAGCGGTAGTCTGAGTTCCTGGAATATACGATACGTTTGCTTGTATTGGCTGGTTAAGTATCCGCGTCATGCCGTCCACAATAAACTGGAAATCCTGGGCGCGATGTAGTCTTCCTAGGAAATGCCTATAATAGTTCTTCGATGTAGAGCCAGAAGCGCTCTCGGGTATCGGATAGAGGAGAATGACGAGTAGAAACTGCAAGGTGTATGTTACAAGAATCTCTTTGGGATCCTTACCCACAAGGGTATTGATAGGAACCCGCCAGCTAGCTGGGTTATATTTCAGCGTCTACGAGGGTTAGCGAAAGGGGCAGAGAGGAAGTTTGCGACCCAACCCGGACTTACCGTGTTCAGCAAAGAGCACAGTACAGAGAGCACAACTTGCTTATCAGGGCATGAGCATATGTAGGTCAGGAACCTGGTCCCTCTGGTAGGAAGTATATTGGGCGAGAGGTACATGCTCTGACTCGCCAAAGTCATGAGTAGACGGAGGATCTCGCACCGGTTGCTCTCGTACTCCTTCGTCGTAGGCACAGCGGTGTTGCAGCCCACACCGCTCTGCCAGATGGCATAGGTGACCTTCGGCTTGCCATGGGGCTGCCTAGGGACAGTCAGATCGGAAAAGAAGAGCAGGTCGACGAGGGTGTCTATGAGCTCCTCGGCCAGGGGCTTCACGTCCTCAAATTCCTCGGTGGGGGGTTTCGTGTCTGGCTGGACCTCTTGGGACTCGTCAAAGAGCACCTCATTCGCGATAGTCGACCGTCTGGTGCGTTTCCGTCGCGTGCCCCAGAAGAACTTGTCCTCCCAGGCCTGCAGGTGGTCGACTTCATAGAGAAAGGGAAGGATGCGGGTCAAGACGCGGATGCAGTTCAGGGCATCGCGCTCGGGGGCGAATTCGGGATCGGGAAAAGAAGGGTGGTGTCGCAAGATAAATAAGCGGGAGGTGAGGGCGAGCACGAGGGTCTCCAGGTTCTCAATGGCTCTGTCGCGAGCGCGTCGGATGTCGGCGGGCGCGAAGAGGCTGAAGACATCTTCGGACGACTCGGGGAGCTCCCAGAACTACACACGCAGCGCGACACACACACACGGGTTGGCTTAGCGGCAGAGAGGGGCAGAAGAGAGAGGAACATACAGAAGTCCAATATGGGTCGTCGGCAGGTATGTGTCGCTCTTCGGACAACCTGAAGATGCCCTTCTTGAAGACTAGCTTGGAGTCGCTGGCACCCATGGCGGTGGCAACGTCATACCAAGTCGAGGCACATGGAGCGAATGGATGGCTGGCTATATACGGATCTGGATAAAATAGCTAGGATAGGTAGGCAAGTAATGAAATTTGGGTAGCAGATGGTAGATGGCTCGTTCTCCCGTCACAAGCTTCGATGCTGTACCTGAATCCGATTGCCTGCGACAGGTTGATGTGCATGGGACAAACGTTCCCAGATGTAACTTTCCCCGAATTGTTACTTGTCACTTTGGGCCCCGGGGTTTGGAGCAGGTGGGTACCGTCCTTATCGATTAGATACGGACATACACACTACTACCTAAATATATGGGGTTATTTCAGCCGCTGACAGCTGGAAGAGGCGCTGCTGCTTACTATGTAAGTACCTAGGTATCAATATATAACAAGTAATGGTGGTGTATACCTACCTACATCTATCCTCTCGAGCTTCCACATCGGCACCGGCGAAATAGCCATCATGTATGTACATAACATAACCCATCCCCAAACACACTGCATATCTCAGTATGCGTGGCACGTACTGACTGAATATAGCTACGACACATAGGGCTCTCTGGTTTTATATTTGTCCTTGCACAGGCTGGAGTTGCTGTCTTTCCGTCGATCACCGGTCTTATAGCAACGAACACAGGCGTGGGAGTTCTGCAACCCATCCCGTTGTGCTTGCGCTCTTCGTGGCCGGAGGGGCTAAGTTGGTGGCTAGTGCCGAAGGGACCTGATTCCCAACGAGAACCTAGGTAGGTAGGCGTGCTCTCGCAAATTCAAGGGCACTTACATGATATCCCTCCCATTGAATTAACACACATAAAATGTCCAACCATGGCAATGTATTAAGTTATACCCTTACGAGTGAACGTCTTGTCACAAACTCGACAACCTGTCTCTCATAAAACTCATCAACGAAAATTTCCCTACACATGATTTCCATGAAAACCAACGTATATATATATATAATAATTCGAGTCCATTGCGTTGTCATGAAAAAAAGATATATCATGCTTTTATACCACCTTAGCCCAAGGTTAAGTCAGTTAAAATTGGCCCAATGAAAAACAAGTCTATAAGTATTACCTACCTACCTATAGTTTAGCCTGCCAGCTGCCAAAAGACAACCCCCACCGACTTGTACGTATGTACCTACATACTTAGCTTAGCTGACCCACCCCCATATCTTTACATAAAAGCCCTTGTCCCCATCTATCCTCAAAAAAGTTTTCTCTTCCACACACACACACGCACGCGCACAAGACGAAACGTCTTTCGCTCTCTCACTCTCTCACCACCTACCCGAGAGTATAAACGGCACCACGCAAACCCACTCTTCCCGCAGAGTCTCAGAGAGAGAGAGGAAAAGAGACGAACGGGAACTACCTACCTATCAGCGAGATGTGGCGCACAATTGATCGTCTGGATTTGACTTGCCGTCAATCAATCCCGCCATCCACCTAACCTAAACCCTCTTCGCGCTCCTAAGCCCTGACATGAAAAAGAGGTACCAAAAAAATATGATAAAAAGAGAGAAAGGACCAGTCCCCCGGGGAGTGGGAGTGGGAGGGGGAGTGGGTTACGTAGCAAAATCCGCAACAAGCCCCCCCTTCCCAGACCTACTTGTCTATCTATCTATCTATCTGTCTGCGCAGCGGGGAAAAAAAAAAGAGGGAAACCAAGTTTTCCGTTATTTCTCTCACCCTCTCCAAGGACAAAAAGACAAGAAAAAATGGTAAGTATATCTCTTATTCAGATACGGTAAGGCGAAAGAAGAAGAAGAAACGCATCTCTCCCCTCCTCTCCTCTCCTACCGTATAAGAAACCCTTACAATCAGTCATCCATCCATCCATCCCATCCGTAGGCGCCCAAGCACACAGGACCGGACGAGACTACCTAAGTAGGCCTCCCTCTCTCCCCTCCTCTTAACCACTTGCCCCTTCCCCTCCCAATCCACTTCCCTCGTTCATCAAACAAAAACATACATACATACACGCTTCGAATAATGCTAGAGCTTGCCGCCTCGAACCAAAAAAGTACCTTACAGCGAGCAAGTGTGGACAGTGAAGCAAAAGTGAAAGACCTTCCCCCCCCTACGATAGGGGGGGGTTTCCGGCGGGTACCGTTTTTTTCCCCTTTAATTAGGGGGGGAGGGGTCGTCTCAAGGCTTAGTGATGAGCTTGTGAGAGGGGGCTTCGGTGCTTGTTGGAGACATTTATTATTTATTCTCTCTCTTTTTTCTCTTTCGCCTTTTTACCAGGTAGGTAATTATATATCGCATACCGTCCATTATATGTGCTTTGCATCCTGCATACAGTAGGTAGGTATATATGAGTTAATTACCATCATTCGCTTTTGCCACATTATATCATATAGTTCGTTGTTCGATTCCCTATAGGGTCAAGCAAAGTGAGGCACTGTAGTAACTAGTACCACGAGAATGGAAAAGTGGTGTTGCTTCGTTTAAAAAAAAAGTTTTAAACACTCCATACTGTAAATATGTATGAGTATATACACATACATGGCAACTTCGGGTTTTTTATTTTCCAATGAATACCTTCACTGATGATATGAAGATGACTGGAACCGTTTCGTCCGTCCTAGATCCCTTCCCCTACCTAACCTTCGCGTGCCTTACGTCTTCCTTCACATCTTGCTTTCGGGCGGTGACCTATATATCACATAAACAGGTAATTATCAATAAAAGACGTCCCGCCCCGGTCTCCATCTTCTGTAAACATACAAATACCGAGTGAATCAAACGTACTTGATGCCTTACTCACTTGAAGTTATTCTTCATCTCGCGGAGCTTAGCCATGACTCCCACGGGCTCAGTCTCGCCCGTGGCCTTCTGAATGGCGGGATCCTTTTTTTGTTTCGCCGCCTGTCAGCTTTGATTCGAATACTTACCATTCTATTTCGGCATGGCTGTGGAACTTACCTCTACCCGCATGAAGACGTTATGTTGCTATGACAATACCACGTTAACCAACTCGCTCAATTTTCTCGAATATTTATATAAGAGACAGCTTACCTTCTCATCACCAATTGTAAACTTCCCCTGCGTCTCCTTGTTAGTATTGGCGAAGGCCTGTAGGCTCTTGATCGCCTCGTTCTGGAGGACCGAGATGCCGAATTTGACGTTGGACTTGGTGTACTCGTGACCAGGCTATTTATGTCGCGACCGAATGTTAGTTGTTATTTAGCTTCCAACACGGTATGGTCTGGCGCCTAGGAGGAAAAGGGAGAAAGGAAGTTTAAAAAAAAACCACCCACATAGACCTTCGTATCATCAGGTAGCGACGCAAGGGTCTTATTCAGAGCCGTATGCATCTCCCCCGCTGAACCCTCGAAAAACCTCCCGCAGCCTATAAGTTTGCTCGCATCAGCTTCTTTCCTTCTCTCTCTCCTTTTACCCCCTTCATCACGTCCTCATTCTAAAAATCTCCCATAATGACCTAAGTGCAAGGAGGGCCAGGGGCACCAGACTTACCCCCATGAAACAGCGTATCCCCCGTGAACACGGCCTTGTCCTCGCCGTCCTGCACGAACCAGCAGATGCTGTCCTGCGTGTGGCAAGGCGTGTAGAGTCCCTTCACGGCGAGGCTGCCGACCTGGAAGCCCTCGCCATTGGGCGGGGTCGTTGTGACGCCCTGGCAGTCCTTGCCGCCGATGATGGGCAGGTTGGGCGTGCCCAGCTCGGTCCGCTGCAGCCGGGTTGTGGGGGGTTAGTATATATTATATTGTATTTCCCCTCGGCTATATGTTTTAAGGCTTTGTGTATACACTGACCAGTTTCTGGTTCCCGCCTGCATGGTCCCAATGGCTGCACGTCTATTGTTAGCGACAAAAAGAGGCTTTTTAAGTTGGAAAATAAAGGGGAAGACGAAGGGGAGGCCAGCTCACTGATGTGTATTGACTATAGCTGTGAGGTTAATCTTTCCGTCCTTGATGGCCTGGGTCAAGACCGGGGCGACCCTAAAGCTCCGGGTTAGTAAGGGGGGGGTGGGTGACCTTGCCCGGCCGGGATAGGAACGCCGAAAGGGGGGAGGGAGGGTCTTACTCTTCGGGATGTGCGGGGTCGATGATGACGGCATCTTTTGTCTTGTCGTCGACGAGGAGATAGGCGTAGTTGTCACTACTCCCCGTCCCTGGATCTCGGCATCAATAACTACAACACTCCTTTTCTCTCTAGTAGGGCGCTCCGAACTTACACATAGGAATCGATTGGATATGCATGGCGCGTGCGAGAGCAGGCTTGCACGGAGTTAGTTCCGGAATGGAGTGAGAGAAGGAGGGGGGGGCGGGATGGAGGAGACCTTGATGGCCAGCCACTCATCATTATCGGTCTATCGTCCCCATTTACATATATACTGTATTGATGTACTAGAGTAGATAGGGGCAGGTGAACTTAATGATGGGATTGGTTCTACTCACAGTTGCAGTTAAATTACCGATAATTCTTCGACGAACTGTAGTAGCAGTAGTTGTCGCAGTGACTGTCGCCAGAAACCTTGATCTCACAAGGAAATTCATGAGGAGCCCCGCGTACGAAATGTGCCTCGATGATGTGACTTGTGGTGGTATCTTGTTGCTTTTTCACCCTGCTGCTGACAAATTCGAGAGCTCTAAGTCGAAAACACCCGCAGTAGGTGGCAATGACGTCGACCGTTCGGGACAGTCCGTCTGCTACCTGGCTTAGATACTGCCAGCTGTCGCAACCTGTCCACCTTAGAGAGGTGTATAGGAGAGCTTGAGGTCCTTAACCGCCTCATACCATGATGCACCAATCACGGTTAACTAGGTACTACTACTTATGTACCTACCTAATATCCGAAAGGCTTACCTAAGGCATCGTGAATGTCTGGCACACAATAAGAGGCTTAAGTATCCTACGACAATCTACCTATTATTTTTATTTTTGTGATTTTCATGGCATCCTATGTATAGCCATAGCTGTATCGTTTGTAAATAGTATTTGCAGTTCAATTGCGCTGGCAACTCTACCTATGTGGGTATTGCATTTGGGGAGATAATACCTATGTAAGTATCACAATAAAAAAACACGACTATCATACTACTCCTATAGGTTTCGGTTTCCACGGACCCTCATATCTAGACCACCCTTTTGAAATCTGGCTTGGGGACTCGGCCGATGCGCCGATAACCCGGCTCGTGCTATTGAATTGGATCTGCTCGAGCTCATTGTTCAGGGTCTGCAGCTCGGCCTTCACAGCCTCCGTGTCCCTCTCCATAGGGGCCGAGCTAGCCTCTAGTCTTGAGGCCGAGGGTGCCGCTAAGGTCCCGTCCAGTATCCCGCGGGACAGCTGAAGTGACCGGAGTATGGTACGGGGATCCTCGGAGGAATCTCCGATATCAGCTAGTGCCTGCAGTAGGACAGCGTCATCCCACTGCTTCAGCTGCTTTTGCAGCGTTTTAGCCTGCCCTGGCTGTTCTTCGCCTAGGTACCGTAGCAGCACCTCTCTGCACTGATTTGACTCAACCTCCTTAGCATCGTCGCCACCCCGGCCGAGATCTTTCCAATAGTAATCCCAAATCCAGGCGAGCGCCTTCTTGGCCGCGGATCTGAGCTTGGAAAGCGAGGGTAGGTGTTCATGCGTGGCCTGGTGTCTTAGCTCGACAAATGTAGCCGGCAAACCAATAGTCTTAGCAATGGAATACATGCTTAATTTGCGCTGCTTGTCCTGCTGGCTGTCTAGGAGACCGGTGACGAATCTGTGGTCGGATATCTATCGTTAGCGGGACTACAGAGTTCATTCAGCACGCAGGAGTCGAGCGGGCGATATCCGATGTGCCATGCAAAATGGATCGCCTTGTCTACCGAACTTGGCCAGTGCGACACAATGGTAGGGGCCCCAAAGGTTTGGGGCTGTTTCTACATGAGTAATTTGGGTTTGCAGAACGCGCTCCTTGAAGTATGTGCCTGGGCGGATATAGTTGCTTGAAGTAGCTAAGCGGATATGCCTGTGACATTGAACATACCGACCATCCCCGCTGATAGACATGTAGAGAGAGTAGGTTGGTAGGAGATTACTACATGGGGTAGTATAGAAGTAAGAGCTTGATCCTCCATGCACAACCTCTCTGGGGAGATGCCATCGTCAAGGTGGCTTGGGGACGAGTCTTAGGCTCGGGGGAAGGAAACCAAAAATAAATAAAAATAAATAAAAATTTAACCCTATGTGGATACCAACATTTCGAGGAGAAGAAGCAAAATGAAGAAAAGGAAAGGGAAGAAAATTTTACACACCGACTAAAGGCAGCCGAATATGCAGCTCGTATAGCGTAAGAAGAACTGTTTGCCCTGGACCTGGTCTCATGAAGATCGATGAGGATGGCGGCCGTCAGAAGCGCCGTGGACTCGACCAAGTGGGGGCAGCCGCCGCGCTGCGTCCACATAGAGACGCGGGAGACGGCATGCTGCTGCTCCTGCTGGTGGTGCTGACTCTCTGCTGTCACGTCCCCGTCCTCATCTCGTTGATCTTCATCGTCATGATCAACCGTGCTCTCGGAGAATAACGTGGTAGCGGTGGTCGAGATGGTGGTCGTCTTCGCCGCTGGTGATGAAGGGTAAAATTGCTGACGGACTTTCAATAGCTCCTGCCGGTCCCGCCAGGGCGTGTGGATATACTGAACCATTCTCGTGACAAACCGAGGAGAAAGGTAGGGGGTTGTCTCTCATAAGGGGAGGGGGGGGGGGTCCCGTTCGAGTTTTTTTCTTTTTCTTTTTTCCTCTTGGCCCCTTTTTTTATCTTGTTTTTGTCCCCTTCCGTTACTTATTTCCGTGTAGGTTAAATTCTTTCGTTGGCAGGTCAGACAGAGTCAGTTGGTATGGTATGTAAGTGAGTGGGATATTAAATAGTACTAGGTATGTAGCGCTTTGCTTTTAATTTAGCCTGGAGTAGGTAGGTAGTTTTTGTAAGGTGGATGGAGTTGGGGCTGACTTAAGAGCCGTGATTCAGGGAGCCTAAAACTTGCTAAGTGATCCACTAAAAGATACCGCATATTGTCCAACGGAGGCCAGCCAAAACTAAGTACCGGCTATTGAATTCACTAATCTGCAGGTGCCTTCACTACGGAACGCCAAGGCCTAGATATTAGTGTCTTTTCTAACACCTACGGATATAATGGACATACCTACTCCTCACACTAAGGTTAGAGGATAGGTATGGCTTCTAAGATTATTCGAGAAGCGAGCCGTCTACAAGCCATTCCTGTACATTAACTATTCAATATCTCACACCCCTGTTTAGAGGTACAGCATGGTACGGGCTAAAATTTCTTTCTTTTGGGGGTTTTCTTTTCTTTTCTTTTCTTCTCACTCTCTCTAACCTACCTCTTTCTGCGCTTCAATCCTTTCTTTGGGTGTAAGTGGGACTATTCAAGCCGGCAAGTCTGGCCCGGGCCAGCGGCTGGCATGCCTGACTGACTGAGTACCTACGATTAATACCTAACTACCTACCTACCTACTTCTTCATCGGCTCTTCCGTAATGGATATGGTCCGAGCTTTCTCACGATCAAGTGTACCTAAGTAGGTAGTAGGTAGATCCTTTAGGTAGCCCTCTTTCAACCCCTTCATTAGTGGGACGTAGAGTTTCGAGTTCATTGGAGCAAAAACTCTTCTCTTACCTAGGAATCGTGCCGTTGAGTATCTAAGTAGGTACACCTACCCGTTGACCGCCACGCCACACGTGAAACACCCAATACCTAGGTTAGGTAGGTTATAAAGTAGCTTTGCTATGACTGAATAACTCACAGAGTCGCCACACTTGCACAGTTCGAAGACCTGCTTTTCTGGATGCCCTTCTTGAACATGGGCCGAAGCGAAACAAAACCCACGTTCCCCCTTGGATACGGCGCCATCTCGTCTAACCTAGCGTAATGCACAAGTAATTTATAGGGCTATCTCGAGGGGTGATCTTCTCATCTGCGGAGATGTCGATCCATCACAGTCCACTACCTACCTAGGGAACCGACCCTGCTCTTCTGCTAAGTCGGGGCCAGCCTCGGATAGGTCGTACTGCAGCCTCGAGGCAAGATTAACCAGGTAAGTATTTGACGAAGCAGCACCCTACCAACCATTTGCGGCTTGTCTCCTTTGACCACATAGATAGGTAGGCTGCTTCGAAACGCCTTGTCCCGTGGCTTCCTAGAAGCCAAAAACTGGACCAATACTCGGATGAATCCCGGTATGCTTTACCTAGTTCCACAAAGTGTCTCTAGCAGAGGCCTCACCGGGATATTGTACCTCCCCGTGTAGGTATGGAGTCGAATCTCGATTCGGGTAAGCGACGACGGTAAAACCGGGGTAGGTCAAATACGGCTTGACGGTACATATGAGATCCTTGGGTGCGACATCGACGATCTCGCTATCCTTCTAGTCCCTGACCACGTTTCGCAGAGCCAACAAAGACGCCATGCGAAGACCACGAGGATTTGCGTCTGGGTGGGTTGTTCGAGGTCTCAGGGGCTGGTGACCCACTGAAGCAGGAGAGTAAACTCAGGATCTCGCCTCCGGTCCGGGTCTTGTGGATTTGTCCGACTATCTTCATCTTCATGATAGAAAGATTTGGGACATAAGCGACGGGCTAGAAAATCGGGGCGCTAGGCCGCTCGCAAGTATCGATACTACTACCTAGTATAATAGTATTAGTGCGGCTTTTGCCCCAACTCTAGAACCTTGAACCACCGGTCATACGTAAAGGGTCATACCTGTTGGCATACTTCTTCTAGCGGGAAATGACTATCTAAGGCTTGATAAGAATGGCGTGGAACTTACACAGGTTTAAGATAATGCCCAAGGTCGTGCTTCTCAGCTTCGGCCAGAAATCTAGCGTCTTTCCATACTAAACCTACCTAGAGGTTGACAGTGGAGGGGGTAAGGTTCGCATTATTAGCGTCTTGGATGGCAATCGAACAAGAAGCGGGGGGTTGGCAAGTTTAAAAGAGAAGTGGGTGCAGAGTTTCGGAATTGGGTTCTACCTATGATGTTGAAATGTCTTGCCGGCAGCGACGGCAATATCTGCCTCACCTGGAGTGTATGTAAAGGATAGACCTGTAGCATAGCCCAGTGCCTAACATGAGCGCCTTGCAGAAAAAAATCATGACCGCCGATACCTTAAGGATATTCGGCATGGGTGAGGCATTTTACCCTTTCTGGTGTGCCATTTCCGCTGTTAGCTAAGATGTGAAAGATAGCGCGGATCTGCCGGTGGGAGCGTTTGAAAGGAGGGTATTCGCATTCGGCAGACTTTGCGGTTGTGCTGTGACGTTGTCAAAGGATATGTCTCCTAAAGCTTGAAACAAATAGAGGGGCACGCGGGGTTCCGATTACGGAAACACACCATTGCCATGTCATTACCATAGTATGCTGTACCGATTAACCTAGACCTCACACATGATACTTCGTACATGGGAGGCAATAAAGAATCCATAGGTAAGCCAACTCAGTAAGTAGGCACCTGGGTAGGTTTAGACGCAACGTTGTTCTACAAGACAAGATAGTTGACGCACCTTAAACACCTAACAACCTTAGGCACTTACATATGAACTTTTGTTTTTGTTTTTTTTTTCTTACAGGATCAATGCATGCCGTCTAGGAATGTGGGAATGTAAGCCCGGTCAGTCCTTTGCTGCTCTTTTTACATCATACGCCCCCCCCTCCCCTTTTGAAGTTTGGCGAATGCTGCAGAACACTCAGGCTGGGCACCTAACTTGTATGTATTGATTAAAATGTAGCTGAGGAGATTTTTCTGATTGGTCCAAGAGTTCTAGATACTTGCAGGAGATAAGATCTAGTATGCATTAGGTATAAAAGGTATACATAGTGGTATGTTCGACGAGCATGAGAGAAGTTGACAAGGTAGTAGTAAGTAGTCCATATGTATGTTGGGTAGACGAATAGGTATGTAATCCGTCTGGTACACCACCATACGAATACCATCCCGTATGCCCCTAGTGGCGGATAGTTGCCGTAAATTAACTCTGCGTATTTTCTCCCTGAACTTACCAAAATTAGACACAAAGAGAACAGCGGGTTGTCTTGTGGAAGGCCGAGATGTATATATGGGTCATAATTCGTAATATGTATAGAAGGATCGGTCGGATCCTAACCTTAGCTCTCTTTTTTCTATGTTGGTTGGCTGGTTGCCGCCTGCTGTTCTGTTTGCCAGGTTTGTTTTCTCCAGCTAATTAGTCTTAAACTGAAGTATTGGTAGCGAAAAATGTGACGATCTAACCGTTTTGACCATTTTTAACATGTGACGCAAACATGGTGCTGGTTCCTGTAAAGAGAAAAGAGAAAAGAGAAGAAAAAAAAATTAAAGCCGACATGGGACGGCGGTACGGAGGTACATATACTGCATATCGTTCCATCAATGTAGGGATGTGATGTGAGTAGGTAGGGGTACAAAAATACTTTGGTGCTTCTTTCAGCACCCCCACATCTTCTTGGACTGCTTAAACGGGGGTTAATGTGGGTGAGTGGGGCTAGCCACATGGATGGATTGCTCGGGCCAAAGCTCGTCGACGTTCGGGCGCAGAGCCCCAAGCCCCAAAGCTCCAAATAGAACTTGGGAACGTTGGAGACCCCTGTCTAGTGCCGTAGTCAAAGCTCGTACCCCTGCATATTGGCCAAACTGTCCGTCTACCTACGTATGCAATCGGTACGTATGTACATCCATACTATCATCAACCATCCCTTAACGGATACATGCAGCATCCCGAAAAATATGGCTGCATTCCAACGAGCACAGTAGAATCTCGAGTTGTTAGAGATTCACCCGATCTTGCTACCGTTAAGTCACATTTCACATCTCACATTTTGCATCTAGCAAACTCTAGCCTATGTCTTGAACAAATATTTCTGTATTTTTTTTTCTTCTTCGTCCTAGGGGCGGATGCTTCCATCGCAACCTAGTGAGAGGGTTTCTTGATCATTTTACATGTTTGCCTGCATTCCAGGTGCAGGGTGTATCTATCTGATAATGGTATAACTGATGGTCCTCATGGGCTGGCAATCATAAAAATTGAACCGTGCTGGGGTTAGGTCGGGCTTCCTCCGACGGAGAATTAGCCACAAGCCTCATACCCAGGATTGCTCTGCCGGCGGTGACTCTGGACTCTCGTCCTTTTCCTCTTGTGCCTCTCCATCAGCATCATCTTCTTCATCCTCGTCCTCTGTAGCGGGTGGTTCCCAGGCCTCCTCCAGTTTCCATCCTTTCCCACGCCGGTAAGTTGTGTCAAGCAGCTGCGATGTCGTTGTGCGGTAGTTATCAAGCTCGGGATCCGTGTCACCCTTGCTTGGAGGGTCGTAAAGCCCCATTCCTATCAATATTTCTCCTTCCTCTTCCTCCTCCTCATCTTCTTCCGGTTCTTCAAGTGGTTGATATGGTATCGATTCCTCTGGTGCTACTTCTAGCTGTGTTTGCTGCATAGGCTGAAATTCTTCCGGAGTTGGTGGAGCTGTGCAGTTGTATCCCTGAGCAGGCATTGGGTTCCAGTTAAACGACTCCTGAGTAGTATAAGCTGGGAAAGGTTCCGTGCCCCCGGGGCTCCCATTCGTAGCATAACAATTCGGGTCAAAATTTGTAGTAGATTGCCATGTGTCTGCTGTTACATATTGCGGCATCACCTGCGGCTGTGAGGCTGTAAATGGTAGTGACAACGGCGAGAAGGTTGCTGTGGGCGATGTGTGTCCGGAATAAGCAGCTGGAGTAGGCGGTAGGTTTGGATAACCAGCATATATATCAGTTTGTTGATATGGCATCTGTGCTGGCATGATATATTGCGAAAAGTCCGGCTGTGGCATAGGCATATGCATCTGTGGTTGCTGGAATTGGGTGCCTGGATGCCAACTGACAGGACGACTGCTTCTCTTGACAGGCTCTTGATGGTTGGTATAGCACGAGACGTCTGGCACCTGTTGATATACGGCTTGGTCCCAGGCCTGCTGCCGCCGCCGTGCTGCCAAGTTGCTGTCATTAATCAGGGTCCTCCGCCGGGCCATCATGGCTTGTGGGCTGCTGCTGGCACTGCTCGGCTTCACAATTCGCATGGCGTTGCCTGATGTTCGCTGTCCATTTGAAGCACGGGATAGGCGGCGAAGAGAGTCAGCAAGTGCAAGCTGCGTTGATAGTTCATCCAACGTCGGGTCGCTCATATAGCTCTGAGGGGTGATATGGGCCATGTTAGCCCCCATGACTGAAGGCATCATCTTGTAGTGTTGTCCCAGAAAGTAGTTTGGAGGCGTAAAGCGTAGATGTAGTAAGTAGGCGGCCGCTGTCGTAGGTAATAGTAAGGAGTTGATTAGAGATGTGAGGGTGAGTGGTGATGGGTAGCCAGTGAGTGGGTGGATGGAAGATATGTATAGGTAAATAAGTCGAGAAGAAAGCCCAGGCTACTCAGTCCAGGAATGTTGCATGGTGAGATACCAAGGGCTCGTTCATAAAGGGTAAATCAAACCAATAAACATGGGAAAAGATGCTATTGTAGATTGGCATATGGATTGGTTATATTGGGGCGGCGGTAGGGCCGAGAAACAATAACTTATTAGAGACATTGTCCGGTTTGGCATGTGTATGCAAGTAAATGTGTGCGTGTGCGTGTGTGCGCATGTCTGCTTCACCTGTATGACGGTTCGCCTGAGACTTTTTTTTTCCTGCGTCATATGGTTCCGGCAGGGATCTGACGAGCCTAAGAAAGGGTCTTTCATTGTGCTGATGGCCGGGGACGGGCGGAGTGGTGATGGGTAGTGTTGGTGTAGTGGGCTAGACTAGGTAGGTTGCAGAGTCTTTGACTTTTTTACTTATGGCTGTCTGCAAGGTATAGTCTAATTAGGTGGGCGGTCAAAGGAGCGAGGTTTCGCACGATGTCGATAGGACAAAGCCACTAGGCGCTGAAGCGGCAATCCTTGGCCCCCATCGTCTTGCCTTTTCCGTACTCAGCGGCGTGGACGACCGGGTGGATAGAGGTGGGCAGCAACCCGCGCAAGCTCAAGTTCATCGACAAGAGAGGGTACGCAGGGGGAAACGAGGGAGGTGTGCATATCCCGGAGCTGGCCAGCAGGGCCTGCTCGACGATTGCTATTCGCCGGCGGTACTAGTTTAAGGGGGTGTAAGACGCAAGACCAGGGGTGGCTTGGTAATTCGTGCTAATACCTGGGTAGGTGGTAGGTAGGAGTAAGTAGGTAGGTCATGGTCGTAGATTCATAATGTACCGTACCTTGCCAAAAATACCTTCGCAGGCAAGTCAATGGACCGTTCCGGTAAACCAAGAGATGCTTTCGAACCCGAGGCGGTTCCATCGGTAAGGTAACCCTGGGTGGAGTCCATCTGACTGGCTCGATAACACGCAGGTAGTCCCTGCAAAGGGAAGGACAGGGGGATGCCCTACGTACTGCCGACAAAGGGGGGGGAAGTGGTGGTGGAGGGGAGAAGGGGGGGAAGAAGCAGAGAGAAGGGAGTATACTTACGGATACACAGAAGAGGAGGAGAAGGGAGTAGCGAAGGGGGCAAGAGCGGATTGGGTGGGATTGGATGGGATTGGGTGGTGGGCTTGGGGAATTTTAGTGATGCCACTAGCTCGACCCAGGGGTGTGGACTTGTTAAAATGGAGCAAGCTGGCTCTGCACCCGAGCCGTAGAGTGGACCATGGAACACGAAGCAGCCACGCTAGGTACTAAGGCGTAGGTGGTCATATGGAGCAGCTACCTAGTACCTAGGAAGGTATATAGGTAGGGCCTGCCCGCGCAGGGAAGCACTTGTTTGAGAAGGGAATGTGTGAGAATAGGGAAAAGGGGGGGGTGTGAGATTCCTTGGGCTGCGTGGGGAGTGTGTGGAGGCAAACCAACCACGCTCTTCCATCAATCAATCTGGCTTCCCTGCCCGCAAATCCACATCCATTGTGCACACTTCTGCGTACCCACGTCCGCCATCGTCAAGGTACGGCGGAGAGTTATGCGCCATCCCATGGATATGTACATAGAGGAACACGATGTATCGTTTTAGCCCATGCTGCCCATGCTGTCCATTCTGACCGTAGTACCTTCTTACACTAAATTGCTCTAACATCCCCGCAAGCGATTCCCTTTTCCGATACCCGCTTTAGTGTAGAATTTTTTATTACTTTTTTTTTTCTCTCTCGCTCCCGCCCTCGCTTTCTTTTGCTTGCTTTTGACGGGCCGGAACTTACACGCTCTTACAAGTGTACACGCAATGCCACCGACCACTAAATGAGAAATATGGACTAGCGAAACAATGTGTCATGCATTTTTGCTGTTTTAATTATTGTTGCTCTTTGGTTTTAGTTTTAGTTATCTTACCACACTAACACCTAATATAGATGCATATGTTTTGGAGAACCAGTCAAGGAGACAACAGTGATTAAGAAGTAACAGTTGGTTTTAAATACCGAACTCTTAAACACGGCGGTTAGGTAGGTATTTGGTGTATACAATTCCATATGTGGCCACTACATGCCTCACCAGCTCACGTTCGTGATGACTGTCTTTCCTGGGATTAGTGGTTTTTTGAAACCAACTAATAAGGATCTGATAGTTCGTTTATCTTGGGAAATGTGATTGGGCCTTTTTAAACCTGCGTCCATCTCTGTGGGCACTCCGGCTAGACACTAAACAGTGGGCAGGGTTAAATAAGATCAGAGTTGCTATCGGGGAACTCCAAGGTAGCGTTCCACGGGCCAAAGACTCTCTACATATATACCAGACATACACTACAAATTCCCAATGTACCTAACCTAGCATCTATACCAAGTACTGGGTAGTGCATTGTAAAGTATTCCGCACCCAGGTCCAGGGAGGTAGGCCCGGCCTAATGGGGCAAGGCCCAATGATAGGCCACCAATTCTACCTATTACCAATGAGCGCCTCATTGAAGTCACACACACTCACTCACCTCGCATGGAAAGAAGTACATACCTAGGTAGGTAGGTACTTCTGTAGAGAACGCCCTCCCCTCCCTTCCTCCCCCCTTCCTGGGGCTGGGTAGTAGGAAGGTGCTAGGTACCGATTCACTGTTTTACCCACATGCATACATGCTTTTAGCGCTCGAATGATAGTACCATTTTACGGAAGGTGATGCTCAGTACTTCCAATCCATCCAGGACCATGCCTCTGCCTCTAGGTACTGGGTACAAAATTACATATCCACCTGTCTACATATTTGAGGTACCCAGGTACATCGGAGCTTCGACCTGAACAGCCATTGCTCCGTTCCCATTCTTACCCCCCCTTCCCCCAATAAATCATTCCCGTTCCAATTTCGACACCGTCGACAGTCAGTCAAAGCAGCTGGCTGGTGGAAGACTAATAAGTGGCATCCATCCCAAATCCATCTCACTAAAGGCGCACAACTTACACCAGACACCACCTTACCTACGCTCCTCTACCCAGGCACAACAATTCGGCTATCAAGTTTCATCAAACCCACTCATTCAACGCTCATTCAACATTCTATTTCGTGTGAACAACCTAATGATCCTGACGAATGACTTGTCGTAATTTCTCCTCGCCCTTGCTAGCACTTATTCTCGACTCATCTCACTCACCAGCCGTAGCATCACATTGGATTACGACTATTAATTTTCAGGTTTCTCCCGAACCGCCACAACAGCTACTACCTAGCTACATTTCGTCTTCCAAGTCGTGCCCCCTCCGCCATCCCCACTCCCCTAGGTTAGGTAAATCTTCCTGTACTGTATGTACATAGGTGGTGTAGGTAGGTTAAGACTACACTAGGTATGTGTTCCGTACTCCGGCCCATGCGTTGACATGCATCCTATTATTACAATAAGCTTCGGTATCTTTATTTTTGAAAGAGAAGCAAAAGGATCTCTTGCTTTCTGCCTTTCCGAGGTATGACTCGGCTCAGGAGAAGAAGACCGTGTCCCATGCACTACCTAGGTATCTACCATCCGCCATCCATCATGGTAAGCGAGCTACCTACCTACCTAGGTAGAGCTACTGCTTGCTGATCGAGGGAAATTCTCTCAATAATTAGGGAGGCCACCGACATTCCTCTCTGGTCATCCACGGCATCCATCGTGACGAGTGTGTGTGAGTGGCAAGTCGCCGAGCACGCGTCGCCCAGTTTCCCGCTAGGCAGGTATCATACATTACATGGGGAACCCGCATGCAACGAGTCGTAGTCGCTTGCTGCAACTGGTTGGTGTCCTTCGTCTGGCGCTGGCGCTGGCGCTGGCACAGAACCGGTCGGTCAATCATAAATTACAACACACCAAACCTTGACCACAGATAATGCTGCCCTTGGCGGCCAGTGGGTGCTTAGTTAGGTTCCAGGTCCTATACGGGATATAGGTAGCTTGTCAAGCTGCCATGCTAGGGGGGGGAGGGGGAGGGGTCCCTACGGTAAAGGGCTGTAGGTAGGTAGGTGGTGATAGGTAAGGATCTGTTCCCATGGATATACTGAGCCACCGATCTGCAATATTTCGCCGTCATGTCCGCTTCGCCGGGCATGGATGGATATGGGTAATGGGCACACAGAATGAAACCCTCCATGCGGCTTGCCTTAAGCCGTTTGAGTTGGCCAAGGCAGCAAGGCTCATCCAGAGCGCGTGGGAAAAGAACCCCGGTCTTGAGCAGCAAGCCTCTCTCTCTGACTACCTAGGTACCAGACCTACCTAAGGTTACCTATCTACCTGCCTACATCACCTGGTACCAGACCTAAACCTAGGTATCCCGCAAGTGTGTGAGTGTGAGAGAGTGTGTGAGTGTTAATGTGAGTGTGAGGCCTTTCCTTTCCTTTTCCTTCAATGTTCCTCGTCAGCGAACGTAACCCGCGGAGACTCCTCGGCTCGTTGTAACACTTGCTCCTCTCGACCGTCTCGTCGTCACCCAAGCATCGTGTCTCGTGCATCGTGCTGATATCACTCTGGATATTACTTTCCCGTAGGTTATGCAACGCCGCTTAACCACTGCGTCGCACAAGGCCCGAAAGAAGCTTTGATGACTTTTGTTTTTTTTTGAGACCATCTCCATCTCCGTACCCATCTCCATATTCATCTCCAGCTCACCATCGTTCCCTGGTTTATGTACCATCAGCTCTACGCATATGGATTCATACACTACACACAGGCTCGTTTGCTTCGCCCATGTCATGTCTGACATGGCTTGCGTGGGGCCCATCCCTCGTCCCGCGATGCCTCCACAAGTGTGTAGGTATTTGGTATGGCATATAGAACGGAATCTCGTTGGATTGAGGAGCACGGATGACTCCCCATGCAAGCATGCTGCGAGTCAGAGATCACCACTCTACGCAGTAACCATGCAAAGACGTGTCCATACGCACCCAAGGTTCTAGCCCCACCCTCCCCATCAACGTTCATCGCGCCAGTCATTCGTTTTCGTTAAGCCACTCCCTCCTGCCTAGTAGTTTACCTGCAGGCGGCTGTTTCGCGGCCGGGTCCAAGGTGATCATCTAAGTTGCATCGAGCTTAAGTGTGGTACACTGGGTACGGTACAGGGCCAAAGGGCCATGTACAAGTGCCAAAAGAGCCTCGGTGAAACCGGGGCCTAAAGTGGCCTTATGCATGTTTGGTCACTGCTCAGTGGTAGAGACGGTGGAACAGATATTATCCAAGTTTCGACGTGACAGGGCTGCCACATTCTACACTAGGTACTCTACACGACAATTACCTACCTACCTACCTAGAGCACACGTCTGAGAGGCTAATTATTCGGTAAGTGTCTGTCTCAACATCCCCCCCAAGGACACGTACCCAAGCTTATGCACCAAGACCTTTCTTTCCGTCTGTCTTTTGCCTCACTCATGCTCGTTCTCACTCTTACCCTTATTCTCATCATTCTCACTGTTCCTTTCCCGCATGCGACCCCACACTCCCGTTCCTCATGTAGCCTGCAAATCCGTCCCACTAGGACGGCGGATCTTCTTTTCTTTTCTTTTCTTGCGTCGTTTCTCCTCTGTTTGACGCCCAACCAAGCTCATCAAGAGACGATCACATACCTAGTTATCCGGTCAGCCGTCAGGGTCTGATAACAAGAGACAGGGACCCCACCTGCAGTGCGAACGCGGTTTTGTGCTATGTCGGCGGGCCTCACTAGCTCGGAGATGATCTATGCAATCCCAAATTTTCCAGCCCAGTCCTAATTCTTCCATCTCACTACACTACCTACATCCATATAACCTACCTACCTTATACTCGACCGGGGTCGATGCTACAGTAGTAGAAGTCTCTGTATTTCTGTGGCGTCGTGGCCAAGCCTGGCCATGCCTCCACTTGCAACTACAAGTGCAGTTCATAATTCGCCCATCTATCGTCATTATTATGCTCTACGCCAGATGAGCGCAAGTGCACTGGTTTTACGATGATCATCACTAGTTCTTGAGGAGCGCTTGCTTACTTGGCTCTTCACGCCACCGGCCTCCTTGGGTCTGCGGCTTATTAGGTTGGCTTCCGGTTGAGCATCGATAATCTCGAGATAGAGCGAGATGAGGGGCTAAAGTATGTGCAAGTCCCCCCGATTTAGGTAGTTCTCTGGGAGGTACATACGACTACGTACAACAAACCAAGCCCTTGACATCTACCGCAAATCCTTGCCAGGTGTGGAGCGGCATCGTTGAAGTTTTCCATACAACGACGCCAGGGAAATGCTCTGGAAGATTTCCATTTCTTTTTAAAACTCTATCTGGGTCCTAGTTCGTCATCTGGATCTCACAACTCCTGAGATCCCTGCTGTTAGTCTCATTTGTGGGGGGTTCGGACAAGACGGCCTGCAGTTGCTGGCAAGGCAGGCGAGGTAAGGTTGGCCTACCTAGGTACTCTCTGGCTCTCTCTCCAGATCAGACCAGGGCTAGCAAATATTGGCGACAGGACAACTGTGGTACATAACCTAATACGTATGTGGTACTAATGGCAATGAGCCGGCAAATGACAGAGTAAGGTTTAGATACCCCGAGCGTGTGCTAACAGACTACCTACCTACCTTCGTGTAGATAGGTAGTAGTAGTAAATATAGGTATTTGATCACCGCACAGTCGATAGTAACGTCAATCGGCCGATACAGAGTTGGCCGGCTTAGCTAGGTCAAGGCAATTTGCAGGACTAAGCAATCTTGAGTTGACGACCCCCATGTACCAAGAGCCTGGGCTGCCAGGTATCTGAACAAGGCACGCAGCACGTTTTGAAACCGATCCAATTTTGGTAGGAGAGATTATCAATCCTCCGAATTACCAGCATCACAGGTTCCCGATAGCATACCTACCTAACCTAGAACGAGCAGGGGGTTAGGAGGGGGGGAAAGGGGGGGTGGGCAGACTCTGTCGCTCAGGACCCTCGTTTCGTTTGCGTCAGGATTCGTGAATTTTATCGAAATTTTGTCAACAACCCTGACGAGCTTGCAGGAGGCTGAAGTTGCCTATGGTTTGTCGCAGCCGCCCATCACTAGTGATCAGACGACCTAAGGACAAGACCATCGAGAACGATGGAGACCCCTGAACTTACGTGTTGTTATTGTTGTTTTTTTGTGTTCTAAGCCACAGGCTGACGTCCGTACATGGCCAATCATGTCCATCTCTCACACAGTAACATTTCGATCTGGACCAGATACTTCGGGATTCTGGCCGGTGGTGCCCATAGCGCTCATGAACTTCGGATCGAAATAGGTACGTTTGCCGTGCTCCTAACCTTAAGCACGCACATTCACATTTACGTTGTGTGCGCTGCACTACAGCCTGATTGATGACACGACTCTGCTACTACTACTTGCCGTGTTGAAACCGACCTACTGTGCGCTGTATCGACGGAAAGGATCGGCTCTCGTTTACTTCTCGTCCTTCGTCAGCAGATTGCCTGAGCCGACAAGAATGTATTGCGAGTCGCATGCTTTCTTTTTCCCCTCTTACTCGTATCAGCGACTCCATGACACAACAAGAAAAGTGCCATCCTAGCTCCCCTCGCCAGTCTAACCGCCATATAGTTCGTAAGGCCAGGGACAGGATAGGACAGGACAGGAAATATCTGCCTCGTCGCCATACGGTTCTCTTCCCTCGCTGTCGTGGCTCTTCCACCGGCGCGGCAAGACCTAGCCCAGGATGCGACCCAACACGTCTCAATGCATTATCAGAATGTACTTTCTACCATAGCAAACGCCGCTTGCAGGCGGGATCTGGGGGTTTTAATATCATATCACAAGATCATCCGTCATATACCCCTGTCTTTGTTCACGGCATCTTCTTCTATGTATTGTACGAGAATGTGCGCAGTCTCTTGCCCGTCTCGCCTTCCGGCAATAAATGAGCATGTGTGATACTTGATGCTTGTAAGAATGGGAGGGAGGGGGGAATGATGAGAAGGCTCGGGAAACTAGCTCGGGCTCAAGGCTCGAGCTCCAGCTTCAGCTCTTTCCTTTTCCCCCCTGAGTACCTATTTAGCGAGCCGGTCACGCATGGGATTTTGTATGTTGGGTGTGCTGTGAAATAGTTCCCCATCGGAAGCTGCCGTACCCTCTCGGGGGATCCAAAACTGTTGCCGCCCGGTGAAAACTCTCGAGGCCAGTGATCGTCGGTGCCAGCAGCGTCCTTTAGGGAATTCAGGAGTTGGAGCCCTTGATTTGTCAGTCTTGACCCTCAGGCCACCCCCCGACGAATAGGAGACGTCGCTGGCCAAATTCACAAGCCGATGCAAAACCGGGTATTGCGTCATGATGAAGTCCCGTCTTTGGAATAGGCCAACGTGCCGAGCGGCCGTCCATCCTCCGGGAAACCCTCGGTACCGTTGGCAACTCCTAGCCTAGAAGCTTGGTACAGTAGGTAGGCATGTATTATTGTTTTAAGGAGAGGCAGGTTACTTTATCTGCAGAGTACCTTTTTATTTATTTTTACCCATCTTCATGATGGTGCCGACGATATTATTAGCGACAACCGATGCAACCAAATTATGTCCATCATTCCCTTCCACGCCATGGGATGTCTCTGGACGGTCGAAAGCCTTACAGGGTTGCATCAGCAGCCCGACGGTCAGATGAAGGGATTAAAAGAAAGAATTAAGACGAAAAGAAAGGAAAGGAAAAAAAAGAAATATGGAACGGCAATACAGGTTTAGACCAACGATAGCAAGGGAAAAGGAAAAAAAAACCACCTACTGAAACCAATAAAAACCCAGGGTCTACCCTCCGCAGCATAGGAAGTCGTAGTATGTATTGTACGTGTAACGCTTTTTGGAAAGGGGGGAGGTTGATTACTACATATTAGCTGTATGTATCTACTCTATACATTGCATGTGGTACATCAACGGTACATCAATACATATCAGCATACCTACTTGATACGTCCGTCTTCACTTACACACATAAGTACATAGGTATAGGTAGATCAACTGGTATAGGTATACGATCTATAACCCTTCTTCAACCAACGCTAGGCTAAGTAGGTATGTAGTTACATGGTGTACCACAGCTAAGTGCCGGGATTATTACATGTATTATGTTAGGTTAGTGTTTGTTTTCTTATTCCCTCTCCGCCTCCCACAAAGTCTTCCTAGGTATCTATCCCTCTCCTTATGGCTGACTCTGAAATCCGTCCCTTGTCAAAAGTAAATAGTAATCAGCAAATATATTAAAAACAAGAAAAGATTGTGTTTGACCAAATATGCACAATCCTGCGTTAAAGTACGCTATGTATCGTTTCTTTCTCTCTCTCCCTTTCTCTTTCTCTCCTTCTCAGGATGCGGACATGACCCAATCTTTCGGGCTACTACATGCATACGTACACATAAATACATCAATACCTACAAGTACACAACCTACCTATACTAGGTACATACTGACATACCTCCACTTGAGGGTGCTAGAACTACTAAGGTTAGAGGAGGCGGCTCCGGCGCCCTAGCCGATCGCATTGCATCAGATGGCCGCATGTGTGTACAGCTCGGTGGCTCAAGAGGAGAATGTCACAGCAGATATTGATTATTGATTGATTGATTAAATGCCCACCCCGGTATGTGTGATGTATGTATGTAGGTATGTATGTAGGTATGATAGACAGGCCTAGGCAGGTACACAGACACGGGCAAGTCAGAAACCAGACTAGGTACAACTATTATTATCTATCAATGTAAGTATAGTGCTACATACTACCCTAACCTACCTTGATACCGCTAACTAGGTTAGTAGGTCATAAGTAGTTTCAATACGTCTATCAACTATGTAGTATGTATCAATCAAATGGGTCTAAGTACATGTTGTCGTCAACTACCTAACACAACCGGGCACTTAACCTAATAAATTATAGTGAATCGGTTGCATACATAGTTAGTTATGTAGTCACTTTACTACAGAACATGTACCATGTCATCAATAGGTGGTAGTTAGCTGGTATGTATAGTACCTGTTGATGTAGTTGACCAGGCCGGACTTGTCATAACTCGTGCCATTGATACATCAGTGTCATGTAATGGAACTTACTAACCAACCTAGTGTCTTATAAGTCTCATCGTATCAACATACGAAGCTACTACCTACCTTAGTCTATAAGTCCCTACCTACATGCTACATGCTAGGTACGTACATCCCATCACCTCGCCATCCAATGATAATCAACATACGTAGGTAACTTACGGAAATGAAGCCCCTCCCTTTTTTTGATGTCTTGTCATGTCCCGCCCTCGCTCTTCTCTCCTCTTTAACTAGGTAGGTATTACTATTTTCTCCTCCTCTACCTCTATTATCATTCCATATGTACATACCTACATTCCGCACTTACACACACTCGCACACTCACACATACTTCACGCCATCCCACCATCCCACCATCCATCTCACGGACCCGATCCACAGACTTATGTAGTCTCACCGCTCCTTGTAACCCCAGACCCTCTCTCCTTGTTATGCCATTTGGCCTACCTACCTACACCACCTAACCTAGGTAGGTACCTACCCAACCTACCTACCTAGTCGATACCAATAGTTGATACATATACATACCTACTCCATGCCGGATGCTAAAAGGGCCAGTGCGCCATTTGGCTGTGTTGCGGACGATCATCCAAGTCTCGCCCGGTCTTTCCCCTCTCCCTCCTTATGTGACACTAACAACAACAACACCTTGGCCCTTAAAGGGTCATTCCCGTCCTTGTCCCAAGCCCTGAATCCATGGGTCGCTAGAGATGCGTCGTTACGAGTCATCATCGAATCCATGCAATAATCATCATCGAAAGAGAGAGAAAAAAAAAACCCGCGCACAGCAGCCAGCAGCTTGCTGCGTTTAGCTTCGAATCATCGTATTATTCCGAAGGAGGTTTATTCCCAATAAGGCGCTTTAGATTACCCACCCATCTCCCTTCTTTTTGTTGTTTTTGGCAAGCCCTTCCGTCACACGATCGTGAACGCTGTCATGATCGAGGAAACCCTTTTCTTTCCATCCCCTTTCCTTGCACATCACTCAGCAAAAAAACGACCCCCCGTACAGGGCTTATGATGAGACGCCACACTCTAACCTAGCTACTTCGACTCCAACGCCGTCGAATCCCTCCTGCTGCACCTTCAAGGTGGCAAGCTGCACAGCAAACCTGACTTTCTTCTCGTCGTCCCAGTCCCGTGCGTGGCACAACAGCCCGAAAAGCATCCCGGCGATGAACGTGTCACCTGCTCCCACGGTGCTAACCACAGGGATGTCCTTATAGTTAGTACACATTACTCTCATCCCGTCTTCTCCTTCCTCTGGTTTTCGTTTTTTTCTTTTTCTTCACTGCATGAGTAAGGCTTTAGGGGGGGGGGGGGGCGTTGAGTGAAGGGAGACAGGGAGGAGGGGAAAGGAAGAAGGAGAACCTTCTCTCTTCCCCTCCCCTCCCCTTATCCTCCTCCCACACACACGCACACACATATATACATACGCACATATATACGCACCCCTTCAGCCGTCTCTTTGCAGGTTGTGGAAGCGGTCTAACATACTCAACTACGCGAATCGCCTGTCCCGGCTGTGTCGCCGGGCAAGACACAGATTTCTTGCTGGGTAATGATAAACAAGATGCACCTTGCGATCCCCACGTACACAGGAGATGGGACCTATAATGCATTCCCCCCATTTTTCTCATCTCAGCCCGCTGTTCTGCATTATTTTAGCGACACGGTGCCATGTATGCAACTTACGCTCGCCGGGCCACGCCCGATTGGGCACTCAGGCAGTGCTGAGCACTCTCGTACCGCTTGTCCTAGTGTATATCATCTTGTTGTCAACACATTATCGCGTGCCTCGTTTTTTCGTTAAACTCTTTTTTGCCCCCCTCCTTTTCCCCTCTCGGATGTTGTGTTCTTCAGCAAGCAGGGAGAGAGAGGAAAAGAAGACAAACATACTTCGGCCCAACTACGCGAATAGAAAACGACATCCGCCTCAGCCGCCAGCTCTTCCAGCCCTTCTCGGCCCGGTTTTTCGACTTCAACACTCACTACCGCTTTGGCCTTTGACCGCCGAAGATATCGAATGCATTGCAACGTCGTCTCTGGGGTCCGTCCCTGTGCATGTATGTCTTAGAGGAAAGAAAGTGAGAGAGAGAAAAAGGAAGCCCAGTTCCCCTCCAAAAAGGGGGCCCCCTTTTTTCCGTCTATTTGCGGTCGATCTCTCTTGTTTGCGTACCTCAAAGTGGAACCACGTATCGTCACCCAGATCATCGACAGCCATGACGAACTCTTCCGGCGTCATCTCTGGTAGGTCAGTGTAGTTAACAAGTGTGCGGCTCCCGCTGGCCTCGCTGCGCAGAATGTAGCTGCTTGCAGCTTGGCTGCTACTGGTACGGTAGATGCACCGCGACAAGTCCACAGCCGAGCCGGGCCCAAAGGATTCGGAAATCGTCGCTATCGCTGGAGCGTCCCTCGAGGGCAGGCACGAGATCAGGTAGGTCTTAACATGATGATGCTGCTGCTGCTGCTGGTTGTGGTTCCCACCCAGTTCCCTCAAGAGTTGCTGGAACACCTGGAGCGTGTTGGGACAGTTCCCCCCTCGACGGACCTGTAGGTTGGTTGCACGTAATTTCGAATCCTCCTCCGGGTAGAAAGGCACGCTGCAATGCGGTGAGAGGGAGGTAATTTTTATTTTTATTATTTTTTTTTCCCCCGCCAATATGAGTCAGGTCATTTTGTCCCATGTTCCTCATGCAACGGGGGGGGGGGGGGGGGGGGGGGGGGGAATCTCCAAAAAGGACAAGATAATAGTATAGTTGCAATGATAATAACAGGAGACAAAAAGGAGAGAGAAACTTTACCTCAGGATCGTGTCAAGGTAACATGCCCCGATGCAGACGAGATTCGTCGTCGTCTTCTTCTTCTTCTTCTCCGTCGTCGCCATCATCATCACCACCATCACCAATTACCGTTACCGAAAAGCCAAATTTATCGCGCACGCGCGCACTATGTGACGAGATTTAGTGAGTAGTAGTGTTATATAGCTAGGCACCTAACTAGGTATGTGTTGGATATGATATTTGGCACATTACGCACACATACATATATATAAACGCACACGCACACGCACACGCACATAGACATAAAAGGTACCGGAGTGAGATTTTAGATCCCTAAGAGGCCCGTGGCCCCCCTTTTCCACCCCCCCCCCCCATTCCCCTTCCCCTTCCCCTCTTATTTTTTTTATTTTTGGTTTTCTTCGCTTCTAGGTTAGTAATATCTTGATTTTTCTTTTTAGGGGAAATTTTTTTTTTGGTTGTTGTTGGGGGGGTTTTGGCTTTCTTTTATTCGGTGGTGGTGGTGGGAATTACTAAAGTAGCTTAAGCAAGGGTTTTTGGTTTTTTGGTTTTTTTTTTGGTTTTTGGGTTTGGGTTTGGGTTGATGGAAAAGGGGTTGTACATACGAAGGAAAAAAAAAGAAAAGAAAAAAAGAACAATAGGTATGTGATAAGGACATGGACAAGGACAAGAGGCAAAATGCAAAATGCCTTTTTGTTTTTGGTCTTCTTATGTACTTAATGTAGGTATGTCTTGGAATGTTTTGGTGCTACCCCAGATACTACTAGATAAAGGGGAGGCGAAAGGGGAGGCGAAGGAGGAGGGAGGGAGGGAGGAACCTGATGGTTTGGGTGGTTTTTTTTGTGTGTGTGCGCGTGTGCGTGTGTTTGATGTCATGCATGGGATGGGGATTTTGAACTTAAAACGGTTGTTATTATTATTATTATTGTCGTTGTTGTTGCCGGGCTTTTCTAATCTACACTAGGTAAAGTACTCAAGGTTCGCTAGGTAGGTATGTAGTAGGTTAAGTTAGGAGTGATTTAGTCATGATGATGATGACCTTTTGCCCTTTTTTTCCTCCCCTGGAAAACTTGCTCAGCTCTGCCCGAGATGATAGATAGGTAGGACCAATCGATCAGGTAGGCTTGCTTCCCCCGTTTGATAAGAGCCTGACGCTCTTTTTTTACCTATACGTCTAGGTTAGGTTACATAATTGTAGGTGCTAGGTATCTAACTACGGTCTAGGTTGAGGTTAGAACCTAAGATAATTAAGTAAGTACATAGATTTGATCAAGTTCTATGTGCTTGGATACCGGAGTATCGTTTGGCCGTTGCGTCCCCCCTTTCCTTTCTCCTATTCATCCCTCCGTCCCCCTTAACGGTAGCTTGATAGGTAGGAACCAAGCCGATCTGAAGACACCGAATAATCGGTTTGAGATGACTCCTTTAATCCTATCTATCTACCTACTCTGCATTTTTCTTGTTCCTTTACATCGTTCGCCTTCCAGTATCTAGCGAGCCAGTAGGCCAGGGCTACTGAAAGGAGGAGAGGGAAAAGGGGGTGGGGGGAGAAGGGAAACTACTCCTACATACATGTCCCAGAACTCAGGGTCAGCCAATTATCGTTGTTATGAGTTGGAGAAAAAAAAAAGGTAAATCCGATTTGCTATACTCATATCCACGCTGTCTTTGAGTTCCTATCCGTAACACATACGCAGCCCATTATGTCAACTTGAGAGACATGTTGGAAAAAAGGGGGAGGCGGGAGAATGGGGTAGCTAATGTTGAGACCAATGGGTTGGGGATTCGGGAGTGTTACGTTTTGTTGACTACTAATTCGTCTGTGTAACTAGATCTTGATTTTGATTTTCTTTCTTCCTTCTTCTCATGCCATAACAGCCGTAGATTCTCACCTACTCTACTCTTTGACCCTCCCCCTCCTCATCCCCAAGAAAGTACTTTTCGTTGTTGTCATCACCTAGGTAGGTAGTATTTCCCCTATATATATCGGGGGGGGGGGGGGTTAAACTATTGTGACGCTGCGACCTATCAGTCCTACCAGGCAACCTCGAGACGAAGCATGTAACCTAGGTTAGATCATTTCCAGAGAGTCAATACTTATACTGCCGGCTTTGGCTATTGTCACACACGAATTCCGCACCCGATTTGGCGGTGACTGTGCGCACAAGCAAATAGGTAGGTATATTGGCGGCAGTGGTCATTGGTGAACTTTCGAGTCTTGTGATTATAAAAAAAAAGGGGGAGGGGGAGGGGGAGGAGAAAAGGGGCATGGGGGGAGTTTCTGGCTACAACAAGTAGGTTTCGAGTCATCGACCCCGACATACATAAAAAGGAGCCTGATGCACCGAAGCATCGGATAGCGCGCTGTCGTGTGTATTGTCACTTGAAGTTGGGGTGGAGGCTCTAGAGTTTTGTTATACTAAAACTTTTGCGGCTTTGTTCATTTGATAAGTCAAGGGGAGGAGGGGCTCAGTCCGAAAGTATCCCTATATTCCCTTTAAATCAGACGAGTTCCGACTCCTCATATTATAACCTCAACACTCCCCTCTTCTAATATGTGTACCGATATATATATTGAACCCTAACCCCAGACAGTGTAACCTACCCACGTTCCCTTCCTTCCTTTCTTTCATATCCTCCACATATTAACTGAAATATTAATCCCCTTTACAGAATTTCACGAAAAGGGAGTACCTACTGGCTGGCTATATTATGTTTCTCCTTAACGACGTACTATCTACCAAGTCCGACTATAACGGATAGACAATAGAGAATACCCGGAGGGCAAATTTATACGTCGTTTAGCATGCCTGAAAACCGGGCTTTAGACATATAGGTACTTTATCGGTGTATTTTCTTTAAACCTCGACCATGTCGTTTAGAAATAAAGGGACCAGGACTTCGTAAATACCTTAGGTAGACACTTTAGATATATTACACCTATACACATGTCGTTAGATATAAAACTGGTCTAAAGGGTTGTGCACTTTGTAAACTATCTTAGCGACTCTAAGATTTCTCAGAAAGCAATTAATGGTAATTGCCACATCATCACACCCGGCGATATAGTTTAGATTAGGTGCAGTGGAAGAGCTGGTGTAAGAATAAGGAGTAAAACTGAAAGCTGGAATGCTACTTTTTTATAACGCACAGCGAATAGTGGACAGCAAGGGTTTATATAGCAAGCTTCTGGCTTGGCTAGCTGTGCTGCATAGCAGGCTAGAGAACCTCAATCTTTATATAATAGCAATGCAATTCTCTTTTAGGTTATTTTGAGAATTGTCTTTTGATAAAGACTTTACTCTTCATCTCCTTAATACCTAGTTACCTAAACTAAACTTTAATTATCCATAAAATGGCCACAGTAGCAATCAATAATACTCCCCTTTTCCGGGGACAGTATATCAAGACAAAACTTTACGCCATGCCAAAAAAGAACAGCAAAACCTCCTTTTACTTAAAGACTATACGGTCCCTAAACTCTTACAGATTAACAGGGACCGTCTAGTTTAAAGCTTACCTGATCGTTATCGTCGTATACAATACTCCCTAGCATAGACGAAAGGACAGCAAGGCGGAGCGGTAAGCCCAATATAGACATGTCATTTAGATTGACACCAGCCAGCAATCAAATGCCTACTTCCAAATAATCCTAACCCTAACCCCCCTTCCCCCTTTTCCTCATGTCAATTCTTAGGTCTGGCAACCCCCCAGCTTGTTGAAACACAGAGTCTAATCCTAATCTCATGATACCTAGTTATATGATGAAAGTGCTGCTCTAGATATCGCATTGTATCTATGATCTATGATAGAATAAGGGGGGGGGGAGGGGTGAACCTCCAGTGTCTCGGTAGATCTTGCTACGCCCGTAAAGGTCCTGTAATCATGACTACAAGCAAGAGAAGGCTATATATATATATACATAGGCATATACGAAAAAAGTGAAACGACTCAACGGAGACCGCAGGCGAAGGTGAACAATACACACATACATGCACACTGGGAAAAGGGGGTTCTACCTTCCATATACATAGAAATGCTATTTGTACTTCTATCAGGATATCTCTCGTATATATATACCTATAATCCGTACATACCAACACCGCTTATTTGCTACAAGGAAATTGCGCCTAATCCATTCATCCGTCCATCATCAAGTCTCCCTTAACTCCTTATGGTATATATATATGTGTGTGTGCGTGTATGTGCGCGCGTCTATGGATAGTTTATAGGTTGATAACCATCGTCGTTTATCATCCAGCTTTCTTCTTGACCCTAGACCAAGGATAATGACCAAGACACTTTGAAATACATAGATGATGATGATGTGAATTTCCCATAATCCAAGCCTCTAAACCGGATACCTTCCCTTTCCTTCCCTCCTTTCCACCTGCCTTCCCCCTTCTAGGACCTCATTTCCAGATTAACCTCCCACCTGAGACTCCCGCCCTTGCCGTAGCCTTCACCCAGGCGATTTTGTATCAAGCTTGAGACGCGTAGGCGCAGGCGACTGAGGGCCGCATCGTCGCAGCCGCTCGTGACGCAGAGCTTGAGGTTTGCCATGCAGAGGCCGTAGTGGACCTGCCAGAACTGTGCCTCCTCGACCCTCGCGACGCTGGGCTCCTCCTCAATCTCGCGCACGATATCCGAGACGCCCAGATCTCTGCCATTGCTGCTGCCCTTGCCATTACCGTTAGAGTTGAAGGCGGCCGAGGTAGAGGAGCGGCCACCGTAGCTCATCAGGAGCATGAGGCCCTGGGCCACGGCCAAGCGGAAGCCGAGCACGAACATGGACACGGCGACGAGGGCGCAGATGGCGCTGTCGAGGATGATGTGGATAGGGATGGACAGTAGTGGAAGGATAACTAGGAGGGACGAGGTGCCGAGAGTTAAGAAGTGGAAAGGATTGGATAGGACACTGGGTAGGCTAGCTAGGTAGCTCACGCGCATGAGCTTGCTGATCCGAGCGTGATTCCTCAGGCCGTAGGCGCTGACCAGGCTTGCAGCGATGGCAGCTAGACTTGTCATGTCCAGACTTCCCATAGCAACCCTCGGCTCGAGGCCCTCGTGGGGATCCGGGTGGTGCGGTGCATGGTGACCTTGGTCCTCGAGAACATGCTTCAGATTGTGACTGACGAGGTCGAAGCCACCAAATATCAAGAAGACACTCAAGGCAAAGCCGGCGAGGACTTCGGCGCGTTCTAGGCCAAAGGGATGACGTATGCTGCTCCGTTTCCACACCTCAAAATTGCCCAATACCTCGACGGCGACGCAGATGAGGGCAGACCCGACGTCGAAGAAGACTAGGTGGGAGAGAGCAGTCATGGCAAGCGAGCCATGGCCAGAGAGGAAGACTATACAGGCTATGACCAGATGACATATACACCAGTAGAGACGGCGGCGCTGGTCTTTGGACATGGACTTCCAGGCCTCCCTCACCGTCGGCACGGGCAGGTCGCGGGGGAGGGCGAGGGGCGGACGCGGTGGGGGCTCTTGGAAGATGTGGTGCTGGGCACTGATGCTCGAGTGCTTGTACTTGTGACCGCGGCGCTGGCCAACGCTGGGCTTCACAGGACCAGAGGATATAACCTGGGTCTGGAAGTTGAAGGGGTTCGGGGCCTTCACGGCGGGTATATCGAGGGGATCGGCAGCATCAGTATGAGTATGGCTAGAGGCCATGTCGCGATTGGGATGAAGATGAGAATGAGGATGAGGATGGGGATGGGGGTGGAAGGATGCGGTCACAGGCGACAGACGATTGGGATCATAGGGCATGAGACGGGAGGAGCTGGCGGAGGACTCAGGGGCAAGACAATCGAGATCTATACGGTCATCGTGCTCATCTGCATCGGAATCCGGATCTGAGGCTGGAGTTCGGATGATAGGCGTAGGCGTGGGTGTGGTGGAGGCGGGTGCGGGCGTGAATGTGGGTGTGATGGGAACAGGAGGTGGTGCTAGAGTAGCTCTCGCCATCGATCATTTGTCAATGCCGGGGAACGCTGTGCCTGGCGCTTGTCCCGATCCAGAAGGATGCCAAAAGAAAAGAGAGAAAACGGATGGAGAGCGTGGGAACATCTAGTTATTAGTGTGGTGTGTAGGTCTAAGTCGGGCAGTAGTACGGAGTAACTTGGCATCTTGGGGTCATTTCATGTTCGCTTCCGTAAACGGCGAGGGCGACGATGTGTGTTGCTTTGTTTTAAGATGATGTTGTTTTGTTGTTTTGTTGTTGTTGTAAGTTTCTAACCTTAGGTTGGGGGGGGTTTTAGGTTTTAGATTGGTCCATCGGTATGTATGTAGGTAGGTACATTACATTATGTAGGTAGCTATTTCACTTCCAATGTACCTACCTCCATACCTACACACCTACACTACATAATGTATGTAGGTAACCTACTCTACTGTAGGTTAGCAGGTCGGGAATGTGGGAGGCAACTGCCGTCTTACACAACATACATACATAGTAGTAGTAAAGTTTGGCAGTTACCACAGTGGCCTCTTGCAGGGTTCGAGCACCAATCAAAGCCCAGAACCACGTTGTCCTTGAACGTCTAGGTTAACAACATTAGTTAAAGCTTTCAATTAACCTTACCATCTCCAGTCTGCCTCAATTCAACCTTACACTTACGTCCGTACACCATACTACTACCTACCTCCAGAAGATTGACATAGCCAACTCAACCTAGCTACATAAGCTCAATGGCTTTCTCAAACATGAAATTCTCCTTCCTATTTCTCCCGTGACATGGATTACCTACCAATCAAACAATCATCATCATCACCAGCGTCATCCTTGATTTTTGCGATGCGATCCGAGACTTTTGCGACAGCTTTCCTCCCACACACACACACACACACACACGCACACGACCACAACACCTCAACCTAAATGGAGAACACACCTCCTGCTCAAGTGGCAAGCCCGAGCCCGAGCCTAAGTCCGAGTCAGAGTCCGAGCCAGAGCCAGAGCCACTCGCCAGACGTAAACACACCCAGCGGTCGTAAGCGGAGTGGCTCTGGAGGGAGCATCCTGTCCAAGTTCCCCTTCCTGCGCACCGCCGAGAGCAGGTCGAGTCTAAACGAGTCACGACACGCCGAACCCCCCGCCCAAAATGCCCCCTCTCCCACCGGCAAGCCCCCGCGGGCCCTCGCCGCCATATCCCAACAGCAGAAGACCCGTAGGCGTAAGGGTTCCCTGCGTAAGGTCGCCCTCCTCGGCCGCGGCGCCGCGCGCGAGAAGCGCACCGAGATGAAACCCCTCCCTCTCGATACCACCACCGCCGCCGCCACCACCCAAGCTCTCCCGAAGCCCTCGTCCGCCAATGCCACAGCAGCAGTAACGGCAGATCTATCGCTCCCGAGCCCCATGATAGCATCCGACGGGTTTGGCCTGGGCATATCCGACGCGACCCCGCGACCCTCGATGGATGGCTACGCGCCGCGCAAGGCCGCTGCTGCCGTCCCCAAACCGTCCCCTCCCTCCTCCGAGCACGACTCCCTCGTGTCGAGCCCGACCATCTCGTACACCACCACCGATGAGGAAGATGCCGTGCTCTCCATACCCGTTCGCGTCCCCTCCGCGGCCGCCGCGCGCTCCGAGCACGCCTCGCTCTCCTCCGGCTCCTCGGAGCCGGCCCCTTACCTGCGGAGCCGGTCGTCCTCGACGTCGATCCAGCGGCGGCGCTCGATCAAGCACGCCAAGTCGCCGCTCTCGCTGCAGGGACTGACCGCAGCCGCCGCCGCCGGCTCCCTGCCCACGGCGGTGGTGGACGAGGACCACGACTACAGCGAGACGGAGTGGTGGGGGTGGGTCGTGCTCGTCGTGACGTGGTTCGTCTTCGTCATCGGCATGGGCTCGTGCCTCAATGTCTGGAGCTGGGCCTGGGACGTCGGCACCACTCCTTACGCCCCCCCTGAGCTCGAGGACGACCCGACCCTGCCCATTGTCGGATACTACCCCGCCCTGCTCATCCTCACTTGCATCATGGCTTGGGTATGGGTCGTTGTCGCCTGGATCGGCATGAAATACTTTAGACACGCCAAGATCAGCGGCGATTAGAGGGTCTTTGCAAGACCTAAACATTTTGGGGCGTTTCTACGAGCGCGCGTGTGATATGAACGTCTGCTCTTATTATACCTACATACGGGATTGATGGATGTATATTTTTAGAACTCTATACGATAATGAATAGAATGCGGTATATGACCTAGTTTTACCTTTTTCTCATCTTTTCTTTTTTTTTTCTTGCCCCCTTACCCCCTCTGTCCCCCTTTTTTTGTAAGAGGGTTTACCTCCTAGCTGATGATGGACAAATAATAATAATCATAATATTGATCCCGCCTCGAGTAGGCTCTATCTACGGATTTCTGATATGAAAGACAGACTGGCCACACTTGGTTAATATCTATTGGAAGGCTGCGTCCTCATACATGGCTAGGCGCGCTTGAGTAGGTAGGCATTGGCTATGACGCGTGAAGCTGGACATTTACGTAACAGCTTGACGATTTGGCTGTTGGGTCGTAGGTAGTTCGAACTACCTATACGCGAAGATGTCGTTCAACTGGTTTCTCACTGCTTTGGGAGTTGGCTGGAGATATCTACATTGGCTGGAAAGGGTTTATAACCTTTCAACGTTAAAGTATCTAACAACGGCATAAAGAGGAAAACACATTACTGCCCACTTAGATATCTAACTTACCTACTAACAGGAACGCCAGAATGATACCGTACCAGCTTGCCGTCCCTAACAATCAAGGTTCCTGTAAAAAAGTACTATTCACCGTATTACTATTATACTCACACTCTAGCTCAGGGATGAATTCCCGGGTGATGTTCGAATACTCGAGACCCATTTTCCAAGACTGCTCCCAACTCTTGATTTTGTAAGACCAGAGCTATAAAGAGTATTAGGGGGGAATATATCAAACACTAAAGATTCTCTTAACTGTATAACGCCACGTGTTAAAGTACCTGTTAAGATAATTTACGGCTTTTAACTTTTTAATATATATAGTTAGCTTACTCTAAATGCTTATTTTTTTTAGTTTGCTAACTATCGTGAGAAATATCCCAGCAATAAACACGACACGATGGCATCACCTCGAGGGTCCTCTTCACAGCGAACCCATAGGTATCACAACAAGGAGTTCTTACCATGCTCCCCCTTTGACTAGAAATGATCAACCCTACCTACCTACCTACCTACCTACCGATATACTACACGCTAAAGGAGCATATCCTACTTACCCTATGCGCCTCCGGGGATAACTTGCTTGCTTGCTGGGACTCAGCTCACGGCCCTTACCTCCTTCGCCACGGCCAACCAGAGCTGTAACAGACAAATCCACATACCTACCTAGACAGATGGGATAGAGCAAGACGAAAACGGGGCGGTATCAAAATCACCAACTCCCTCTCTCTCTCTCTCTCTCTCTCTCTCTCTCTAACCCTTAACCCCCCTCCCCCCCTAACGCTACCTACCTACATATTTCTCCCCATACCATACTCCATACCTACCTACCTACCTACCTACCTAAGGCACATCCCCCTTTCCGCCCTTCCCTCTCCCGCACACAACAGCGAAAGGGTCAGTGCAGAAAGAGAAAAAGGGGACATAAAACCCCCCTGCGCCGTGACAATGCGTCCCCCCCCCCCAACTCCCCACCAGCGGACCGGCTCGTGCGGGTAGAAAAAAAAATCCCCCAACCCAAACCCAAACCCAAACTAACTTGTCTATCTGTCTGTCTGTCTGTCTACATACCGGCTCCGGCTCTTCTTCTTGTGGGGAAGAGAGGGAGGAAGGGGGGAAGGGAGAACAGACACCTCTTTGGCTTTGGCTTTTCTCTCTCCGTCGTGAGGATCGCCGAACCACGTCCCCCCACATCACCAAGGGAAACAAAAGATGAAGAAGATGTCTACTTACCTTGGCAGACAGGCAGACAGGCAGGTAGGTATAATAATAAGATGTAACGTTAGGTTGAAAGGGCAGGTAGGTAGGTAGGTAAGAGACCAGTTCACATGACTTGATACCCGTTGCGGATATCAGAAACTTGGTTTTTGCTGTGGGGGTGTTTAGGTAGGTTTGTTTATGTTGTTGGTGTCTGTGTTTCGTAAAACATAAAAGCAAGAAACTCGACTATCATCATGATCGTGGATCTCTCTCTGCCCCCTTTTTTCTCCACATTCTCTCCGCAGCAGCAGGTCATATAGGTAGGTAGGTATTGCGCTTTTCTATCTCTCCGGATGATCTTATATGTATGTATGCATGCCGTGCTTTGCATTACATATATATCATGTATAACGCACACGCAAAATTTTTATTTATTTATTTTTTTGGTTCCGGTAGGTACTAGGAGAGAATTAGGTAGGTAGGTAAGGTTGGTGATCGTCGAAAGAGACTTACACACAATAATAATAGACATGTGAAAAAGCTGGGCAGGCCATATAGGTTAGGTAGGTAGATATCAGGAATACCTATACACTAGATGACTGACTAAACGCGGTTCAAGCAGTGGTCGAACATGTATGTATGTATGTCTTGTATGTATGTACACTAGGTAGGTAATCCGTTGGGGCCTATTAGGTAATTTCTCTATAAACCTCTTCCCCCCCCCCCCCCCCCCCCCCCCAGCTTCACGTACCTACAGCCAATAATAGGGCACGGCCGAGGTCGGAAAAGGGGAGAAGAGGGGATGGGGGGGAGGCGAATATGAGGACGGGCGGGCATCTGTCCGACGACGTTTGAGACCTATGAGTGGATTGACATTTTTTTTTTCTCGGAGATAAATCAAAATGTATCCGAGTCCATGACCTACCTCTTTTTCTTTTCCTTGACTTTTATTACAAGAAAAGAGTCGGAAGGAAGTGGAGGAGGGATGAGGAGAGGAGAGAGACAAGACAAGACAGACAGAGACATCTGAAACGGAACAACGCACCCATCACATGATATATTCCATCATTATACATACCAACCTTAGTTTACCCTAACCCGGTACTTAGCATGCAAAAGGCTTTTTTTCGTATGTAGGTTAGTCGTAAAAATGGAATGGGATTTCTCTCTTTCTCTCTCTCTTTCTCTCTCTTGGTTATGACACTCACTGACAGCTTTACATACCTAACCTACCTCAATACCCACAGGGCTATGTAGGTCGTCATATGTATAGATAATGTTTTTTTGTCCCCCCCCTCCTCCCCTGCATAGGCTCTATACCAGGTTTACTGTCTCCCTTCCCTCATACTACCTACCTATTCATCGGTAACATGGACCGAACGGCCGACCGACCGCCTACCTACTTAGAGAGTATTGGGCATATACCTATTCCCCCCCGGTATGTAGGCCGTAGGTAAGAAGAGTACCTACCTACCTAGGTACAAAGAGACATATGGGACTTCCTCCTGAAGGTGCTTCGGTAATCGAAAGCAAAAAAGAATTGAAATATAGGATGAGAAAAGAATGATTGTTCGATCGAGACAAAAGACGTTTCATCCCCCATCTTCCCTCCTCATTCCTAATCTACCTACCTACTTATCATCTTATTGAAGCTGGTTCGGGAACTACTCGGGAACATAACTATTCCCTTTCTTTCCTCCTCCTTTCCGAAGGAAAATAAAAAATAAATCCCGCGTGTTATACTACCTACCTACTAGGTAGCTACTCCTATAGACTTTAAAGACGTTTCAATTGCTCTGCCCTTTTCCCTCCTCCTCCTCCTTCCCCCATTATGCTACCTACCTACCTACCTACCTAACCTAGTATCTATGATGGAAACCCCCCTCCCCTCGTCCGTGCGCCGTGGGGGAAAGAGGGATCGAGATCCCATTCAAACGTTTTGTCCGCTTCTTGAGGAATAATACCTAGACCTAATAATAATAATAATTTTTTTTCCATCCTCTCTTCCTTTTTTGGTTTGTGTTTTATGCATTCTTTCCCGCCCTTTTTTTCTACCCTATTAGATATACCTAGGAAAGGGGGGCGGAGGGCGAGGATGAGGGGATGGGGAGAGGGGGGGGTTTCATTCCCCCCCTTCTCTTAATTTACGCGAGCGGGATCGTCGTTTATGAGGGGAGCAAAAAAAAGAGTAAAAAGTAAAAGTGAAAAAGTAAATGTCAATGAGAACAAGAAACGGACAAGGGTACAAGAAAAAAAACCTACATATAAACCTACGCGTCCGTGGTGTACCCAGGTAAGTAAGTAGAGTATTAACACTACACCACAACGAGTATATTAAATTTCCGTCCCGGGGATTCGATATTCCTAGTGTAGTGAACCTAGAGTAAGTAATGATCCCGTCCTTGGCGGAGTGGTTCGACCCAAACTTGACTATACTGTGGGCAATGTTATTATGTGTGTACTTAGGTATGTACAACTACGGATTATTATTACCCACCTAACCTAGGTATTTTCCATTATACTATTGCACCAGCACGAACGAAACGAGGGTAGAAAAGTGAGAAATGGGGAAAAAACGCGGTTCAAACGGGTAATAGAGCTCGTAATTGGTACGCGCGCAAGTCCGAGCGGGCGCGGCTGAGAGGAATGGGTAATACCTTAAGTAGTAAGCAGTTTAAGTTTAGACAGGGGGAGGGAAGAGAGGAAAGGCATTCGTAATACCTACATTGATACCCAGGTACTACTACTAGGTAAGGTTACCTACCTACTACCTACATTTGATAGGTACTATGTCTGGTATGTACTGGGGAGTTGGCGTGAGATGGGAGATTGAATTTCGTACCTACCTATGTAAGTAGTAGGTATTCCCTATTTCCTCATCTTCTTTCTATCCAAATCTATGTACTACTACTATCTTATTGGGGGCCCTAGCCAACCCTGTCTCATCTACAAGTCTACCCACGCCGCTTTTGGGTTTTTTTTATAACCGTTAGCCAGGCAGGGCAGCCGGGGCAGACATGAGGTCTGATCACAATACCCTTGTCGTTATATTATATATATACCTAGGTTAGGTATTTAGGTAGGTAGGTATTACCTATCCATTTCTCTTGCCTGCTCAGCTCATTTCGAAATCCCTCCCCTTCCCCATCGACGTCAGTAACCCCCGGTCCAGGCACGTCCCGCGCATGAGACGATTTCGGGATCGCTGGGCTGACTGCATGCAATGAATGTGCAGTTGTAGGTGGGCAAAGTAGGTACCTAGGTAAGGCAGGTAGCATGGCATGGCATGGCATAACATACCTAGCAGCATGAAATACCTTAGACACCACAGCCTGTCAAGCGAGCCGGAGCCGAGTAGGAAAAGGGTCGACGCTACTGCGCCCAGTGGGCATGCGTGTAAGCGCTTGCAGGGGCGGCAGCGAACGCCTGGGAGGCCAATCATCCTCCGTGAACCCGGGAGGTCCCTTTTGACGGCCGATGATATCTCGTGGTAATGAAGTGTTACTCGCCGGTCGAGCGTCAAACCGACCACTGAGGAAGCACGCCAGGTATAACACATAAGATGAAGAAGGTTGTAGCCGCGTCTTTCGCAGCCTACACCATGGTTAGACGAGTCCACCGGTGATCCTTTCTTTAATCTAGTAGTGTTGGTAGACCGGAGGATCATTTCTCGGATCTTTGAATGGATCACATAACGCTTCAGCCGCGCAGTCGTCGCTGGCTCGCTCCCACAACGATCTATACCTAGGCACGTCTACCTGCCCAAACATCTCCTTTCATCGTAGGAGGCATGCGTTTACCTATCTTTGGATCTGGATGCTCTGTGTACTTACCAACTATGCGGCTGAAATGAACGCATTTGCGCATCCCGTGGGACGCCGAATGTAAGGGAGATGACGTATGGGTCTGAGAGCGCCTAGTATTACTATAGAATCAGATGAGCTAGGGGAAACTATTGTTTTAATTTCTCTCGACTCGAATGATGTATAATGAAAGTGCTGCACTGCAAAGTCATAGGGTGTTTCATGCGGTTGTCATCCTCTCGCGCGAAGACTCAATGCCGTGTTAGATGTTCGTGATACTTGTGAGGATCTTTTTTGATGTTGCTGTATTCCCGACTATGTATGATACAACTATCCAAGGTTAGACGGTAAGTAAGTACGTAAGGTAGGTAGCTTTTCTCGTTGGATATCGGATTCGGTAGCTCCTAGATCCACGGCTGCAGGTACCGAACCTTGAGGTTTTCGGGAGGGTTGAGCCTAAAGGTTAGCAAAGTTACTTACCTTAGTAGGTACTATCTACGGATTACCTACATCACAGCTGTTTGGTGTATGTCAACATCATTACATAGGAGTCACAAATCATTCCGTATTATTCTCGAGGGTTTCTTGAGGGCAAAAAGAAAAAAGAAAAAAAAAAGAAAAGCGTCTCAATGTTCACACAGGAACTACGGGTCTCTTAACCCATTCTTGATGGTGTGAAAACCCGCCAGCGTGAACTCATCTGTGACGAGACTGGACGAGCAGCATAAGTAGTGTGTGCCTTGCGTGCTTTCGATGCTACCCCGAATAACTGTGGATTTTCTTTTTCCATGTTGTTCCGGATTGCGAGGGTTCCGCCCAGCCTCCGAGGTTGGGAACCCTTGGCCGTCTCAGGCGATAGGCCGGTGGGAGCCGGGTTGTGGTGAGTTTTGCATTAGTGGCACTGACAGCTCGTGAGGCGCGAGTTGTGGGAAGTGAGGGGGAAGAGGGCGGTCGAGATATTCTATAGGTATAATCGGTGATCATGCGACAAGCCAGAACACACACACACACACATACACACACAAACTCGCTCATCGATGCGTAGACGGGGTGCCGATCTTATTAAGGTGCCAATCCTTCTCCGGCCTAACCCACACCCACCTCCTTATACCTACCTACATAGGTAGTACCACCTACCTACATACCTACCTATGTGCATCTGTGAAGTGAGGTGGAGGCCGGACGGGTTGGGGAAGACGACGAAGAGGCCGTCTCGAAAGATTAAGCTCTTTGCACTGACCTCCGGATAGTCGAAGCGTCCTGGCAAGCAGCTCTCGCTTCCGGTAATGCCTTCGAATTCGGAAAGAGACGTGCCAAGGTAGCGAGAACAGATCTTTTTGTGCTGCCCCAGTGGTGCCAGCGAGACGGGACTCGACACACGGACGTGTTCTCTGTTGTAACCTAGGTATACGACTAACCTATACACCTAGGTAGGTATGTAGGCATGTGCGAGGCTTGAAGGTAGGTAGGTAGCTAACCTAGTAGTAGTTAGGCAGTGTACCTATATGTAACTGCCTGGCTGTCTGTTTCCTTCTTTTGTTCTTCTCTTCCTCCCTTCCCCCCTTTTGGCCCCCTTGTCCTGTGCATTTCTGGCTCGATGGCCAAGAATCACAAGATGATTGTTGCCAACCCCTTGGCTTGCCTTTGCATTGGTTTGGGTTGGCTTGGATTGCTCTGCTTAGCTAACTTATTGCATTTCGATCTTACTGATGGTTGGCGCGGTGGTATCTCGCACTGCTACCTTGTCTTCTCCCAGCAGTTGTACCTAGTATTGATGTTCGCAAAGGGTGCTTGGTGCTTGGTGCTTGGGTGCTTGAGTATTAACCAAGGTATGTACGGAGTAAGTAGGTATTGATGTAGGTAAGGCTTGGGTCATTGGAGCAGAGTCGTGGCCAACGGTTGGATGTAACCTTGATTTTAAGGTTGGGGAGGGGGCCGTACCTACTGGTAAGTCCCGACTCTTTACCGAGTTACGTAGGTATGGTGTAAGTACCAAGGTATCTTTGTTGACGAATGGTAGATCAATAGAACCTTGAAGGATTGATACCAGTAGTAGTATATTCTATAGGTACCTGCCCAACTCTCTCCTGCGGTTCCCATAAAAGCATGTATAGGTACTTACCTCTCTACCCAACGCCACTCGCGAAATAAGGTTGTTCTAGAGTTTCGAAAAAGATGCCCTTTGTCAGGGCTGTCGTATAATAGATTAAAAAGATGGTATGTCTTGCAATTGACTAAATACTTCACACGTGCCGATGTAGGTACATGAATAATATCTTAGTAGTTCGGAGGTTAGCGAAACTTGATGAAAAAAAGTCCAAACTCGAAACGGACCATTGCCACATCACCGTCACTTACCGCTTAACGCGGAAGGCTATTGCGTATTTTTGCCTCTACCTTACCCCGATGAGGTTGGGTCCGGTCCATCAATACGTATAGGTCAGATCAAATAGGCCATGATCTAAGCAGACCGCATCTGTCTTTAGTCCAACAAAGTCTTTCGGAATCAGACAATAGAGATGGGGAGTTCTCCTTATGTCTGGTATCTTATTTCCCCTTTTTGAAGACCCCTTTAGAAAGAGGAAAGAAAGGGAGAAGAAACGACCTGGATGGCCAAAAACGGCTTACAAACTACCTACATACATTATGTACTACATCAACTACATATTTGATGTACCTAGCGAGTTACATAGTACATATGCAGGTGCCCAAGTTAGGTAAATACCTACATACATACCTAAAGCTGCTGAATCATGCTCCAGGTCTCACGAGATTGATGTCAGGTCACTTGGATGCCAAGAAGCCTAAAACCCACAAGAGCGATAAAATTTTACGCTGACCTGTGAAGCTATTCGTCCAAATAAATCCCACCGTCCACTGGCCACTGGGCTACATAGCAGTCAACATATGTATGCAGAATGACCTATGTAAGAAATGGCTGGTAATTGGTTACCAAGGAGCTTTATCGCCCTTGGATATGGGGATCCAGTCTCTGGTTGTTGTTTTTTCGGTGGGATTGAGGTATTCAACTTGCTGGTATTCCCGTGGAGTCATCAATGCCAACAAGCATTACCTACCTAGTTGTGGTGTATCAATATAGGTAGTCAATATGATAACATGTTGACAGGCTTTTCTTTTCTTTTTTTGCCAGGTACATCAATACTATGCTTGTGTGCAGTCACTACCGATAGGCAATGATAGTATTGATATCCCCAGTACATAGGCACCTATACATGTGTTGGTTACACTCACTGTCAAAAATTACGAGGCCCACCCCTCAAAACGTTAAAATTTTCAAACTTTTTTTTCACTTTAATTATTTATTTAAAAATACCCACTTTAAATTAAAACTTATAAATAATTTATATAAATAGCTTTATTTTTAAAGTTTATAATAGTATATAAATATATATTATAAATATTTTATTTAATTAATTATTTTAAAATGTTTTATATACGTGCATTTTTATAGCATATTATATAAAATAATTTTTTAAATTTTAAATTTTAAAAATATAAAATAAAAAAAATTTATTATATATAAACAAATACTTAAATTAAAAAACGTACTTTTTCGATTTTTAATAACTTTAATATTCGTAAAGGTATCAAACGTTAAACGTGCGAGAGTAAAAAAAAATTTCTTTCTCCATACAAATTTTCGAAATTTGTATGGGAAAATAATTTTTTTTTTACTTTTGTTCGTTTAACGTTCGATACCTCCACTAAAATTAAAGTTATTAAAAATCGAAAAAGTACGTTTTTTAATTTAAGCATTTATTTATATATATTTAAAAAGTAATTAATTTTACTATTTTATTTCGTTAAGTTATTATAAATTGAAAATGTAGCAAAATGGCTGTTTTTGGTGTGTTTTGAGGGGTGGGCCTCGTAATTTTTGACAGTTAGTGTACCTAATTTTGTATAATGTCGTGTAATGTCAAGCAGGTAAACCTATAGTAGGTAGGTAGAGTGAGTTAGTGGCGGTTGAAAGGATCAGGCGGGCAGATGGGGTTTGCATGCAAGTAAAAAAAGAACTTAGGTACCTACATGATGAACTAGCTAACGAGGTTGAACAGCACCACAACCTCATTTGATAAAACAAACTGGTGATTGATTTTATTTTTATCCTTTATTTCCATTTGACCTTGATATGGGCAGAACAACACATGGACGGAATGGCCGTAAAACCCCTTCTCGCCACAATAGATATTGGTCTTAGTAGCCTAACCTAGGTAGGTCTGCGCTGTATGCCAGGTAGGCTGGTGTTGCTACCTACATATGACTGGTACATGTAGTAATAAGTACATCAATTGATTATAATAGATTAGGTACATTGATACCTACATAGAGGAGCATTGAAGCGCACTACTTACCTATGTATGTACATATGTAGGTAGTACTAGGTAGGTAGATACCTTAGCTTAGGCCCTTCTGACTTACCTAGAGAAATATAGTACTCCGCCACTGCAGAATAGACATGTACCTACCTAACTCCCGGGCCAAGCCCATCCTCCAGTGGCATCAGCGACATCTAACTACCTAGGTACATACCTATGTAGGTAAGTAGTGGCCAGACTCTTGGGGGGAGGCTACAGCGAACACTGGACCCGAACTTGGAGAGAGACCCAACCAGGCCGAACGTGCAGCCCTCCCCTACCTACCTAGTCGGCAGCCCCCCTTCAAGGTCGCCTTTTTTTTTTCTCACACGGTCCACTCTTGGACTTTTCTTCCCACTCTTTTCTCCTTCCGATACACCAACCAACCATCCACCCTATCCCATCCCATCCCATCCATCATCATCCATCGTCTTCGCACGACCCGACACGCATTCCTCACCCTACGAAGTCTGCCTCATCACTTCCATCTCCCATTTCCATCTACGTTGATGGAGAGTTTCTTCTTACCATAGACACCCTTGCGCTGGAGATTCGGGCCTCCATCCCATTCCTTTTTTTTATCTTCTTTCTCCCTTCTATCGCATTTCACCGAAGACGGGTGGACGGGGTAGTCTTGAGGCATTTGGGCAATTCCGCCAGACAAGTTACGGCCATCGTCGAGTGTCCCGGGTTTGGGTTCAGATTTCTCGTCCAACCGTTAGATCACAACGCACGACAGATACCCCCCTGAAGACCGAATCGGAAATTCAAATTAGTCAGTCTACTTCATCTTTGGAGCATCACCCGCCGACCACCTATCCTATCCTGCCTCCTCATTTGGTAGCCGCGCCGGGTATAGAGAGACAGAGGGAGCAAGAAAAAAACCCCGACCAGGATTACGCATTGTGAAGGCAACCGACTTCCGAATCTTGCTACACCACTACAGGACGGGAAGACAAGCCCTCCCAGCCCTCTCATCATTTCTGTTTGCATTGCATTGGCCTTGCGCATTAATCCTCAAACGCGTTCGTCTCCATCATCGTCAGAAAGGGGTTCCTGCATCCCGCCAATCCTATCTATATACTACTATACAGCCAACAAAACAAAAATCACCTGTCGCCCTGTCGCGAGTTCTGGTCTTCTCTGCTGCTACACAGCTGGGCCTCCTAGTTTCTCCGACGCCGCATCCGGACTCGCTCACCAGACTAACCCGTCTTACCAATCATCAAAATGAGGGAAGTCAACTTCAGCATCCCCAATGTCAATAAGGCCTCGGTGGGCATCACCACTGCCCTGTATGACCGCCGAGCCCTGGACTGCACCTCGACCCTGCCCTTGATTAACTCTCTCAATCATCTCGCCTACCTCACCACCTCGTCGGCTCGCATCCGGGACATTCTGACCGTCGACGGGGGGATCGAGAGATTGGTGTGCATACTCAAGCAAGGCCGGAGCAAGGACATGATGGACATGTGGAAATGGAATCTCGCCTTCCAGTGCGTGGTGAACATTGGTGTTCGTGGGACTGAGAATGTGAGGACTCGGGTAGTCGAAGCTGACATGGTTCCTGTCATCGCCACCATTCTTGACAACTACATCAAAGTCATCGAAAAGTGTCGTGAGAAGGCCGAAGAGGCCAAACAGAAGCAGATTGCCGACCATCATCATCGTCACCGCAGCCACAGCCACCGGGACTCTTCAACCAAATCGTCCACCTTTACAAACCGATCGGGCCGTCTAGACCTTGAACAGAGGCCTTTCCGCCGCCAGGCACCGCCGCCGTCGATTGATGTCACTGCTGCTACTTTCACAGCTCCTCCAGCTCCAGCTGCGGCCGAGTCAAGTAACGCGGAGGCTGGCCCAGCCAGGCCTCCCGTCAGCTCTCCCCCGGATCGGGCCACCTTCTCTAACCATCGCCATCACCACCACCACCATCATCATCACAGGCATGAAAACCGCCAGGCAGCTGCGTCTCCTTCTAGCCAAAGAACCGTCCAGCCCCTGGCCGCCGCTGTCCCCACGATGGAGGCGATTGATGGCTTTATCCGTCCTGTCCGAGACATTGACCGGCTCCCATCTATGTTGCCCGTCTTCCACCCCAACCTAGCGTCCCAGCCGGCCTCTCCAACGACACCATTGCCTCCGCCACAGTCTCGGTCGCCGACGGTACGGCCCGCTTCGGTTCTAAGTCCGAACGCACGGTCTCGAAGACGTCCTTCCATTCGTCATCAGAACTCAACTACTGACGCGGACGACTTGAATACCGAGAGTGTCCAGTCGGACGAATCCCAAGATGCCGAGATGTCTGGTGCTTCTGACATACAGCCTGCTGTCGGCTTTCAGGATATTGCCATGGACGAAGGCAACAGCACGCTGGCGGGCACTGCTCTTGATCTGACCACGCCTACCGTGTCCGAGATTCCTGATGCGGGAACTTTCAATATTACTCACCGAGCTCCCATGGATGGTAGCATGCCCAACAATACTCCCGCACAAGGACCCCCGATGGGCCTATCGCCCAACCGGCCCATTGTACCGACTCCTCAGCCTTCTCTGCCAAACCACGCTAGTTTGCCACGTTACCTCTTGGATCGGCCGCTACCCCCCAATCCGCAAATGCTAGCGGCGATGCCCAGGGAAGAAGATGTGCTGATGTCGCTTCAACTCCTCGCATACGTTTCTAAGTACTGCAATCTACGGTCGTACTTTCAGCAGAGCCACCTAGTCCCACGCCTCAAGATCGGGAAAGAACTGCAACTGTTAGATGGCGATGATATCACGATGGAATCCTTGGGCAAGCAGGAATACGAAGAGGAGTACATCTTGCCCAACGACTTCAACATTTTCCCTCTGGTGGAGAAGTTCACGGTACGTTATCATAGTAATGATATGCAATACTGGGCTGGGGTTGTGATGCGGAATCTCTGCCGCAAGGACGATACCCGAGGTGGCATTCGACAGTGCGCATATTACCAGTGTGGCAAGTGGGAGGAATTCACCCGGCAATTTGCTAAGTGCCGCCGATGCCGCCGGACAAAGTACTGTAGCAAGGAGTGCCAGAAGAGCGCGTGGGCATTCCATCGACATTGGTGCGTCGCAGCATCACAATAGTCGGCCGTACGCTATCTCTCATGTCTCTGCTGCATCTCATTCCCTCCCCTGGCGTTACCAGCATAATGTCTACTTGATCATTCATCGAGTTCATGAATTGAACTGCATGGCGAAGCAAGCATCACGAAATGGCGTCTGCGCTTTGATACCACTGGTTTTTCCTTAGCATCATGGATTTCTTTTGTTACTCACAGTTTCCGGACGAAGCCGCCATGGAAGTCAGTCAAAAAACGCTTTCCTTTTCCCCTCCGGCAACTATCATCATGGGGCAAACCCGAAGTAACAGCATATGTCTATCAATGCTGCTCTAGAGCTTTGGGTGTTCGCCTCGTCTCGTTATATTGGCGATCTCGGATGGTTTTGACCGGTCTTAGCCCTTGGGCCTCCCGAATCGTCGTTTACTTATCACCATTGAGTGGTCCCTCGACTTTTTTTTTCTGGATTGCTCATCGTCTTCTCTATTTCTTTAATTTGGGTGTTTTGGGAGTTTCAAAGTTAGGTCATTCTGTGGGAAGTGGGTGCCTTTCGCTGGAGTAATCGAAATCCAGTTCTGCACCCTATGTTCACACTTTGACCTTCCTGACTTGGGCATTAGCAAGATATCAAACATTTTTCTCTTCTTGCTGAACACAAGACTTTAAAGAGAAACGGGATGATTAGGAGGAACATGGCAACGCCCGCAACTGTTTTTCCCGTTGCGTTTCTTATTTTCGGGATGGGAACGTCGATAAAATCAGCAATGATACTATGGCGATTGGAGTTTTTTTTCGTGCTGGGTAGCATGGAGAGACAGACATGGGCACGGACATCTAAGTTGGAGGAGGAGTTTATGGGTAGCTGATGCTGGAAATACTGCTCACTACCGGACTCTATTACTCGACGATTTGTATCTCTACACTCAAAAAATAAAGCAGAAAAGAAAAAAAAAGGAAAGAAGAACAACAACCCTCCAAGTTCTGTCGTAACTACTTCTATTATTATTAGATAAGTGCCACTGTGATATGTCTAAGGTTAGGTATTTGTGTCTCTTGAAAGTCTTCATTACAAACCGGAAATGTCTCCTAAAGGGAAAGGGTTACAGCGGGTAGGCTTGAATGAAGCCATAATACCACATATGGGTTATCTTCAGTATATTGTGAGATCTTTTTGTTTTTCTATTCAGTTGAGGTAGTTCTAGTCTGGCTTAGCCTTACCTAGTGCCTGTCCCGAACCAAAAAGGGAAAAGAAAAGGAGGTGAACCTTAACACCAGTTACGGTAGCTAGAGATATGGTATGCGTTTGTCTGGTGCGTGCGTACATCGATGCTACATTGATAACATTAGTAACATAGGTAGATACATACTATCAACGAAGCGGTAATAGGAGGCATATTGATGTTTAGGACTTGGCTGGCCTCAGCCAGAGGCTGATAGAAAAGGGGAAAGAAACAGGCAGGTAAGTAGGTACATAACGTGGTACTGTCTTAGACCGTAATGTTCCTCCCCATCGCTCAGCCGGAACCGACCGACTGGGAGATGGGAGGTTTTGACTCACCTAACCCTAACCTAGGTAGGCACTAGGTTAGATAGGTAGGTTATGTAGTATGTGAAAGTCCGTGTCTGTGCCTTCCTAAGTTTTATCTTGATGTAGTTAGGTGAGTCTCAAATCCATTAAGGTTAATCCCAGGCCATCCATTTAATTCAACAACCCCCCGGCCGCAACCCACCCACCACTTACGTCAATTAAGTCCCTTGCCAGCAGGGCGCCCCACCACTTCTCATAGGTCGGACTGGAACTTCAACTTACAGTAAGTCTGGTATTCATTGAACACGGCGTTCTTCACCAGACTAACATCATCATCATCATCACCACCGCAACTACTCAACATCCTAAATTAATTGTTTAACAAAACTAACGAACCCACTCATCCTCCCACTCAATTTACTTAGTTACTTACTTCGTTTGCCCAACCCCTTCAATCAAGTCTCAATTATAACCTACATAAACATCAAGCAATGGTAAAGCAACCTTAACATTCACGCCCTCCCTTCCCTTTCCTTCCCGCAAAGCCCCTTTTATCAACGACCTAATCCGCTAACCTTTTTTTTCCTTTAAAAAAACTACTCAGCCTCCAAGGAAGCGCAAGACCACAACTGCCGAGGACAGCTCGCCCAAGGAGCGGCAGTCCAAGCTCGCGAAGGAGCATAACATCTCGGCGCGAGAGGAGCGCGAGATCAGGGAGGCGTTCGCGTTGTTCGCCGAGCCCGGCGGCGACGACGATGACGGCGATGAGGGCGTGATCCCGACCAAGGACGTGCGGAGGGCTATGGTGTACGTCTTTTTCTTTCTTTCTTTTCCCCCCTTCTCCCCCTCCCCGTCCTCCCTACTCGGAGTCTTATAGCAACTTTATCTCAACTCACCTCACCTCACCTCTTTTTTGCCCTTTCACACACACACACACACACACACACTACAAATACATATAATAATATACATGCAAACATACAAGAGTAACATGTATATAATCCCCCCCCCCCTCCATCCCACCTAACTCAACTCCCATTTCACTCCCCACACACACTCAAAACTCACTCTCATACCACACCCACTCACCAACCAACCAACCAAGCAAAACAGCGCCCTAGGCCTCCCGCCATCCAAACCGGAGCTCGGGGAATTCCTCTCGATCCTCGACCCCGACGACGAGGGCTTCGCAGCCTTCGAGCCCTTCCTCGCCATCTGCGCGCTGAAGCTACACTCTACCACCTCTTCCACCAGCACATCATCAACCGAAGTCGACGAAGCCTTCCGATTATTTATCACTGGCGGTGGCGGTTCTGGTGTTGGTGGAGGTGGAGATGGTACCCTGACGCTGGGCCACCTCAAGCGCGTGGCCATGACGCTGAAGCAGGACGTGGACGAGGACCTGCTGCGCGACATGGTGCTGGAGGCCAACGGGGGCGCGGGCGTCGGCAGGGGCGTCTCGAGGCCCGAGTTCGAGGCGGTTATGCGGAGGGCGGGGGTGTGGAAGTAGATGGTAGATGTATGGAATACATACATACCCGAAAAAGGGGGAGGGGAAAGGGGAAAGGGGAAAGGGGGAAGAGGGGAGGAGGCGTCTTTTATCTGATAATTGGGTGGTGTTTGGACTGGATTTATGTTTTTTTTTTTTTACTTGACTTGCACTCCATCATCGACTGTCTTCTTGAACTATGCTTCTAGTGGGGAAGAAAAGAAAGGAAGGAAAAGGGAAAGGGGAAAGGAGGCATATCATCTAAAAAAAACCCTTAACTTGCTATACTACCCACGATAATAATGATGAAACCCAAAATAATTGATAATATTAATTGAAAGAAAAGAAAAGGAGAAAAAAGAGACCTACACAACCGAAACCGAAACCAAACCCGACTCTCGCTAGGTAATCTAGCCATATGTGTTGTTGCTGTTGTCAATTGTTTATGGCATTTTATACCCAGTATTTGAGAGGAGGGAAACTTAAGTAAGTAGCCCTGTATTTATAAAATACAATAAAATAAACACCTAATAAAGAATCACATATATTGACACTAGATTAATCCAGTCCAGCCCAGTCTTTAACGTAACAGCAATCCATCATCTCGCTTGAACTTTACACGAAATCGAGTCCCCCCCCAAAAAGATCAAAAGATGAACGATGACGATGACGATGACGATGCATGGTTATGTAGGTAAGTAGTAGTTGCCATGATTACATGATTAACCACTTACACCTCACTGGTTATCTTATTTCCTTCGTAGCTAGGTTACATGCAACATATATAAGGTTAGGTACTTAATTAATGTCTTTTTCTTTTCTGGATTCCAAGTTAAGATAGTTATGTGTGGGTGTTATTTATTGTATCCCGACTCTGCCACTTCTCTCTTTCTCCCTCCCCTTTCCCCTCCCCCCTTTCTCTCTCATTCGTGTTAAAGCATACTCTCCCGGTTTCCCATTACGGATTCCGAGAGAGAGAGAGATTGGATAAAATAGAGATGTTGTCCAAGTCCCCTTCTCTCATGAAAGACTTGAGACCCTTGTGGCCGTAAACCCCCTATCTAGTTGTGATGGTGTTTCCCGCTTGCATCCTTATCCAGGAGTCGGTGGGGAGTTTTCGTATCCAGGTTATCATCAGTCTGCCCGCTACGTCCTCAGGGGTTTTCGTCAATCGCTCGTATGTCTGTCTTCCATCCCATGCCTCGCGCCTGTTCAGACCGAGGACTACCTATTCATTCCGCAGCGGCTGGGGCTGCCTTGGCGGCGTCCTGAGCGGTGGCCGCTTCCTGGGCTCTCTTCTGTGAGTCGAGGACGGCCTGCAGCTCGGGTGGGGCCTTGAATCCCGCATGGTCGGAATGCTTCTTGTAAAAGTAGTTATCGGGCTTGGGCGTTAGCTCGGGGGGCAGCTCGTCCAGCACGGCCTGCAGCATGCCGTCGATAGACTTCTGTTTGGAGGCGTCACGGTGCCAGATCGAGATCAAGTGCGAGTTGAAGCGCACCGAGAGCCCGACACCGCAGATCTGGTCTCCTGTTTGGTTTATTGTCAGAGAGAGAAAGAGAGACGAGATGAGACGAGACAAGAGGGTCCTTCCTACCTTCGTCAAGGGCCTCCTGCAGCTTTTCTCCAATGGCCATAAGCTGGATGCGTGTCCAGAAATCGGGACCTGAGCTCTTGGGTACGCGGAAGGTCCAGCTGCCGCCCTGGATATTACGGCGATCCTCCCAGATGGGCCTGAAGCCGCTCTTGAACAGGTATATGGACTCGCGCATCTTGATCTGGTCGACGGGGGTGTTGTTGTTGTATCGCCAAAAGTCTTGGACCGACTCGATTTTGGTGCCGAGCTGCTCCAAGGAGACCTGATAGTTGCCGTCGTTGGACTTCTGCTGGTCCTTCGCTTGTCTGTGGGGTTCGCAGGGTTAGAGGTCGGGTAGCTAACGTCGTGGATAGAGGACAAAGAAAGGGCTGCTCGAGAGCTCCTTTTGCTACTCACCTGTCGAAGTAGACGTGCCAGTAGTGCTGGGTAGGCAGAGGCCGCATGGTCTTGAATAAGTTCCGCTTCGCATCGTCGCGCTGCTCGGCGGGCGAGCTGACGCTGGGGGAGTTTGCGTCGGTGCTTTGAGAGAGGGAGGAGAGACCTCTGGTGAACAGACTCGGCCGCGTAGCCATGATGCTTGTATGAGGGTCTTTTTCTTTATTTCTTAGTTTTATTTCCTTTCTAGAGAAAAACCAGAACTTTGGTGGTAGTGTGTAGTGAGTGGTGTGAGGTATGAGGTGTGCAGTTGTAGTGGGTGGTATGTAGTAGTAAGTAGTGTGGTAAGTAAGTGGTTATAATGTAATGGTGGGGGTTCCTGGACTTTTGATGTTGCCAAGCCCCAGTCGATCAGCACTTAAAAAAGGGTCGTATAAGGAGATCCAAGTTACACCAAGGAAAGACCTGGGTACTTGTTAGAGGGGGGGATAATTAAGTAAGGTTAGAGTAGTCTCGTAGCCTTGAGCTAACCTAGGTGCTTATGTTCAATACCTTGACATAAAGAACAATATACAAACACAGGTACACGCACACACAAGCTACCACTCTTAGAAAAAAAAGGAATGGAAGGACAAGAGTGAGTGAGAGAAGAAAGGTAAAAAAGAAAAGAAAAAGAGAAAACAAATAGAAAGAAAGACTTGGTTATATAAATACATATACCTACCTAATAGTTACAAGAAAGAAGAAGACCATATACCTAGGTACCTTACCTACCTATTATTATAAGGACTTACCCACCTTACTCCTCCTAGCCTCAGAAACCCACAACTATAACGTATGAACTGGAACAGCCTGGTACGCTGGGCGCACGCCTGAAACAGCTTGGGAACGGCATTGAAGAGCCGCCTGAGGTCTGCACCCCCCCGGGGGCCTATCAAGCTTCAGCTGTGACCTCCCTAGCGGGAAAGGGACGGGTGCTAAAGCTCAATAAGCTCAGCACCAAGCACTCTGCGCTGCATGCCACAGGTTACCTACAGCTTATTAGTGGACAAAACCCTATGGACAAATCACTTGTCGGTAGGGCAGCCTATAAATCTGATTTGTAGGCCATTAGATCCCCCCTTTCTCTATTAATCAATGGTATATACTATACGGTGCTCACTAAAACCGAACAACTTAATAATAGATAAGTAAGATGGGCTAAACGAGTGCTACATACCTATAGCGTAGCCCAATCAATCAAGGACAACTCGACCCCTTGTTTGAAACGAGCATGGGGCGATGGTGGTGGTGGTGGATGCACGGTTTGGAGCTTGATTGAAGTGACTTCGTACTCCGTACTTTAGGTACATTTTGTTTTATTTTCCCATCTATCATCAACAACGGGGGTGAAGCCCACCCGGTTCTAATTTCCATTTACGGTCTCAAATTTTTTTTATTTTCTTCAATTCGATGGGCTACATGTAATTGATTCATCCACATCATTATCACCAACAACAACTCCTCTGTAAAACCAACACTAAAACCAACGCCAACACATCGTTCCTTTTTACCAGCATCTTGTATACTAAAGGGGGGGAAGGCATCGATTTGACAAGGATCAAATGTAGGTAATAGGTTCCAAGACAAATAAAGAGGTAATCAGCTCATATGGTATATGCCTTCGAACGACTTAAAAGAGCCCTTTCACGCCCCCCTCGCGGTGATAATAATGGAAATGTGTAGGTGTCTTCAATTAAGATATATATATCCAGCCTTCCTGATATAGTCTATAATACACAATAGGTAGGCTGCCTGGAAGCGCTTCGTGGGTATCAATATTGAAAACCGTGCATATATAAGCAGATCGGGAGTAACATAGGCGATGATAGTTGAGGAAGGGGGGTGGCATAATTGTGCGACGACTGGATTAGCAACCGATCTTTCGTAAAACGCCTCGTAGCGTTCGTCTTTGTCTTTGCTGTGACCCTAAGGTAGCCTCGCCCCCAAGTCGTATCGTCTTTTGGCATGATACAAGAAATTAGAGCTGGGGTCGATGATAATAAAATTGACCGAGAGATTTGGAGACTCATATGCTCGACGCCGTCCGGTATAAATGTTCTCTTTAGTGGACATCACGCCTATGCTCCTTGTGATTATCAGCCTTCGATGTTGCGACTCGAAGATGAACCAGGCAGCCGAAGAGCCTGTATGTCATTCTCCGTGGTATAAACTGTTTAACACAGCTTTGTATGCAGTCGTCAAGCCATCAAGGCTAAGATGAAGTAGGTAGGCATGAATGAGAACTCCCTGATATGCCATACCAACAGGCTATCATCGCGGCCTAGGGGCCTTGAACCGCGCAAATAAGCCGTCGAGCTTAGAGGCCCATTGCAGAGGCAAGGCCTTATATATGCACCTGATCTGCCACTCTCCGGCCTTGCCTATAATCCAGACGTCCTCGTGATCGATCCATAGGGACATAAAATGTGCTAGGATCACCAGCGCCCTCGGTCTCCTTTCTTCGATGAATTGGCTGAAGTCGATCGGCACCCACACCGCGAAGCCCCCCAGCCGCCGGACAATCGCGTACTGCGGCTCGAACCGGTCGATCGCCCTCTGTACGCTACAGGTGTATGACAGCGCCTGCTCGTACACAGACCGCACGCTCTGGTCGTCTAGCTCGCGATCCGCATGCGCCTCGACAGAGTCGGGGCCCGTGGGGTGCTCAAGAAGCCAGCCCAACGGGCTGTGATCACTGAATATCAGATCCGCCGGGTCGCGCATATTCGGAGGACTATTTATGAACGTCTGTATGTAGCTATTGCTGTCCGGCTGGATCAGGTTCCTCGCCGTCTCGAAGACTTTGCCGGCCCCGTGTCCCATGTGTAGCCACTGCGTGGGAGGCTCCCACGGATCTAGGGATAAAGTCTGAACTAGGGCTAAGGAGTGGGCTAAGATCTTGACGCTGGTGAAGCAGACATAATCGGCATGTTGGGGGCCTCCGTGAGTGAGCTCGTCAATGTCACGTCGCTGTTCCTTACTACACATGATTTGATAGGTTGCCTGTAATTTGGCAAGCTCAGCTCGTTCTTCTCTGTCCGTACTTCTAGTCCATAAGTTGAGAGCTGACTGGGCGAACATGGCGTAAAGCAAAGCACGACGACCATGCTTCTGTGCCATACACTTCAATATATACGTTGTTAGTGGTTTCTATATTCGAATTTCCTTGTTTCTTTTGACTTTCTCCTTTTTTCTTTTTCTTGGGATGTACATAGTCCCCCAATAGACAAATATTATCACGTAGAATATGAAAAAAAGTTATATCTCTAAAACAGGGTATGAGAGGCAACGAAGGACTTCTTGAACTACTCACTAAGGCGAGGTTTGGGATATCGGAGCCCCACATCTGGAGGATGGCGGGCGATTGAGGTGAAGAAAACGGTTGTGTCAATTTAGTATGTTGGTTGTGTAGTAGACGAAGCTCCCAAAACCGTCTCCACGCCCCCTCGGGCAAGTCCAGGTCGGGTTCAGAACTATCATCCGCGGGTATGGGGTTAGATGAACTGGGGGATGGATAACATATTGAACTGTTCACTAGATGTGCGTCGCCGGCATGGGGACTTAGTGATGCCGCTGTACTTGGATGCGAAGTCGCATCGACTACGGTTGCCGTCCCGGCACCAGGCGAGACGACAGCCTTCATGGCCATGGTTGAGTAGGGAGCTGGCTTGTTCTCAGTCTGGTCGATAGGCGCCGGTTTCCCACTTGCAGACGAAACCACTTGGCTGGAATATACACACTCAACTACATGCCTGGAGCAGCCACCACAGCTGGGGCGACCTTCATCGCACTGTAATATCATCAATAGCTTTCCCCCAACGGCACGGAACCGCGATGTGATGAAAGAAACCGACCGACACTGCCGTCCGTACCTTGACCCTACGTTGCTTACACCGGATACATCCGGTTCTCGATTTCTTGTGATACAAACGCGGGCCTCGGGGCCGATGCGCCTGGGCACTGGTGTCGTCCATACCGCTAGGTAGGTAGGTAGTAAGTAGGTACTAGGTAAGCACTTATTTATAATTATTTCAAGTAGCCCGACTTGGTGACTAGGCAAAGGTCTGGTAGAAAAGAGAATAAGAAAAAAAGTGTTGTTGATTAAGGGGTATATGGTTGTTGATGCGATACCATGCTTCCAGCTATGAATTAAACTTGTATTTATTACTAGGGCGGTGCTAATTGATTAGGTAGGTTACCTAGTGAGGTCGCAGATTCGCTCAGCCACGACTAGTATGACGAAGAGTCTTGAATCTACCCTACCTACCTAGTACCTACTAGGTAGTGCAGAAGTACTTAAGGTAGCAAGGCGCAGTAGGTAGGTGTGTACCTACTTACCTACCTATTACCTAAGGTTACGTGGTGGTGAGAGGGGTGACCTGGAGTCGTCAAGGGCCGCGTTGCTAGGTACTTAGGTACAGCAAGTATATACGCTACCTCAAACTTGGAACTGGACTTGACTCTCTTTTGTAAGAGATACTTAGTCGTTGGCTCGGATAAGGATGAATCGCTTTCTTTCCTTTCCATTGCTGTTCAGGAAAACATTACACCGTCTAGGTATGTAGTAAACCAATTTCTACTATGTAGAACCTTTGTTCTTAAGGGATGGCCTCTTTAATCATTGGTTACCTTAGTAGGTACAGAGTAGATTAGATAGGTATAGACATACACATACCTATAAGTATAGCGAGTCCCGGTGCCTTATACGTATCTAATTGAGCCACGTGTGGCTTGTAGAAAAGAACCCACTTCTATCCAATGGATCCCGTCTGCAGGTCCCGAAAGGGCCCTCCAGCTGAGGTACGGGTTCCATGCCTTCCAAATTAGGTACACCCGTACACCAAAGCCAAGCCATACGCTACGTTAGTACACGCCAACCGTCAGCTCGTGTTGAACATGGTTTTGGCTTATGAAACTCTGCCCCCCCACGACGTCGCAGAATCGGACTGCGTCGAACCCCCTTTCGACCCTACACCAATCACCACCCACCCGCCCTCCCGAAGACAGCGTCGTTCCTTTTTCACATATCACGAAGCAAGCAGGCGGAAAAATACAAGGAAAAAAAGGAAAGGAGAGGAAACAGAAATATCCCGAAATAAAGATCTACTCAATTAACCAGCATGAACTATCCCGGCTCACTACCCACCTAACAAGTCCCTCGTCCCGACCGATCGCTCGTCTCCGTATCGCAGTCCTTCCCCGGCTTTCCTCACCAAGGCTATGTCCTCAACATGCAGCTTAGTCCATTACAGTCGCGGCTGGCTGCTTCTGTGATAGCTTCCTGTCTGCTGTTTATCATATACTTGCTCCTATTCTCGCCCCAGTTTGCCCTTGCTGCTGAGCTGGACTATACGCCGAGCAGCCATGACTCGGAACTGTGGTCCTACACCACGCCCCAAGACGACGAGGCAATTGACCCTCGAGAGCTTCGAAGTCCCGCCTACGAGCCAGATTTTGCGCTATTCGATCGTAGCATTATAGGCAGGGCATCCGGCGCCGCCAAGCTCAACAGCGACGAACCCGTAAGAAGTAACATCCTGCCGGGCAATACCCTGACCTACGTATTCGAACAAGCCTCGGTCTCTAGCAGGTCGACCGAAGACCCGGCCAGATCGTTAGAGCTGCGGATGAGCTTGAATGAATCCGAAGATGACGAACCGGTGGCCGATGGAGAAGTAGTGCGCCGCGCCACCTCTACAAGTACTCTATACATATCTGCAAATACTTGCGACCAGCCTGGGCGCATCTCCCCGGACCAGACAACCATGGACCCCCCGCAACTGACTCTGTATGTTTCAACGACGAGTGATAACACCTCTCCTGGCCCCGGGCAGAGCGATGATGTCCAGGAAACCTTGGTCTTTGACGAAGGCGCTGTTATGTTCAACACCTCCCTCGATCGTGATGTGTATCTGAGTATCTCTGCACCCGAAGTATCAAGCAAGTACTTCAGTTCTGGATCGCAGTATAACTTCCAGGTTGCCGTATCCACCGATGAATATTATCACGCATACGACCAAGTAGCAGACTCCAATCTTATCTGGGTTGACAGCGATGCGTCGTCGACGCTGCTGAGGACACAGAATTTGACCAGCACCCCTGATGAAGTTCTTGAAACCGCCCCGTACGTCATGTTTGCGCAAGATAGGAACAGCGTAGCCCTCAACGGAATACGAAACTCGTACTGTGGCTTGAGCAGCTGGGCACAGATCCGTTTGCTGGAAGATGGAAGCGGCCCGATCAGTATGGGCATGAAAAGAAGCAGCAGCGATAATTTGACGAGACAGGAGTTCTATGTTTCTGGTCTCAATGCTAGCTCTCAATACTCGGGTATTTTGGCCATCGCTCCTACTAATAGCACCAGCTCCAGCACCCGCAAGCGAGCACTCAGTTCTACCTCGGGAAAAGCAGTGGTTTTCAAAGCGACCGCCTTTGACACAAAACCTAGTAAGCATACCGAGCTTAGCTCGTCTACTACAGGATAGCAGATCACTAATATCGTCGCTGTAGATGGTGCTTGTACTTTTATTTTTAACCTTACGCTGTGTGATGAGACTCAGTACGCGGTTCCTGGCAATACGGCCCTCTTCCCGAACGGCACCGCGCTTGCAGCATTCTATGAAAACTATACACTCACCATGTATAGCAATTTCGAGAAGAGTCTGGATCAGGTGCCCTGTCAAGCCCCCCCGACCCAGCAGTACTCATTGGTGAAAACTTGCGACGACTGCAAGGTTGCATATAAAAACTGGCTCTGCTCGGTAGCCATACCACGCTGCGAGGACTTCTCATCGCCAGATAGGGACTTCCTGCAGATGCGCAATATTAACGCCCCCTTTCCCAATGGATCGTTTGTGTCCCAAGAGATAAGGGACCTATACGGAAACCGCACGGCCTACGCAAAGTCCCGGAACACGATGATCGACACAGAAATCCAGCCGGGCCCCTACAAAGAACTGTTGCCCTGCGACGATGTCTGCTACGAGATTGTCCGGAGTTGCCCATCCTCTCTGGGATTCAGCTGCCCGCTACCGGATTCCGAATTCGGCTTCAATACGAGTTATGGTCTCCGCAAAGATGACGGCACCCTGTCGTGCAATTATCCTGGATCCGCACACTTCCAAAGCGGCGCGAGTGTAATACCGGCATGTTTAGTGGTAATGATCGGGATATTAAGCACTTTCCTAGCCTTTATATTATGATCTTTGCTTATGGGGTTAGAAAGAAACAAATTAGGGAAGAGACCTCGGTCTATGGGCCCCTTTTTCTTTTCTTTTTGGGAGCATGTCAAGACGGCGCCGGGGTTTGGTCAAACTTTTTGGTTACTATATATTTATCGGAATGTCCTTTTTTTTTTCCACTTCTGCTTTCTTGCTCTTGATGGAATAAAAAAAGGGTCGAGTGGAACAGGGAATTAGAGAGAGTAGCGCGGCATTGGTATAGGCGTTCTATGGCCGTACGTGTGTAATACTGCCCCCGGGTTTTTTATATTTTACTTGGGCTTTTGTTTCTTCCAGCTTTTTGGATTCCGATACAAATTTGTACTTTTTTTTCCCCCTCCTCGCACGCTTCTCGCGGCTTAGAAAATTCCACATGAAATGAGAACTCTCTTCGCTTTTCTCCTTTTCGTACAAAATTTATTAACAAGTACTGCTTGCAATACTTGTGACAGCTTATTTCTCTAGGGCACCCCAAAAACAAGTTCATCTTCAGCCCTCCCCCTCTCCCCTCTCCCCTCCCCCTTATCTGGCCACCAAGAACGAAGGGAACTCGCCGTGACGGGATCGTAGAATATCGTGTGTATAGAAATGACGATGGGTCTTAAGTTGCGTGATAGGTAGGTAGGTAATTATGCTTCTAAGGGAAGGGGGCGCATATATCCCGTAGCTGTCTCTCTGTCCTCCCTCCCTTCTTGCCTGCTAACCTAGGGAAAATGGCGTGCCTCCAGGTTGGATTTGGAAACAGTATGCATTTCTCTCTCTCTCTCTCTCTCGTCATGGTTGCTGCTCTCTCTCTAGCTGTACGATTCTCGCTTCTAGGTTCAATATCGTCGCTGTATAATATATGAGTCGCAATGGTTCTCCTCGAGATGGGTGCATATATAAATATAAATGTCTGTAGTAGAAATGTCTTTGTCTCTTCTGCTCTTTTTCTTTTCTTTCTTTTGTGTCGGTGCATGAAGTGTGCTGATCTCCTTGCGCCGACCCTTTGCCCCCTTCACCCCCCTTCCTCCCCCCAAACTACGTACGGTAAAATATCTAGCTAGCTACGCTTGTTGTTGTTGTTGTTTCACTCACCGTTCATATCGGCCTTGAGCTCGTTGTGCTCGAGCCGTATCCAGGCGTAGTACGCAAACTGATACGTGAGTATGGCGATCAGGATGGTCTTGAATATCGGCCGGCCGAAGGTGGAGTAGAATTTGCCCTTTTAACAAAGATTTCTTTTTGTTAGATGGGATTTAGGGAGGGAGGTAGAGAGAGGGAGGGACGGATGGGGTTGTGCGCTTGCATTGAGAGTCTGCTGTTTCGGCGGCTGCGCTTGTTGCGACGAGAAGCGCGCCCGGATCTGTCGCATGGGAATCGAGAAGGAGGAGGAGGACGGCGCGGGGCGAAGGGGCCGGGTGGTTAGGGAGCGCAGCGGCGCGAGTTGGGTCAGGATTGGCCGGGGGAGCATTTTGTTGGGTTTCTCTTCGTTTCTTTTCTTTATTTGTTTCTGTTTGCTGTGTTGTTCTCTTTTTGTATTTGAAGACAAATCTGATTTCTTGGTGTTGAGTTATCGAGGTTATCGTCGAGTCAAAACTTAGCATTTAAACTTGCTTTACCTATCAATTTGATGTAGGTTGATCGATAACTGCTACCTATCCATTGACACTAATGTAGGTAGAAGTACCCGACAGGCCCCTCAGAATGTGGCTTGACTCCTTGCATGCAGGTGGAATCACCAACAAGTGTGGCTTTGCTGGGTCTGATAAATGCGGAGACTTCAACCTACCTAAGGGATCCATTGGAAGGGAGAACCTCGACCCAGACAGCCAAGGTGAGCGGCCCACGGCAAGGCTGCCGAGCTAGGTAGGTAGAGGTACCCCTAAAATAGGCCTATCAAGGTAAGCGCGTGGCGGACGGAATCCATTATTGCATAGGCAGTCAATTGAAACGGGCAGGTCCCTTGCGCATCTTTACAGACACATGTCCATAAGCTAAAAAGGTACCGGAGTAGCTTCGCCATTACCTTTCCCATTAACCTACATATTTACCGTGTTACCACCACTCAATGGGTTATTGGACTCGTGGCATTTCTACCTACTACCTAGTACCTAGCCTACCTAACTCATCTTCTCTTCTGACTCAACTCAACTTTAGTCTCCCCCAAACTAAGTAAACTACAATCTGTTCTCAGAACCAATTCGAATCCACTGATATTACCTTGTCACTTGCTGTTCTAGTTGACCTTTGTCTCGCTTTATATAAACCTGCCTCTCGCCTCCCTTTCCCACGAAGAGAGAAAGAATCATTCACCTTTAGAGCTTTGCTTGCACTCTAAGTTGGCTCAATTCCCGGTACCGACGCAACACACGGACACGCGACAAAAGATCCCCGAGAACCTGTCTACTACCTATCTACATCCATTGATATATCCGTGCTGCCCATTTTCTGTTCGATTTTAATTACGATCTCGAGAGTAAAAAAAAAAAAGGAGTCAGCGAGCTTTCTCCGGGAGAAATTCACACGAGTTTCCATTCCCCCCTTTTTTCTAGCTACTACTTTTCTCTCACACGTAACGAAACAATGGTATGTTGCTAGGACAAACACAACCCGCCGGGGCAAGTCGATCGATCGAAAAAAATAATAAGACTGACAAGACCTGTTCCTATGACGATAGGCCCAGACCCTCGAGCAGCGAAGGCGGAACGCCAAGTTCGCGAAGGACCAGGACGCGCGCCGGGGCAAGTCGGAGAACGAGATCAAGAAGCGGAACAAGGATGTGACCAAGTCGCCCATCTCCCCCTTCTGGCTTGGTAAGATTTCTTCTTCCTCCCCATATACCCCGTGTCTTGTTTCTTGTTGCAATCGTGGTCACCATCAAAACGCCTCCTGTTCCGCACCCGCTCCAGACATAGCTCCGCATGGGCATTGAGAATGGACAAGGGCTTGGCTGAGAGGGGATGAAGGAAGGAAAAGAGAGATTTGGCTAACGTTTTCTTCGCGTGCAGGCATACTCGCCTTTGTTGTCTTCGGCGGTCTAGTATTCGAGGTCATCTCGCGCATCTTCTTCCGCTAAAGTAAAATTCGCTCGTCATCGAAGCCAGAAACGCATCCATTGTTATAAGAAGAACGAACAAAAAAAAGGGGGAGGGAAGGGTATAAATCTTTGGCGTGCGTTTGTTTGTCATTGACCGACAAACAAAATATGGATTGGGGGGAAATGGAGGTTCTCTCTTAAAAAAAAAGAAGATGCGGAACATGGGTGGGTTACTTTTACCGTATAAGTACGGGTAGTAAATCACGTTATTTGTTAGGAGAAACCAGAGGCGTGATATCAGATCACGAGGAGGCTGCGGAAAGATTTGAAAAGAAATACGGGTTCTGGTAAGCACCGAGGCGGACATAGAGAGAGCGAACGAGACAAGGGCAAGAGAGCAGGGCAGTAGGATCTTACCAATGGGTGGGCCGAGACATATACATACATGCATATCTGGGTAATTTTCTTATTATTCTTGTTTTTTCTTTTCTTTTCTTTACAGTAGCCGAAAGAAGGGGGGAAAGGGGGGGGGGCAATCTCTACGTGCCGAATGGGTTTTTTTTTCTTCCCTGAAAAAGAAACCGAGGATTGTTCTTCTATAGTACCCCGGACTGCGATGTCATGGTGCTGCGCAATTCTGCTTTGGGGTTTCCAACTTGGGAATAAGTACCGTACCCTTGAATACTAGGTACCTTACCTTCAATTGTCACATATTGATGGGAGTTTATATATACCGAAATTTTTTTTTCTTTTTGGCACTAACTTAGTCTTGTTGTGTGGAAACAACCCCCCCCCCCCCCCCCCCCCCCCCCCTTCCCTCTCCCAATAGGCTGATGATCTTGACGTGTAGAGAGAGGATTGCTTTCTCGATAGTAAGGGGATAGGGGGTAGGGGATAGGGAGGTTGTGTAGTAGTCTAGGTAAGGTAAGGTAAAGTAAGGTGTGTGCTCTCATTTTGGCTGCATTATGGGGAGGGATATCGATGGGCGATATTACATACAATACGCTGGCTACCTAGGTAGGTAGGTACATGGTGGAAACCGCACCCCCCTTTTTTCTCCTATTTACAGTACTTTAGGTAAGATGGTAGATTACACATACAATTAGGTTGGGTTAGAGGAAAGCTACCTTACCCCCCCTTCCCCCCTTGCCTAACGCGGCATGCAACACGACAGTTCCGGCCTAGGAACGAGCGATTCATGCTCCTAGACCTTTCCTGTGGCCCTGGCCCTCGTTCTTGATGCGCATGCCCGTGTTGAACTGGCGCTCCAGGTCGTCCTGCACCCGGGCGATGTCGGTCTTGGAAGATGGCGCGTAGCCGCCGCCACCACCAGCCGCCGTTCCGTGCGTCTTCTTCGCCCCGAGGAGGCGCAGGAACTTGGCCTTCCGCTTGTCGCCGCCCTCGAGGGCCGAGACGTTCCACTGCTCTCCGCTGTCTGCAGGTTCGGCAGCCGGTGTGGGGTCGGACTCCTCCTCATCGGTGGAGCTTGGCGTTATGGCCCTTTTCTTGTTCTTGTCCTTCTTCTCTTTCTTCTTCTTTTCCTTCTTGTCCTTCTTTGCCGTCTTCTCCTTCGGCGGCGAGGCTGTGCTGCCCTCGTCGACGAGCGCCGCTGTGTCCTCCGTCTTTCGCTTCTTTTGCTTCTTTTTGGGTGTCTCGTTGGCTTCCTCCGCGACGACCTCCATGTCCATGGCATCTTCGCCCGATGCCGCCCCGTGCGCGCCGTCCTCTTTCGCCGCCGCCTTCCGCTTGCGCTTCTCGGCCGCCTTCTTCTCTTCTTTCTTCTTGCGCTTCTTCTTCTTCTCCTTTTCGTCCCCTTCAGCATTGTCGTCCTCTAGGTGACGACCGGACGCTGTGATTGATGGCCCGAGCTCCTCCTCCATTATCTGATCAAGGACACGCTCTCGAAGCTTCTCGTCTTTCTTCTTCTTTCTTTTCTCCCTGGTATCCTCCCCGCTAGACGTGCTGTTGCCATCTTCGTCCGAGTCCGAGCTCGCAGCGCCTTCGCGAGATAGCTTAGCCTTCAGCTCATCCTCCTTCTTTGCGTACGGTTAGTAACCGAAGTGGATGGGACTTCATGGCGGTATAGTCCTTACCACTTTCAAGGCGTCGAGATAGTCGGCGCGGGCGCGGGCCTTCTGGGCCTTAGCCATCAGCCTGTTAGCCTTTGCTTCCAGCTTCTCAGCGCGGCGGCGCGAGCGTATGCGGCGCTGTTCATGCTTGTCGAGGGATTCGTGTTTGGGTCCATGCTGGTCTTTCTGTCCCTTGTGCTTAGCCTCTGCCAGCTTGGTTAATGTGTCTTCTGCTGGCGCAGGGCCATGTCAAGAACATGAGAGGTTGTGGCCGGGTACCTTCGTACTCAGGTGAACGCTGATCGACCTCCATTGTGGTGAGGAAGTAGGTAGCGCTTAGCGCGTAGGGTCTTGAGCTAGTGGTGATCGAGTATGAAGGAAAAGAGATGCACAATCCATGCCGCAAATGACGACAGAGACAGAAAGAAAGAAAGAAGAAGGAAAGAAAAATTCAACTAGTGCAAGTCCCAATGGAAGCTTTAAGGTTAGCTACTTAGTATCCATAGCTCTTAATGTAGGTAACCTTAGATTAGGTAGATTATGTAGGTAAGTACCAAAGTATTTTTATCGATTAAGCATTCTGCCGCGGGGCCCCGGAGGGCGGTGTAAAGTCAATCTGGCAAATCCTGGCTTGGCTGCTGGCTTACAGCTGCCTGCCGCCCCTCGTCTCATCTCGTCCCACCCCGACCCCCGGCCCCAACTGTCCCCATCTATCACCGCCCATCCTTTTGTTCATTCCAATATTGTACCTAATTCCCACAGAAGGGAGCATGGTTTATGTTGAAATTGCTAAGTAAGCCGAGTCCTTCATGCGCGTCGGAACCTGGACAACCATGACCTGTATGGCCCAACCTGACTTTCCTACCGTCGTACATTAAGAGCTATCTTCATTGTCATTTTCGTCTTTACCTGCCCGGAGCCATGTCGACTTACAGACGATCAATCCACCCGGCCTCGGTGCCGAGGACCAGCATCCTGAGCACTCTACGAGCCACGTCCATTATAGAGGCGAAGACGGCCTTGCCCGCCGGTACGTGCATTGTTCTTCTTTCCTACAGGTGATCAAGTGCCTTATTTGACCCGTCTGCTGTAGAGATCCTAGTAGCTATACTCGATTATCTGCCCGTCCGGGATCTGCTTCGGTTTGCGAGAACCTCCTCGAGGATGCGTGAAATGGTGTACGATGACACCCGATGGGTGGCAAGATTAAAGAGCATGGGATTATGGAACGAGGCCGAGGCGAGGAAAAGGTTTGACGAAGCTATGAAAAGGAAGCGGGATGCTGCCGCACGAGCGAGTGTGTATAGTGCCTCTGACTCCATCTCCGGGCGACAGGGAAGCACCACCATATTCGATGCCACGGTGGAGGAGGAAAGACGCGCGAAGCAAGCTGCCCAGGCGACTGAAGCGAAGATTGCCGGGTTCGAAACGCTGAGTCTGAACCCGTCGCAGTCCAAGTCCCCATTTGAGGATCCCACTGCCCTCCTCGAGGTTCTCAAAAACGCCAAAAGTATACGAGGACATGCGAGAGAGGAATTCGGGAAGATCTATGGAGCACTAGCACCTTTCTATTTCGATCTTGCCCGGGCAAAGTCTCATACCGAACCTATCGTATTCAAGGTTTTCCGAGACCCCGAGCGCCAGGCACAGATGCTGTCTAATCTTCAAATATTCGGCAAAAGTGATTGGGCCGATGGCTGGCTCGAACGAGAAGAAAGGCTCGCGAACATGGTGAGCATTTTCGAAAGTGCCGTATTACGTGAGTTTGAGCAAGGCTACGAATTTTGGGATGTCGATGGTAGAATGCGGAGATATGCACACGTTCTGCATTTCTTAAACGGCGGGAACGCTGCTATGGAACTCTTTATCCAAAAACATCCAATATTCAATGACCGCGAGGCGCTCGGAAATCCTAGGGATTGCATTAACCAAGCTGTTCACGATGAGATCAACCTCGAGCCGTCGCGCATTTTTTTCGAGCTTCTTGCTCGGAAACTCAACGAGCAGAGTGATATAATAGGCCGTATGTTTCCTGACGCAGGCGCGGTCTTCTGGTCATTTGTGGATAAAGTCCGTGAAGACATCATCATGGAATACACCACTCCCCTACTCGACGAAACTCATGATAGGGATATGGCATCTTATCTGAAAGCCGTGTCGGGCCTCTTCGAACAATGCATGCAGTTCGTCCAAACGTTAGAGCCACCTAAGGGCTCAACGGGAACGCTCGAAGACCATGCCAAGGAGGTCTCTCTGAGAGTGTTCGAACCACACTTAGACTTATACCTACAGGAAGAGCTGGATCACTTCATCAAGCACGCAGATCATGAAGTTGATAGTTGGGAGCAAAAGCTTTCGGAACAAGAGGCGACTGTGGAGTCCTTCTACATGGGAAATTTCAACCGCCAAGTTGACAAGAACGATTTCTTGACTTCCTTCAAAAAGGTTGTGATGATGCCTGTCACAGTCATTCCCAACGCTTTTGGGAGCAGCAGACCTACGTCAACCATGTCTACGAACAGCACGGGCACGCTTCGGCCTCCGGGCACTCCTGGGTCATCTCGGCCCCACTCCCCGGCGGTTAGCGGAACTCATGAACGTTCGGGAAGCCCGCTACCTTCGGAAGCACCTAATGACGAGCTCAAAGCGAAGGCTGCCCTGATGGCAAATCGGCTTGAAGGGATTAGAGGTCTCTTCAGCATCGAGGTTGCGTTGAACCTTGTTCATACGGCCAAGACGAGCCTGGGCAGAGCAGCCAAGTTCATCAGATTAGGTGGTCAGGCTGGCGAGGAAGCTAGAGAGCAATGTGAAGCGTTGTTTGTAGCGTTGCTCAAAGTTCTAGGTCAGAAGCATGTGAAAAATGGCTTTACCAAAGCCGTGGATCACCTGTCTCGCTATAACCCTCGCGAAATTAGTGACCATAGCCAGACAGGGGTAGCGCCACTCGTTATGTTCATCGAGCTGGTCAACGTAGGCGATATCATCTCTCAAATGATCGATGTCTTTTATGAACAGCAACTTGCTGCCCCAAAAATTGCCGACCGCAATGATTTCATGGATCCAGCCGGGCTGGCTAAAAAGAAATTTGAGCAGATGTTGGACGAGAATGTAGCGGCCGGTCTCAATAAAGGCATCGACGTGCTTATGGATGAGGTCGAATATCTCTGCGCCACGACTCAGCTTCCCACCGATTACAACCCTCCACCGCAGTCAGGGGAAACAGGTGTTATGAAAGACCAAGACATCGGTCCAACAAACACGGCGAAGCGCATTACTGATCTCGTCTCTTCACATATAAAAATGCTAACGGGGAGCACGGAGAAGACAATGTTAGATGTTTTCAATAGCGAGGTTGGCTTGCGTCTATTCACAGCTATATGCAAGCATATCAAAAGACAGCGTGTTAGCACGGAGGGGGCAATCAAGCTCATTGCGGATACAACGATGTACTTTGAGTACATACGTACACTGAAAAACCCAGACCTGCTAGCATACTTCAAGGCCCTTCGAGAGCTAAGTCAGATATATCTCATCGATGCCCGAGACGCGAAGGATATGGCAACCATTATTGCCGATGGGGACCGATTTGGTGGGATATTCCGTGCCGAGGAAGTATATGAATTCGCTGAAAGGCGAGCCGACTGGTATCAGGTCAAGAGGGACGTTGAAAGAGCGATGTATGGGCTTGAGTGTTGTATCATGTGAACCTGCTGCCCCTCGGGCTCACCGGCAGACTATGACAATCTAGCTCGCAGCTCCGACAGTTAACTAATGCATCCTATCGACAAACACCATATCCTGAAAAGGCATGGTTGGTCCCTAGACGATACGACATTGAATGAACAAATTCAGCTTCTGGCGTTGACTATGAAATCACAACCAAGCACTACCGGATGGTTATGCTCAGAAACGGTGTGGCTTGGCCGGAAAAATCCACCACGATAATAGATATCTAGCGGGCGCCGCCTATTTCGGCCTGCGTACTACATCGTTAGCGCTTTCGTTTCCAAAATAGTATGGGGTTCTAACGGCGCGCTCGTGGGGACAACGGTTCGGAAGAATACCTGTAACGGCTTAATGCGTAGACAAGCCACGTTGTTATGGCACGTAGCGAAGAATTCTATATGCCGCTACATGCGGCTAATGGAGAGACTATCTTTTGAGGCCATTCAAACTAGACCGTAGTCAAAACGGTGTTAGTGGGTATTCCCATCTCGACTCGACTTTCCTCTAGTATTTACCTACACGTGCCGTCATCGAAACTAGACATCAGCTAGTAGTCCTACAGCCTACAGTCTATCACCGGCACGAAGGGCTCGGTATTCTTCGATATCCCGGTTCGAGCACTCAATGACCATATACAGCAATTCTAGGCACTCTAGCTAGGTAATTCTCTTCGACCATCAATAGCCGGCTGGGTGACTTGGCCTTCGAGCAGCATTAAGATCATGTCATATGATGAACGTGAAACTCGATCGTTTCCTATTTCAGATGTGACGAGTTTGGATACGCAATCAGATAACTGCTCAACTCGAGGAAGTTCGAGATTATGGTGATAGGACTGTGTCTCGGACGGCCTGGTCGAGGCGTGTGTCGACAACCTACAGCATGCCCGCCTCACCTCCAGGGGCCGGCGGCCGGAATGGAACTAATCAGGGATTTTCCCTGTAGCAATCCATCAGTCATCACATCATAAGATCCGTGGACTGTACCCAACTGAGTGGATACGGGCGGGAAGGAGGGTCAGCACGTTCTTCCCGCTAAACAACGGACCCTTGCTTCTGTCATCCTTGAGCTTTCCCCAGTTGGAAAGCTTCGGGTTCGAAAGTGATCATCGTCGAGGACGAGACGAGCCGCCTGATTGCCTGAGTCACGCGTCACAATAAGATTCTCTACGGCTTTCTCAAGAAGTCTCGGGCCAAACAAAAGATCGGGTGTTACCTACATCGTTACTGTTGCCAACGGTTATTATTATTGTTGTTGTTATTATTAGTGTTAGTGTACTACAGCGTTTGAAAGCGAATCCTCACACTACCTACATCACAACCGTGATTACGAAAAACCTGTCGGCCAAGGTAATGTGAGACATAGAAATTGTGCCTCTTACTAACTTTTAAGGCGACCCTTGGGTATATGAGGGTTGAAGGAACCGAGATTTATGTAGAAAGCTTTAACGGATCTTTAGCGACTGGGGATCAAGAATACCCCTGCAATTGCGTCAAACTAACCAAGATGGATGTGCGCAAATCCTTCGTAATACTATGGAGATTACTGTGATGGCAGGGTTCCATCTTCCTGGTGTGCGAACTATGTATGTATGAGTTTAGGAGATAGATTACCGAGATTCCAAACTTCGGGTCAAGATGGGACGGGCTCAAGTATTAACATGCATGCATCTTGGCAAGGCATAATCCATCTTGTTTGAAGTTTCAGGCAATCCTACCTCTCTCGTCAGGGCGGTCATGCGTATCCTCCCAGGTGGCATTGTCCTCAGCCTGTGCTCGGTGCCCCTTTCAACCCCCTACGCTCAGCGTGCGGTGCTGCTGCTATTTAGGTGCCTCGTACGGTAAACGGTTGTCAAATGCCACCGCACATGCTAGACATATCAGTGGCTGCCTGACGGCGAGACAGGCGTTCGGACTGGAACCTGACAGGCTTCAAGAATGCGGACCACAGCATATAGCATGTATCTGGTTATATATGCCGTCGTCCATGAGGCGCCAACCTCGCCAATCTACTACTGCCGGGGATTTTCAGTAAAGGGGGGGAGGGGGGGGAGAGATCATGCCAGCCTCCCCGTATGGCACAGATTCGTCGTCCCATAGTGTGGTTACACCGACAGCGCCATCTGAAATTGCTGGAAAAGTACGTACATACATATAGGTGCTACTATACGTACATGGGGAGGATGTGCCGGGGCCTCGGTATCTCTGCGAGACCGGGATTGTTTCCCTGCGTCCAATGTAGATCTACTTTACTCAGCCGCACGGAAAAGCTGAACCACGGGCCTGTCGATCTGGAGCCTGGTTTACTATCCAGATCTCTGTCTTGGTGGTCCCGTCCAGTGACATAGGCGAGATTCGAGCAAGTCTGGGACACGGATGGGCTAGTGCTCAGCTGCCAGTGACAGGAAAGTCGGGGTGGGAAATAATAATACCTACATGGACGATTATTCGCAGAGGATGAGAGAAACCGCCCCCATCAGAATTGGAACACACCACCACCACCACCACCGACGCTCGGCGCCATGTGGGGGTTCAGAAGCGTGGGAGAGAGAAGTCTATTTCCTTATTCTGGCCCTCCGACCCGGGATCATGGTTATGCCCATATTGAGACTCGAGGGACGATGGGCTACCCAATCCACTCTCGCTCGCCACGCCGAATCCCCGGGTCGGTTTATTGGTTCTTGTATGGCCCTGGGTCTTCAGAGGCAGCCTATCAGTTCTGTAAAGAGGACAGCTGAAACCTCGGGAGATCGGTCGTCATTCAAACTCGACCCTCTCCACGTGCCGTCCGTGCGGTCGTCAGATCTTATCTGGCGATCGTGAATGGTAGGCTACAGGAACTATTGAATACTTTTTGTTACCATGCCAATGTCCTCGCCGGAATACGTCGCCGTCGTCGTGGCGAGCCAGCCAGTACCCTTTCCTTTACTTAGTCATCTTGGCGTTCGTCGTTTTCAATCAACACCCTTGGGGTCATACGGAATATGACCGAGAGGCTAGCAACCACGCTGCCACGTTATGCAAACTATAGTGGCTTTTTTTTTCCCTTCCCGCGCTAGGGGTACATACCAAGTCCAGCTCGACCAAGCTACCGGTTCGATGCCTGCCATCGTTCCCCCCTCCCCCTCCTCCCCCCCTAAATCACGCTTGAGTTATAAAAAAGAAAGAAAAAAAAAGAAAAAGGGGAAAAAAGGTCTTCCCAACTAGAAAAGGAGAATAGTTTTTTACCTTCTCTCTGCTTGTCTTGCTCCTTGTAGACTAAACCGGATGTCGTATCTCGCTTTCCGGAAGTAGCTGCTGGATGCGAGGTTTGTCTGCGGCGTGGAGCCTGGAGTTTGGTTGTTGGCTCTCAGACCCTAGTGACCACTCAGATCCTTTACCTACTTGCTGTCCCTTCGGGACTGGACTGGATACATTAGCGTTCAGGGATCATCTCAAGATGGACAGCGGCAGCTGGGTTCCATACGCAATACTATTCTGGGTAGCGGGTAGTTTTGGCCTCCTGCAGCCCAGCCTATCCCACACTGCCTAGCACTAGTTACCCAGGTAGGTATCGAATATTTATGATGCCCATGTCACTCACAGTCCTGGCTATATTCTCTACTTGGAGAGCCCTACCTGATATGAGTATTAACTATCGATCAATGCGTCACCGCCAGTAGGCACCCGTACCTGTGGCTTCAGTCGACAATGCTACTGCCGTCATCTCCTTGCCCGTCCTGGAACATATTTGTTGTACTCGGCTTCCTAGCCTTCGCTCTTTTGCTGACTCGACACCTCTCCTTACCATGTTTTAGTTGAAAGCAGCGAAGATCATAAGCCTCGCTGATACAGGTCTCCGCCTCAGCTTTGTGCTCTGACACTGCAACAGAAGTCCTTCAGTCGCCCAATGTGATCACGCCTTGCAGAATAAACCCTGGTCAATACTCTCACCCTTTGCCCATCTCACGGTTACATTTTGTCAACCAGGGCGATGCGCCCTGAAGACATTGAGATCATCCCGGACTTTGTAATGACGCTCGTTGCTCGATAAATATAAAAAGGGGGGTTTAAGCTTTCAGACTAGAACTTCAACTTCACTGCGCATTACTAGATGCCTAAGACTCAAGAGACTCGAGAGCTGTTATCGTTTATAAGGGCGACCTACCGAGACTCAAGAAGAGGCAACTGCGATTCCCCCATCTCCAAAGACCAAGGAGCATCACAGTCATTAACTAGTCACTTTATCTTCCTCTCCTATATCTTTACCACGACTCGGGAAACAGCCTCCACCAACCCGCAAAACAGAAAAGGAGACTAAGACAAGAACCAAAGAGACAATGTCATCCCGTTCATCCAAGCACCATGATTCTGGCTCGAAGAAGCATTCGTCCAAGAAGGTCAAGTCCAAAACCGAGGACTGGACCGATGTCACAGAGCCCGAAGAGAGGAGACGCATCCAGAATCGGATTGCGCAACGTAAATTTCGTATGAGACCACACCATCTTAGCCCAATAAAGAAAGGCGATGACATGACGGGGGCGTGAACACTGACTTGTCTGCCACCAAACAGGAGAGAAGGCTAAGGAGCAAAAAGAGAAAGCGGAACGAGACTCGCGCAACCAGGAGAACGCGGGAAGCAGCTATCACATTCCGAACGCCGATGACCTGGGGAACGAGGATGGCGACCCCACAGGCCTTCCCTGGGGTAGCATCAGCATGAGGCACGTGGTGGCACGGGGCCACGAGAGCGAGGGCAGGCGTAGCAGCGGCCACGATGATTACACGCAAGACGGCGCCCAATACTATTCCTCCTATTATGCCCAGCAACCCCAGACCGCGGGCAGCTATGGCAGCCATGACAGCAGCGGCGGTGGCGGTGACGAGCAGTACTACGACGACCAGCAGCAGCAGCAACAGCAACAGCAACAACACCACCAGCAACAACAGCACCACCACCACCACCACCAGTCATCTTCATATTACTACGACTACAGCACCGGTGGTGGAGATGGCTCCTCGTCTCGGCAGGCCTGACCGGCACCCCCCCTTTCGCTTAAGGGGGGAGGGGAAGGGGGAGGGGAGTGGACGGTAGGACAAAGCCCGTAAAGTAAAGCGAAAAAAAAATCCTTTTCCACCTATACTTTTGCTCAGCTACCCAATATAAGGGTAGGCTACAAGCCCGGAAAAATTCCCTCGGCGTCACTAAAAGATAAAAGAAGTGTGGCCGTACCCCATGCTGCTTTTGCCGGCGGCAGGAGAGCTACGCGGGTGCTTTCTATTAATTTTTTTTTTTCCCTCTCTCTCCTTTCTAGGGTTTTTTTTTGTTTTGTTTCTGTTTTACGGGAAAGGACTGCCTCATACGGATCTTTGTCCCCAAGCATTTTCTAGACTCTCCCTTCGCCGGGCGCTTAGCTACTTTACCTTACTTACGACCCATATCCTCCCCCCCCTCTTCCCCCAGTCCCCTTCTCCATCCCCCCCCCCCCCCTTTCTGTCACTCTCTTTAATTGGCTGGGATACCGAAAGGGTAACGATTATGGACTCTGTACGGATAGATAGGTAGATGGTTATTGTATTTTTTTTTTCTGTTTTTGCTTTTGGTTCTTCAGTCAACCTCCCCCTTTTGTTTTCCCTCTCTCTATCTTACCCTTTTGTATGGAACTGGCTGGCCGGATACCTAGGCATGTTCACAATAGAGGAGCATGAAGCCCCCATAAAGGGTCTTTTTTTCTTCTTCTTTATCTTCGTAACAACCCAAGAGTTGTTCTTGACGTCGGCGCGAGGGGGTGGGAGGGTTGGAGTACTCCGGGAAATCCAGAAATGGCCCGAATTCACTTAGCTGTGTGTATGTGTGTGTATGGTATATCGCGCGTATTAGCGAAGGAATTATTAGATAGCACAGCATGACATGGCATGTCCATTCTTTCCACCAATTCCAATATCGATATTGCGGCGCTTTCTCTCTCTCTCTCTCTCCATCTCTCCCTCTCGCCATACACACTGTTAAAGATACATAAAAACACTACTCTAACCCCATGTGATACCAGGTCTTACAAAGTACCTGATCTATCTCTCTCTCTTTTTTTTCTTTTTTTTTCGTGTAAAAAAATAAGTAAACAGCCAAATCGGGTACTCGACAGCCTTAAACAAGACAAGGCTGCTTACCTGGCTATCTCCCCTTATTATCCAGCCAGCCAGCCAGCCAGCCAGCTAACCAGCCAAGCTAAGCTCGCTCACCATGGTGTTACTCTGCCGATGACGAATGACAAACCTGACCTGTAAGTTTATTCAAATGTCTCACACGAAAAAAAAAAGCCCAGAACCCCGAGCCAGTTTTATTCATTGGCGGGTAGCCTCGTGGGAGAGTCAGCCCCGGGTCTTGTTATAGAATCCCGTCTATACTTACCCTCTTTGACTCTCTCCTCTCTCCTCTCTCTCCACTCACCCTGCAGAGCCCATAATTTGCCCGGGTGGTATTTGAATTATACATTTACCTACCTACCTACATTACCGCTGGCCTTCTATACGAAGCAAAAAAAAAAAAAAAATAAACCCACGTCTCACTTCAATTTCCCTCAACCCTTCCTCCCCCCCTTTTTTTTATTTTTATTTTTTAATTTGTTTTCCCGCCCACGTTGGGTAATGTATGCCAAGCGTTTTACTCGCGCGCGTGTGCGTCAATGGCTTACCACTCTGCGGCTGAAAGCACGTTGCGGCAATGCGATGCGAGAGGGTTATTGGGGCGTAGGCGGTTGTTCATGCAAGCCAACCCATCAAAGCAAGTCCCCGGGCCTAACGATCAAAGTAAAAAGCTCCAAGTTAAGTTTATTATTCGGGGGTTTTTTCCCTTTTCTTTCTTTTTTTTTTTTTTTTTTCCTTTTCCCCCAATACCCTTGGGGAAGGGAGGTTTTTTTTTAAGTAGTTTCTCCCCCCCCCCCCTTTCCCCTCGACCCTTGTCGATAGTTTACCCAAATATTTATTAATAGACCTATAACGTATCGTAATATAGGCTCGCACACAGATCTGTCATATATCACAACCCCATATATTACCTAGGTTGTAGGTACGTACCTAGATATAGATACAGCTATATACCTACTTAGCCACCTATATACATGGTTTATATGAATTATATGGGTGTCCGTATATGTACTTATTTCTCTCTGTCTCTCTCTCCTCTTTTATTATCCCCGAGTCGCTCTAACCGTCCTAAATCGATCTCTATCGTACACGCGTCATGCAGGCACGCGACACAGAATAGATGATATATAGACATGGTTCATCTATATGCAGTGCCCGAGAGGCAGGACGGCGGCGGCAATCCCCGTTCATTGCGACGTCGAGGGGAGGCTCGAGACCTCCTCACTGACCGACTGAACATGGAATTGATGCTTCACTTTGTCTTATTTGTTTTCTTTTTGATTACTTTTTCTCTTATCTCCGTCTTTTCCCCAGAGGCAAGATGACCAAGTAAGGCTTGGACGGTCCGACTCACCTAGCTGACGTACATTTCTAACTACCTGATCTGTAGATCAGCAACAGCTTGCATGGGGGGGAAGGGGGGAAGATGGATATAGACCATCTGGACCTGATGGACTTGCGTCTCGCAGGGCTTGAAGACAAAAAAAGAGACTGATCAGAAATCCAGGGTTACTGACGGTCTAAGGCCCCAAAGGACCTTCAACTCGACCGCAGCCTCGAACGTCAGCGTTCTGTTTCTGGCCACCCTTTCGCATGAATCCTAGGGCTTCTTACCACACGCATTGGACGCTGCGTCTCCATGTAGTAGTACCTAGTAATGTAGCTTCCGGAGAGTGCCCCATATAGTCCAAGAGGCTAGCCACTATATCCTCAGCTAATAACTATCCAAACTCTTGTCCGTAGAATATTGGACTACAAATGTAGGTACATATGTATGTACGTAGGAGAGTTCATAACAAAAATAACAACAAAGGAAAACAGCTGACCAACTAGCCGGACCACGAACCCATCGCGCCCCTTGTCGTCTTTTCCCCCTTCCCCCCCTATCTCCCGCCCTAGACCAGATGGGCGACTGGACTGAACTAGACTGAACTAGCTTTGCGTCTAGGCGCTGAATTCTTCGCGCCAGAGGAGACAAAAGGGAAAGGGAGAACGCTATGCCCACGTGGGATGGCTACTAGGTAGATTAGGTTTTGGAGATGGTCGGAGGAGGAGGGGGGGAGACGGGGTGGCTTTCTCGGCCTACGTTTTACGTTTCGTCGGAGTTGATATTGGTCAATGTATGTACCTATTACTAGCCAGGTAGTATACGAACACATACATACCGAACAACCAGCACAGCAATACCAAGGACCGACTATTCGCTAGATTAGCGTCATCAATGTACATCACAGTAGTATAGTGTAGTTACTGTTAGCATCAATGTTCCCTCTCGCTTGTTATGTATTGCTTTTGCCAGCATATCAATCTATCTATCTATCTAGGTAGGTAGGTAGGTATGTATCTCTCTATTCATCTATCTTTTTTTCCAAATTCTCCCCACCCCTTTCATTTTTATCTCCTCCCTCTCCTCCTACCTACCTACCCTTCCTCTCCACTCTTTCATCCGTGCCGAACCGTAGCGTCCCTGCGTATAATACATCTTGGTTAAGACACTTTGACGCTACCTCTGACGTTGCAATCGCTTGAGCGAGGAAACGACCTGCCGGGACGCAACACCCAGACCCAATCCGACCCCATCCTCCCTCCCCACCCTGACTGAAAAAAAAAATTTCCCAAAAAGGAAATAATGCAAAAGAAATTGATTTTTAGAAAAAAAGTGAGGCAAAGCAGTAAGAAGATGAGAGAGAAGAAAAAAGCAAAAGTGAAACGAAAATCACATGAATTCGTAAGGACCCAATGAAAAATCTCCACCCGTTTTGTCATTATCAAATGTTCTGTTTTGTCTTTTTTTCCCTCTTACACCAAAAAAAAATCCCATGGTTTCCTTCTCCTTCTCCTCCTCCTCCTCTCGGCCTCGCCCCCGTCCCCCCACACGCTCCTTCGTTCTCGGACGAACGGGAAACCCGAGCAACGACGACTTACCTACTCCTTGAAGAAAAAAAAAAGAGATCGGGACATAGGTACACATTACCTGATGATGATAAGTATATCTCTGCACTATATACCTAGGTAGGTCTGGTAGATATTTACCTACCTATACCTAACATACGAAGGACCCATATACCTAGACCCCATCTCCATCTCCATCTCCATCACATTCCCATCAGGTGAACAGCGAGTGAGCGAGAGCGAGAAAGAGAAAAGGAGAGCAAGAGAGGCTGAAATCGGCGTTGCGGGAATCTCTTCAACCCCGGTCCGGTCTCTCTCCACCCTCCCTTTGCAACCCCAATACCACCCTCCATATCCACAACTATGGTACCCTAAAGCAAACCCTTCCCCCCTCCCCCCCCTCCCCTGCTAAACCTACCTACCTACCCACCCAGTCCATCCCATCCCCAAGTCCGGATCAGATGGGTCGGGTCGGGTTTCGTACAAAAAAAAAGAAACCAGATTACAGTTTTTGGTTTGGGGAGGGGGGCTGGTTTGGTAGCGAGTTCAGGTATCTAGGTAAGTGGGCGGGGATTAGGTAGTATGAGAGTAGATAGGTACTTCCCTAAGTTAGGTAGATGCAGATACAGAGACAAGCGAGAGATAGAGATAGAGAGGAAAACCTGGAGCAGAGCACCTAACCTACCTAGGTACCTAGGCGGAGGAGTACCTAGACAGATAGGTAGGTAGGAGGAGGCAGCTCGGCGACGTGACCCGTCCAATGATGATGATAATCATATGTCGCTCGCCCGGGAAGGAGGAGGAGGAGGAGAAGGAGGAGGGGAGGGGAACAACTCTCTCCATCTCTCTGATCTATCTAGGTAGGTAGGCTAGGTAGGTTATGTTACTTTGCTCTGATCAAGACGCGATCTGATATTACATACATACAGACTACATCCATACATACATACATATCTACATACATATCTACATACAGCAGTTAATGTCCTTTTGTCTGTGGTCCCCATGCTCACTTCCTTTCTTCCCTTCCCGCCCCAATCATCTCTATCACATATCATCTACATGGTTATGTGTCCCATGTAAGTAATAATGTATGAGATCTAATTGAGCACTCGGACTTTTTTTTTATTTTTAATTTTTAATTTTTTACACCCTCTTCTTATTCTTCAATTACCTATCCTCCCTCCCCGGTCTTGCCTCGCCTTGCCTTGGAGACAAAGTATACTACCTAACTTAACCTAACCTACATGACTCTCTGTCCCAAATCCCTGTCTTATCCCATCCTGCCCTCCCCTCCCCCCCCCCAAACTCGGTTACTCGGCCCATGCTAACCAGATCTAGATCAGATCAATTCGACTGGGGGGGATAAAGTGGGCTGGGGTGGGTGGGTATATGTATTTTTGGGGAAACGGTTTCTTCTGTTGTATTAGTTTGGTACAGATTCAATAAACCGAGAGCGAGCCTGGTTTCATACCCCCCCCTTCCCGTACGTAACCCTACCCGGATGATACCTACCATACCGTATCTACTGTATCTGCGTATCCATCAACTGGGTAGGTAGGTAGGTAGGCTGCTTCTCCCATGGTAGAAAAAAAATATTAAACAAAATTAAACTACAGCAGAATTCCGATACTAGGCATCCCGGTTTTTCTGGCTGTCGTCATTGTTGTGGCTACCTATCTTCGAAACTGTCTCTCCCTCACGGAGAACCTGTGGTTGTAAGTGTAAGTGTAAGTGCAAATAGAGTGAGTGAGCGAAGGATGGAAAAAGTAAGACAGGATCGCTCTGCGAAAGTAAGCTTCGTAGGTCGCCCGTGAATTATGAGTGAGAAAAGCCTACCCATTTTCATCGCCTTCTCTCCTTTTCATCTCGGTGACTGGGCTCAGCTAGATAGAACCCTATCAGATACGAGTTCTCCGGCTTCGTTTCGGTATTGAGAAATAGTACAACTACCTAAATACGTGATCTCTAACACATGGTGCAGCAACCTATTAGATCAGCCTCGAAGGATCTCTAAGAAGGTAAACAGGCAGCAAAGGACTTGGGTATTCCTCCCACCCATGGCAGAAACGAAGAAAAAGAACACCAACTATAAAAGACAAACTAGACCATTCTTACTCGCCGCCCAAGTGGCATATTTATTACAAATCCGACAAAGCCTCTATTATCAAGGCTCATGATGACGAGTATGAGCTCGTCTCTATCACAACTATCTCAAACCGACAACTCATGTGTTCTAGGCCTACGGCCTAGAATTTGCCAATGCTGAAACCAATGAGGTTCGCTAGAAGCCATAATCCAGGAGCCACTTGACAACAAGTTGACCTATGTACGATTCCTCCGAAGGGTATCCTTCAAACATCCAAACTCCTCACGCAATGCTACATTGTAACGAGCCTCACCATCCTCCAAGCACGCCATGGAACCCATGTTTTGGTTATATAGACATGATGTAAAGATAGTAAATTATGCCTCCCCATTAGCTGCACCTTCCGATTCAGCCTGTGCTAGTCTTCTCTCATCAGCTGCTTCGGCAGCAAGAAAGCCCATGACAGCAGGATTGTTCATCCTCTCGTCGTCCTCGGCTGCGGTTGGTAGATTGTCACCTTTAGCTACGTGGCCAAATAGACACTCCCATAGGTCATTCTTATCGATCGTCTCGCCGAGCTCTTTCTCCTTATCCATGAGCTTCGGCAGAGAAGCCTGCTGGAGCTCCATTGAATTAGCAGCTTGGAGATCCAGGTCCGAGACTTCGGGGGTCGTCTCTTTGAATTTGCCTTTGCTCGTCTCGCTGATGTGCTCCATCCTTCGGCGCACAGATAAGTTGTAAATAGACTCTTCGACAGTGCCGTCGATGAGATACAGCCATACGGTCGTCTCGTGTTTCTGGCCAATTCTATCTACTCGGGCGATCGCCTGGAGTTCCAATGCCGTGTTCAACAGCGGCTCGCACAGAAACACATGGCTAGCGTTCACGAGGTTTAGACCACTTGCGTGTGCTCTGGCATCCATAAGGAAACATTCAATTCCTGGCTCTTGCTTAAATCTTGCGACGGCATTACCCTTGTTGTCAAAAGACGTGAACCCGATCCGATAGGCACCGAAAGCCTTGGCAAGCACATCTAGGAAGCCCTTGAATTGAGAGAAAATAATCGACTTTGCACCAGGGTCTACTTCTCGCAGCCAGAATATATGTTTGATAAGCGTGTCAATCTTGGTTGCGAAAGATGGCCCATCAAGCGCGATATTGTTGATCGCATCTAGCTTGGCATTATTGAACTCGGAATATATACCCGGTTTCTTTGGCTTATTGCGTGAAATTGCGTTTCCTGTATCCTGAGATTTTTCCTGGTGTAGTCGCAGTTCTTGTTTCTTGAGTGTGATATTGTGCATCATTGATAATGAGAGCCGTTTCTTGCACAGAGGGCAATTATGGTGAGCTTTCCACCACAGCAACATACACGCTTTACAGAACTGATGACCGCAGACGGTGAGAATACCTAGGGTAAATTCCGATTGACAAATAACGCAGGTTCTGGGCTCATTCGACTTTTGGCCGGCGTCCTTCAGGTGAAGAAGGTATCGATGTTTAGCTTGCACAGCTATCGATTTCCGTTGTGCACTCCGCTCCCCCAACTCGTATGATTTCCAAGACGAGTGTATCATGAAGTCACGTTGCTCAGAATCGAGTCCCATGTCGAGAGGAGCTACCGTATCAGATACTCCCTGTAGTTGTTTGTAGAACTCCACGCGAGAGTTCATGGCCGATGTGAATTGGTCCAATTCCCGTTCTAAGGCGGTTACGATTTTACCTTGCTTGGTGATTGTCTTCTGGATGACCACTAGATGTCTCTGCACAATATCCAGCTCGACCCTTGCGCGATCACTATGCTGGTCAGCGTCATGCCGGAGTTTAGTTGCTAGCTCTCTCAGCTCTACCACGATAGCACGTAGAGAAAATTCCTGCATTGGAGACTTGACTTTGTCACGTTGGTCGAGCAAAGCTAAGGTTTTCTCTGGTGCATGACCTTCCCCGTTCTTCGCTTGTCTTATGGCATGGAGGGTTTCGTATCTGACACGCTCATTCTTCAAACCTGAGATATACTCTTGTCGATCCCCCAAAACAGCTCGAAGGGCAAGAGTATACGCCATGAGGTCATCCTGTATCTTTGTTGAGTCCTCGTATTCATCACCTGTAATCTCTGCCTCTCCTTCCTCGTCGACTAGAGGCTGGAGTAAAAGTTTAACGACCTGCTCGCGCCACTCATCAAGTAAATTTGCTTGTTCGTCAAGGTAACTCTGGAGAAGGACCAGCTTTTCCAGGATCGCCTGACTTTCTAGGCCATGAATAGCCAAAACCCCGACCGGGGTTATCTCTACGAAGGATTGCCATGCCGCTCGCGCGGCGATCTTTTTCATGAAAGATGAGGCTCTCGTATGTATGTCTTGTAGCATTTCCTTACGAAGTTGCTTCGCGAGTTCGTAGCCATCAGACTCTAGCTTTTCTAGGCGTTTGAATTCCTCAGAACCAGGTTGAGTCATGTCCTTATTTGACTTGATCTGATAGTAGGCGGTGGCAATGAAGAAGACTGCTCGGTGTTCAATGTCTAGTGCCGACCGGAGCTTTCGTCTGCACTCTCCAACCTTTGTAGTGCTGCTTTCATTCTCTAAAGCGTCTTCAGAATCCTCAGAGTTATCGTCATTATTATCGTCATCCTCCTCGATTATTTCACCGTCTTTGTTTTGCTTGGCCTTCTCGACCTCTACACGGAGTTGCTCGCGACACTCCGCAACAATTGGCTGAATCTCTTTTCGCACCTCCTCCCAGATAGCAAGGGCTTCTTTGATTCGAGGCGTACCCTCGAGCAATTGGGCTCTCTTTAACTTGCTGAGAAGATATGCTCGTTGTTCAGCTCTGATAAAGGCTTCTGACTGCTCGATCATGATATCCAACACTTCGTCGATCGTTCGAAGGGGCATGTTCTTCCGAAGCCCTAGGCCATGCTCGTCTCCTAAATGCGGATGAAGGACAGTCTGCCTAAGCTTAGAGAGGGCACGCTTCATGAGATCTACAATGTAAGGGTCGTCTTTATCCCAAGTCTCTTCCAGTGGACTCCCAGATGCGTCCAACCCGAAGCTTTGTGCCAAGGCCTGAAACTGCTCTTGGTAATACGACTCCTCGATAGCTGTAAAGGGCATGGTCACGACGAAGCGGTTCTGAGAAGGTAAGGTCAGCTCATCTCTAACAGCCGACTTTGTGTGTCTCAGGGCAATCCGGTTGAAGAGCGGCCGGAATAGCTCCTTATGGGTTGTGACCAATCCATCCCAGATGGCCGGCGAGGAGGCGAAAGGGTCGTAGTGAAGAAAGAGTAGTAGACCCCACAGATCTTGAACATGTTGCTTGATAGGTGTGCCCGTAATTCCCCAGGCGTTGACTCGAGGTATCAGCCTAGCAACCTTGGCCGCATTGCTCACCCCGCTTTCGATCTGCTGAGCCTCGTCTAGACATACTCTCCACCAAGATAGCTGGGTCAACGGGGACTGCAGTCGTTCGTATTGCTTTTCGTATCTCATGGAGCGCTCAGGCGGGGACTCGGCAAAGTGAATATCGGCTTGCAGGACATTGTAGGTGGTGACCACGACATCACAACTCGCCAACTCAGCAAGAGATGGGCTTTCCTCCTCCTTCTGGCTTCTGCGGGTGCTAGAATTTTTGACGCCCGAGTAAGCTATTACGCGGAGGCCAGGAGCATGCTTCTCGAATTCAGAGAGCCATTGCTTTAGCAGGGTGGCCGGTGTCACGACCAAGGTGGCACCAGTTGGTTGTACTTCCTGATTTGTATGGGGATCAACAATCGTAGGCGGGCACGAGGGTCGCCTATGCATCAAGATCAAGCTTATGATCTCAACAGTCTTGCCCAATCCCATTTCTTCAGCAAGGATTCCACCTTTGAGGGCATTCTCTGATTGCTGAAACGGAGTGACATCTTTGGTCACAACATGGTAAAGATCACTAAAGTAGGCTGCCTTACCATCGGCATCTTCAAACGACCTAAAAGAGAGTGGCAGATCGCAGGCCAAGGGTGTTGAGTATGGTACAAGCTGCGATGTTTTGTCTTGATCATCGGTGCTAAACTTCACCCCTTCTCTCATTAGGAGCCACTGTGCAGCACGGCGTTGGAATGGATATAGCCTTGACTTGAGCCCCACAACAGCATCAGATGGTAGTTCTGGGAAGCTATCATCAGGCATGAATGCCGCTTCGTAGAAGACCTGGGGTAGTAGCTTTTCGGTGGTACTGGCATGATCAAGTCTTGGCGACGCAAAGAAGGTGTCCAGAACTTGCTGGCTTAAGGAGCGTTGAGCCACGGTGCGCAAATGATGTAAAGCAGGATTCCAGTTCAACTCAAAGGTGAAATGCATGCTATCAGTGCCGCCATCGCCATCTTGTTCTAAGACAATATGGGTGGCAACCCATAGGGAGCCTTCGTCGGCTGGGTCATCACGACTTCGGTTCACTACTCGCAGCACTGTCAAGAGGCGATGGGTGAATGCAGGTTGGCCAAGAGACAGGCGAGACTTGAAAGCACCGAACTGAGATTGGGGGTGCGAATAGATGTCTAGGGTCTGGGCAGACTCGTCGTAGGCGAGTTTGAGATATTGGCCCACGTTTGCACAGGATGCTGAGCTGGCTCTATTAGCTACAGGAATGTCTGGCTGCGTCGGTCTAGTGAGGGTGAATGATTCCCGCGCGACAACTATCGGCTCAACATTGGCAACTCGAACTCGTTTTAGGGGACGTTCAGTAGCAGCGTTGGCAGGTAGTGCGGACAAGAACTCAAGAAGTGCCTTAGGGAAGGGCTCTGCGATGGTGTTGGGTTAGTATATACACACACACTGTTCTTATAAACATGGGGTGGGAATGATGTCGAGAAAAAGAGAGATGGCAAACGAACCATTGACCTGTGCATGTTCAACCTGCATGCCAGATTTAGGGCGACGGGCCATAGGCCGTGACCGAGAGCGCCGGCCCATGATGTTGGCGCCGATCACAGGTTAGCTAGGTAGGTCGGTAGGTGTTTGTGACCATATGCGGATGTACTTAGTTGTGTAAGGGTGTAACTGTTGCATGAAAATACCAGTGCGACTTGGTGCATGACTAGGTATGCAAAGCAGACGACAAAAGAAAAGAAAAGGTAAAGGGGAGAGAGAGTGTGTATGAAGGATGGAAGGATTGTGACGAAGAGCTGGTGCAGCAGTGGCAGCAGTAGGAATTAGTGTAGGTAGGTACCTAGGTTACTCAATTATTCCCTGTCGATAAGCTCTTATCGAGATAAAGATTGAGCTGCCTGTTATATTTACCCCACGTCTGTTTGTCTGTCTGTCGGGACTGACTCACAGACGCGTTAGCAACATTTGACACGCGCCGAGTTTAATTGAATGGTTCCAGCTGCACCCAGCTGCACGACATGGAAGAAGAAAGGTACGGAGTATTCACGCCAGTACAGTGGGACTAATGACGGGACCCGAGCAACCACAAGTGATGAAAAGTACTTATCTAGATACATAATCAGTCCAGGGCAGGGACCTCTCCTCCCCCACCATAAGTAAGTTCTTAAGTACTTACTTAGTACTAGGTAGTAGGTAAGTACCTATATCCATCGGAGTTCATAAAAATCCTTTGGCCGATGTTTTGTGGGGCATTCAATTGAGAAAGCCGCAACGAATCTAATGCCATCAACTTTTTGAGCTTGCCATTGAATTATATCGTGCGAGGCTGGACTAGAGGACTATACAACAAACAATTGCCATTCAACACATATGGGCTTCCTCGGGGTCATGATGATGACCTGACCTGACCTGAATTCTCCTCCTTGAACTGAGATATACCTATACCCAAACCCAGAATATTTTCTTCTTCGCCATGGTGCGCATAAAGGTAAGGTACCTAGAACAAAAATCCATCCCACCCATCCTCCCCTCTCTTCTCTCCCATCTCAAAACTGTGTACGTGCGCCCATCATATATCTAACCCCGAACTTTCTCTCTCTTTTTTTTCTTCCTCTTTCTAGCCGATCTTCAGCCCGCAGAACCTGCGCGGCCTCTTCAACACCACAACCACTACCACCACCACCATCACCACCACCCCGCACCTCCCCCTCCTCCCCCCGCCCACGCCAACCTCGACGACCTACCTCCTCCAGCAGCACCGGTACTCCTCGCGCTCGCGGCGGCCGCCCCCCGCGCCGGCGCCCACGCCCTTCGTCCCCGACGTGCCCACCTTCCTGACGCTGATCGGGCGGGGGCTCAGCCAGCACGCGTCCAAGTTCCCGACGTGGGAGTCGCTGTTCGCGACGACGAGCGACCAGCTGCGGGAGCTGGGGGTGGAGCCCCCGCGCACGCGGCGCTACCTGCTGCAGTGGCGCGAGCGCTTCCGGCACGGCCTGTACGGCATCGGCGGGGACCTGCAGCACGTCGAGGGCGGCCGCGCCGAGCTGCGCATCATCGAGGCCGAGCCCGACGAGCAGACCGACCCCCGCCTCCTGGCTGAGTCCCCCGTCTACCGCCGCAAGTACGTCGTCAACGTGCCCCCCGGCAAGAGGGTCGAGGACTGCGGCCCCGGCGAGGTCCACCGCGTGCAAGGGTTCCGCGTCCGCGGCGCCTCCACCATCGCCGGCCCCTACGCCCTGCCCCTGAAGCAGGGCCAGGGCGCCTTCGTCACCGTCACCGAGAACATGTGGGAGCATGCCCGCGGCCGCAAGATCGACGGTGGTGAGCGCCGCCGCACCGAGGTGCGCTACAAGAAGCGCATTGCCGAGCGTAGGGAGATGCGCGAGCGGGGCGAGTTGTGATTTCATAATCACCCTTTAAATCAAGTCATAATCCTCCTCCCAGATAAGACTCGGCGCACCTGCGATGATGGGGAAAAAGAGAAAAAAAAAAAAAGAGATTAGACAGCAAAACATGCTCGAAAAGAAGAGAAAGGAGAAAAGGGGGTGAGAGAGAAAAAAAAAACTTTATTGCCTTTTACGCAACCAACGGTATGCCTCTCTGCGTAAGCGTGTATCCCCTCCCGCCCCCCCGGCTCTACCATGGCATGCTCTGTAGGTCCGGCATATATTGTAAATTATATGTTTATATAAAAGAACTTGTACTCATCTATTTCTTGGTGGGGAAAAGAAACGAAAAAAAAGAAAAGGAATGCCCTCTATCTGAGGAGGGTGATCCATCCCCCCCCACCCCTTACCTATTCAAGGGTGCGCAACTCCTAAACGCCATTCTCGTATGCGGCAATCTTTTCTTCTTTTTTTAAAACCCTTACCATCATCCCTTTTCTTCCATTTTCCAGTTATCCAGTTCCAGTTTTATTCATGCATGTTTGAATGTCTGTATGTGTATGTGTGTGTGTGTGTATGCCCGTAGACCAATTTATAATTACTTCGCGGCCCCAAAGTCCAGTTTTCTCGCCACCTTGCTGCCCCGGTCATCGTCCAGGATACCAGGCCGTCTCTTAAGGTCGGCGCCGAGCTTGTCTTGCCCCTGGCCACCCGACTTCTTGGGCAGGTCCTGCTTGCGCGTCGGCTTGGGGTCCTTGTGCCACCACTCGTGCTTCAGCATGTCCCGGGCCGTGACGCGCTTCTTGGGGTCGAGGATGAGCGTCTTCATCAGCAGGTCCACGCCCTCGTAGCCCACGGTGCCGAACATGGCCATGTAGTGGTCGCGGCCCCGGATCGGGACGACCTCCTTCTCGACCGTGTACTCGGGGAGCTTGGTCACGCCGGGCCAGTTCTCCTCCGTGGGCGTGCCGACGGCCTGGCAGATGAGGTTGATCTGGTGCATCTCCGTGTTGCCGGCGATGTACGGCGTGCGGATGACGAGCTCGGCGAAGACCAGGCCCACGGACCACACGTCGACGGCGCCCGAGTAGTGCTTGGCGCCGAAGAGCAGCTCCGGGGGCCGGTACCACCGCGTGATGACGTTCGACGTCATGGGCTTGTACGGGTCCGAGAAGCTCCGCGCGAGACCGAAATCGGCCAGCTTGACCTCCCCGTCCGCGGCAATGAGCAGGTTGTTCGGCTTGATGTCGCGGTGGAGGACGAAGTTCTCGTGGCAGAACCAGACGGCGCGCGTCAGCATGCCCATCCAGGCCTTGATGTCCGCGGCGCCGTATCGCACCCGGTCCGTGTCGCGGATCAGCATTTCCAGGTCGCCGAGCGGCAGGTACTCGAGCACGAGGTTGAGGTTCTGGTCCTTGGAGGAGAAGACGGAATGCAGGGTTATGATGTTGGGGTGAGACAGCTCTTGGAGGTGCTTGATCTCGCGGACAGCGTCCGGGGCCATACCCTCGGTATACTCCTTCTGGATCTTGATCTTCTTGATGGCCACGAGCTGGGAGGTATCGTTGCGGAGGAATCCGAGGTAGACGTTGGCGTAGGTACCTTCACCGAGCTTCTTACCTGGAGAGGGGGGCGCGTGGGTTAGTGCTTAGCTGCTGCTTGGCTTTGTTTTGTCGCTAAAAATCACGAACCTTTGACATATTTACGCTTCTCCTCCTCGTTGAGCTGCTCAGCCAAGTCAAGGGAGGCGGACTGAACAGCGGCAGCAGGGTTTGGCGCAACCTGGGAGGCTAGGGGCGTCCCGTTGGAGGATGTTTGTGCTGATGTTGCCGCAGTTTTGAGAGGGGACGACAGCGATTTGGGATGTTGCAGAGCATCCGTTGGATGAATCACGAGCGGTGAAACCGCCATGTTGACTTGGAACTTTCTTCAATAACCTGCCCTTTGGATGCTGTTTCGGCTTTCACGTGTCGGGAATGGAAATGGGAATGGGAAGGTTGGATCAGCCTCGCAGGCGATGGTGGTTGTTGTTGGAATTGATTGGTTGGATTGAGGGTTGTCTGCATTCAAGGGACAAGGCTGTACCTAGGTAATCGGCCGCTGTTCTGAAGTCCGCTGGCGGGAGTTGGTCAATTGAGGACGCGGTAGGATCCCCGAAACCCTCGGAAATGTGGACCCATTAAATGTACCTAGGTAATTGCTAACTTAATGTAGGTAGGGAGCTAACGTGGCTGGCGTGGCCATGTGTCACGATAAGCCACGGGCTGCACAGGTTGACATTACTGACGGAATCTTGGCACGGGATCTTCGTTGCATAGCTACACTTAACCCCGAATGCGATCGATCCTTAGTAGTATTCTGACAGTGGAGGTATACGTACGTACTTTACTTCTTTAGTTTTTTTTCTTTTCTTTTCTTTTCTTGTTGACGTCATCTGAGTCCATAGTAGACTCATGGACTCTCCAGCAAATAAACAACAACAATTAGTATCTACTGACGTACCTAGTTGACAGTGAAAAAGAGACCAAGTTGAAGCATTCCAAAGGGCAGAAAAAGAAGCAGAAAAGTAAAATAACCCTTGTTTATTTTTATGCCTACCATTAGGTAACAATGCATAACTTGGAATTGATTTATGTACACGGAGAGTCGGGCAACGGAGACAACGGACCCAAGAATTACACCGCCCAGCGATACGCCTGGAAACATGACGAATACACCGTACCTATCTGACCCGCAAGTATGCATGACCGATGATGTGCGTCGTGTGTTGCCCACGAGTAATTCGGTCAAGAATGAGGGAGAAAAAGAAAAAAAGAAAAAAAAAGAAAAAGAACTTACTAGTAAAAGACGGATATAATAAAAATATGATGTCTAAGTACCTAGCAGACCTGTATATTGATATGTAACTTAGCAATGAGTGTATAGGTAGTACCTACCTAGTCCATCCTTATGTAGTAGTACATAGATACGTACTTACTCTATACATAGGACGAAAAAGAGATGCCCAGATCTTGGCGGGTGTGAAGTCATCGTACCTACCTAACCTAGTCCCCGGAACCTAGTACATACCTAAGTACACTAGTGCCGGGTACACCTGTGCTTGTACAATAGTTTAATAATTGACAAGCATTTCATCTCATTTTTAAAGAAGCCTGCTTCTTATTACTCGCACCTCTTTGTGTTAATTCATTTTGTTATTTGCAGACAATATCATAATACGGCCTCGTTCGTTCGTTTGCGTTTCCTTTTCCTTTCCCTTCTTTTTTCCCTCTCTTCATTTTGTTATTTTCTCCCTCCACGACTCTTCTAACCTTAGACTCGAGGAGGGCAACAAGCAACAACTATGCTGTTCCTATCTTATTGGGTATGTGTTATTCCACTTGTCTGTGATGTGCATTTTCCTTTTTTGGTCTATCGCCGGTTAGCAAACATGCGAATGCGCCGCGGTGGGTTATTTGATATAGGTAGCATTCATTAAGGATCAATATAACTATAGCTGCGGTTACTGCTAAGACGTTGGTTAGTTGGAACTACCCTTAGCTAACATGCCAATGATCATGAACAGGTCCTGCCCATCATATCCGGGCTGATGTGGCTCGCGACACTCTTAGGGCTCCTCCTCTACTGGATTGTAAACACGCACCAGGTGAAATACTCGTCTATGCAAGGAGACCAGACGATAGCCTACATATCCGACGTTGGCGCCGACGTGCTGAAACCGTTGTTTGTCGCCGGCTGCATCATCACCACCGTATTTCTCGACCTGTCCTTCATCGCCGATCGCCTATTGCGTCATAGGGGCCGGCTTGTACCGAACACTTCCCTCGGTGAGAAGATACTCAGTGGACTGTGCATAGTCTTTGCCTTCGTCGGCACCATCGGCTTGTGTTTCCTCTCCGGCTTCGACACCGCGCACTACCCGATGCTGCATAATATCTTCCTGCTGCTCTTCATCGCCGGCTACCTCCTATCCGCCATCTTCATATGCTGGGAATACCAGCGTCTTGGTAAAAGTGTGTTTTGCACTGCGCATATCTGCTTTCCCTCTTTTTGCTTTCCTTATGGCGCAGTAGCACAGTTGGACTGACTTATTTCGATCCCGACAGAGTACCGCGAACATCGCATCCTGCGCATATCCTTCTGGGTGAAACTCATCTTCGTGATCATCGAGCTGCTGTTGGCTGTCGCCTTCGTCGTGACTAACTTCCGGGGACTGTACAACACTGCCGCGATCCTCGAATGGGTCATCGCCTTCATCTTCTCCTTCTACGTCTTCTCCTTCATCATCGACCTCTGGCCCGCTATGGCGACACGCGCGGGCAGCGGCGCCTCCCTGCGTCCCGCGAGCTCGTATGCCATGGAAGAGGCGCTCCCGGGCACGCCCGGCGTCCGAGGCCAGCCCCTTGCCCCCCACGACAGCGATCGCACCTTGACTAGCGCCGCCGGTCACCACCCTGCTGGTACGAAAGAAAACAAGAAGACGCGGAGGCCGTACGCCGACTTCTAGGTGGGGAGGCCGGCTCGCCGTAATTCCTGATGTCATCTCCCATTGTGGATGCAAAGAAAAAAAGGGGAAGAAAAAAAAAAGTAATGATGTAACGGGATAACTGGGGAACGGGAAAGGCATTTTATTTTTGCTTTCTTCTTAGAATACGATCTGACGGTTCTTTTTTTTCTTTTGATACCGAAATTGGCAATGAAATGACATGGCAGGATGGAGGTGGTTTTATTCCTCCAAATTGAAAAGCCTGGGCGGGTCATCGCATGGCATATCTGCGAGGAGGGCGTTTTTACTTCTGATACCTTGTTCTTTTTTTTCCCCTGGTCTGCTTGGTCTAGGCTATTTGTGTGCCACGCCTGTTGTGAGGCGGAAGAAACATTGGGAAACGGGAAACATGTCCCTTGGGGGAGGGGAAGGGGGGGAGGTTATAATCATAGACCTGTATATGATAAGGTTTCCTTTTTTTTATATTCCCACTCAGTATGACGGAGAGAACAATTTAGATCATGTACCTAAATTTTTTTACACATTTGCGCAAAAAAGCCCGGGGGGAAAAGGAGGGTTTTGTGGGAAGTCCGCTCATGGAATATGATGGAAGCTTGGGATTTGTGAAGGATTGCTTTTTTATACGACATGAAAGAAAGCCGTGGGGAAATACCCCATACCGTTTACATTTGATACACACATATATACAGACACACATACACAACTGGTAGTTAGTAGCTAATAAACACACCCCAACTACAGACTCAAACAACATAAGTATTTGACCCGCTAATTTACTGCCCTGTTAGATCCCCAATTATCGTTCCGAGTTTTTAGGCTTTGAAGCTCGGGTCAAAACTACCAAGTTGGTGTTCCTCAGGTGTTCTGTCTTCAAGGTACTTGATTGTATGTATGTAGGTAGACAGCACCCAGCTCGAAACCCCCGCGGCCCTAGGTAATCGGGAAGAAATCCCAACAACAACTTGAGCAGCTTGTTAGCCGCGCCCTCCTTCCTGCGATTAGGTAGTGTACCTAGATCCCGGAGACAGATCATGTACATAAGATAGTACCACAGTAAGGACTCAAGAGACCATCTATGGGCGAATAAAAGAACGTTTAAAAGGCAATATTTTATTTTTATTTTCAGGAAATATTTAGTTTTAAGTAGACAAGAACGAGAAATCGCTCCACCCGACGCAACATAAGGGGGGACTGGAATTGGGAAGACTTCTCCCCTCCCCCTCCTCCCCCTAAAACCACATCGTAAGTAAAAGCTGGAAAAAACGTGCGAGCAATGAATCCCTATTTCAGGTAATATAAATAGCTTGGAATTCTTCGACACCTACCGCATTCCCCCCAAGTTGTAGGCTTTATTCCAAATAAATAAATAAATAGATAAGACATAACTGAACATGCCGTAAGTCAACCCAGGGGGGCCTTCTCTATCATTAGGGGGCTAAGGAGATACCGTAAGTAGCCAGTCACATAGATGAGAGCCCGGATTGCTTTGAACACTGTGTATCCTTCATTGTTATCCTCGGAACCTAGACTTTTTAAGGGACAAAGTAAAACATTCCGGCGATGAAGGGTATTGATTCACCTAGACTTTGTAGCGACTTCTCTTCTCCTCCAAAGCTCCTGTCATCTGCCGCGTCATTAGAAACCACAGCAGCTGGACTGTGTACCACTCGCTGATCTTGCTAGGAATACTTCTCCAGCCATGCACGTACTTGTGATCCGGTGATACGACTTAGCTGGTCGACTAGTTGGCGACGGCGGCTTATCGCGATGGACTGAGAGGTCGATTGAAACCGCCAACACGGTTCATGTACTGGCGGTACTCAGTCTTCTTCGCCTTTCGCACAGCGCCGGCATTGTTGCCGATGACCTTGGTTCCCTTCGTGGTGCCGAACCCGCCAAACCCCATCATCGCTTGCATGGCGCTCATCTCGTCGTCTTCTACGACAAGATCGTCGTCCTCATCCATGGGGTCGCCTCCGGACTCTGGCGTATCCTTCCGATTTCCATCCAACTCGCCATGTCGACCATCATATTCCGGCGTACCGTGGTCGCCACGGCCCGTACCCTTACCGGTCCCTCCACGACCATGGTCGTCATCTTGCTTTCCGACTTTGAAGGATAAGGAAGCGCCTGAGCCTTTCTCGTTGGGTTTCGACCTCGTAGGCAGCGGCGAGTTGTGTGCGCCGCGTTCTAGTTTGGCTGGGCTTCGGGGTGGTGATGCGGAACGTCGTGGGTTACTATGTCGGTCTGAAGCTGTTTCTCCCTAGTTAGCCTCACTGTCCGAAAGTCGCCACTCCCCCATGGCGCCCTAATATGAGTATCCATATCATACCTCGAACAATTACGTCCTTGGCGGGCCGAGGTTCGTCATCTCGATGTCGGAGACGGGGCTCCCGATCGTCACCGCGGCGCGCATCTCGCTCCCTATCACGACGACGGTCCTCTTCTCTCGGACGTCCCCTATCGGCATCGCGCGGTCTGTTCCTATCCTGGTCACGGTCTCTGTCTCGGCGGTCGCGTGATCGCGAGCGGTTCTTGTCGCGACGGTCTCTTCTGGGCGATCTTGAGCGAGAGCGATAGCGACGATCACGATCTCGGGGACCGTCTTCTCTGTAGCGGTCTCGGTCATCCCAGCGGTCTCTAGGCCCTGGTCCGGGGCGGTTGTTGCGACGTTCGGATTCGTCCCACATCTGCTTGCTATCCGGGCGTTTTCTGCCCCGGCGCGGTAGATCGGACATATTGTTCGACCGGGTAAATTCGTCGAATTTATTACAGGATACTTGTAGAGGGATCGGAGAAGTATTCGCAGGCTTGTGATGTTATGTAGGGAAGCAGACGAGACGTGCAAGGTGGGAGGTGGTGTGGAAAGCGATGGATGGAAGTGCTTCGAAAAAAGGTGAGGCTGCGCTAGAGGGACAAGAATGGGAGATGCCCAAATATTTACTAGGTACCTATGTACCTACTAGTGTACATACTGTACCACCCTCCAGCTGGGAGCCGCTAACCTTTTAGTGCAATGCGCGGGGCATTTTCATTTTCAGGCACGTACTGCAGTACCGACATGGAGGTACATGTGTCCACACGAAGAGACAGGCACGGCTGAAAGTACCGCTCTAATCGTAGGTAGTACCTGACGTCAAACCAACCCAAGCTATAACTTTAAGCTCCCCATTCCCCAATTTCTATAAACCGTGTTCAATTGGCAACATCTCAGAAAGCCATTGGAAAAAAGGAGGCAGCTTATACCCAACCTACTAACCTACTAGTGTAGTCGAGCACTCCCCTTTCGTCCTATGGTTGGCAATCACACTCATCCAATGCTGCCATGGCATTTCCATTTCAATTGACAGCTCTGCTGTCCTTTCTGCTCTTTTCATTGTCCACACCAAGCTCGGTGCTTGCAGCCAAAGATGAAGGCGTCCTCCCTGGCGAGATCGGACGCCTGAATAACCAGAGTCTGCTCTGGGGGCCTTATCGCCCAAACTTGTACTTCGGTGTGCGGCCCAGGATACCAAAGAGTCTAGTAACCGGCTTGCTGTGGGCCAAGGTCGACAACTATGTCCAAGTCCAGCAGAGTATGTAGTGGCCCTGCTTATAGTAAGTAGATAGGTTACAGCTGTGCTAACCCACCCGGCTTATAGGTTTCCGGTATACGTGCGAACAGAACGAGGGCATGGCTGGTTACGGATGGGACGAGTATGACACTCGGAAGGGCGGTGTCCAGTCCATCCATGACTCCCAGAACCAGATCGATGTGACCACTCTGTTTGTCAAGGTACCCGGAGGCGGTCATGGCGGAAGCTGGGCTGCACGAATCAAGGGGGAACCTCGGGACGATGCACCCCCTGATCTCAAGACCACCGTCATCTTCTACGTTGCATCCGAAGGTCTCGGTGAAACCATCGAGGTTGTGAACGATGGCGGAGAGAATGGGTTTGACGGTGACGTGACCCTGGAGGGGAAGTCAGGTCCATTAGGGGACTATAAACTCGTGGTGACCAAGGGCAAGGGTGACCATCCCTCAAGCGAACATGCCGCCTCTAACAAAAGAGAGCTTGACAAGACAACAGTACAGTCGCTGGTACTGCCCGAGGAGCATCAATGGCAGGCCAAGCAGGTTGTGTTCCAGCAACTCAAGGCAGGTGTAGATGGTATCATCAAAGACTTTGGTCCGGAGAATGCTCCTCCTCCTTGGCAGGTCTACCAGCTCCTGAACCAACCCGGTACTGGCAATGTGCACATGATCCAGAAGGTATTTGAGGGGCCTTTCGAGTTCGATATTTTGTTTTCGAGTGGATCCGCTGGTAAAGATATTACCAGTGAGGATCTGACCCGCGAAATCAAGTCAACTACTGAATCCTTCAATGCTCGCTTCTCCGATGTCTTTGCGCCACAGGTGCCATTTAAGGCTGATAAATACCGCAAGTTTGGGAGAAGTATGCTGTCTAATCTAGCGGGAGGTATAGGGTACTTCTACGGACAGCATGTGGTCGATCGATCCTACGCTCCCGAATACGAGGAAGAGAACGAAGGTTTCTGGGAAGAGACCGCCGAGGCACGTGGCCGTAGGCAGGAGCAGCTCGAGGGCCCCTACGAGCTATTCACTAGTATCCCTTCTAGACCCTTCTTCCCACGTGGCTTCCTATGGGATGAAGGTTTCCACCTACTCCCTATCATTGACTGGGACACGGACCTTGCACTTGAGATCCTGAAGAGCTGGTATAACTTGATGGATGAAGATGGCTGGATCGCCCGAGAGCAGATTCTTGGTGACGAAGCTCGTAGCAAGGTCCCGGCGGAATTCCAGGTCCAATATCCGCACTACGCCAACCCACCCACACTGTACTTGGTTCTTGAGGCTTTCATTGAAAAGCTGCAGAAGGCCAATGGCAGTCAGCGGGCGGGCAAGGAGAGTTTGTCGCCAGATAGTGTGCTAGAGAGTGCTCATGTCGATAACCCCGAGTTGGGACTCGAGTATCTCCGAAGTCTCTATCCTCTCCTCCGGCGCCAGTACTTGTGGTTCAAGAAAACCCAGTACGGCGATATCAAATCCTATGACCGAGAAGCTTACTCTACTAAGGAAGCCTACCGATGGCGAGGACGTTCCGTGCAGCACATTTTGACCAGCGGTCTTGATGATTATCCTCGCCCCCAGCCTCCCCACCCAGGGGAGCTACACGTTGACTTGATGTCCTGGATGGGCATGATGGCCCGTACGCTGGCCAAGATCGCCGCGGCTGTCGATCTCCCCGAGGACGTCGAGGAATACAACAAAGCGCTAGATGGTATCCTGCATAACCTCAACGACCTCCATTGGTCCGAGTCCGAGAACGCCTTTTGTGACGCCACCATCGATGATTTCGAAGAGCATACCCTAGTTTGCCACAAGGGTTACATCTCCCTATTCCCACTACTCCTGGGCTTGCTATCTCCCGACGATCCCAAGCTCGGCAAGGTCCTGGATCTCCTAGGCGACGAGGATGAGCTCTTTAGCCCCCACGGGATCAGGAGTCTGAGCAAGAAATCCGAGTTCTACGGCACAGACGAGAACTACTGGAGGAGTCCCGTGTGGATAAACATCAACTACCTCGCCGTCGTACAGCTCCGCGTAAGTCAACCTGGTCACTCCCACCTAACCCCCCCCCCGCCCCTATTTTCCGCGAAGGGTATCCCATAGGTATGATATGCTGATTTGTAACTTTGTACGCATTTGCAGAACTACGCTCTCCAGCCCGGCCCCCACGCCGCGCGCGCCAGGGATCTGTACAATAGGCTGCGGGCCAACCTCGTGGAGACCGTGTACAAGAGCTGGGAGGATACGGGCTTCGCGTGGGAGCAGTACAACCCCGAGACGGGCCAGGGGCAGCGGACACAGCACTTCACTGGCTGGACCAGTCTGGTGGTCAAGATCATGGCTATGGAAGAGCTGGACGGGCAGCACGTACGGGATGAGCTATGAGCTATGAGGAGAAGGAGACTAGGACCCGCGGCTCAATATATGGGTAGATGCTCGAGACAAAAGAGATGAATATCATGTATGTATGGGGATGTGTGTGCATGATTCATATAGAGGACATAAACACAGGAGAAAATAGAGTAAAACAATGATGATGACGATGATTACGGCGATGATTAGAGAAGAAGAGGAAGAGGAGGAAGAGGAATAAGAAAAAGTTAAAGACGATCGGATTATATCAAATAAGACCGTTGGTTCTCTGTTTATTGCTTACTTTGACTCCATGATGAATGGAATCTAATGTCCCCCCCCCCCCCATCGACTGGCTACTATGTACTTACTTAGGTATGTAGGTAATCCATAACATAACATAACATAACCTAGTATACTGCAATCCTCCCTTCCTTCCTGCCTGCTTGTGTGCTTGATAGGTCTGCGTGCCCCCACTGACTTTCCTTCCACATCGTTCCATAATCTATCTACATTTCCCGGAGGGGTTCTCTTTTTTTTTTTATGTGTGTGTGTTCCGTTGAAATAACATAGTTAGGTAGAGATACACCCACACTCACGCTCACACCCAGCGAGCTACCCCTTCAATGTGTCCCTCCATACTTTACTTCCCTTTCCGATCTGATCCGATCTGATCTAAACCTAAGATCACCCCCTAACAAAGAAACCCCCCCCTAAAAAAAGAAGGGGAAGTAGGTGAAAACTCCAATGTTGAATGCATACGTACGTACGTATAATACGTCGTTTTTTTTTATAAAAAAAATGCCCCCCCTTTTTACCTTTCCCCATCCCCATCCCCTTTCCCCATCTTCCATGCCTGCCTGGAAATAATGCTGTTGAAGTTAAATTTTTTTGCTCGCCGTCGCCGTTGTTTGTTTGCTTGTTTGGCTATCTTATACCCATGAAACCCAAAAGAAAAAAAGGGAAAAAACCCCATTTATGAGGGAAAATGAGGAGTATGTTGAACACCTAACCCAAACCAAACCAAACCAAACCAAGAAGGAGAAAAATGAAGAAGAAGAGAGGAAAAGGGGGGTTTTGGGTTTGCTTAGGTTAGATTTAAACCAGCTCCTCGAAAACCCCCAGCGGCCCCTTGAGCTTGATGAACATCTCGTCCCTCTCGCCCTTGGGGGTGCTCAGTGCAGTGACGGCGCCGCCGGCACCGATATGCCACGTCTCTACTTCCTCTCTCTCCCCCCCTCCTCCCTCTCCCACCGCCGCTACCGCCACAGTCTCGTCGTCCCATCGGAACATGCTGCGGATCGTGACGCTCCAGTCCCCACGGCCCGTCACGTCCATGTACCCCACGACACCTGAGTACAGGCCGCGCTCGGGCCGCGGCGCCTCGACCTCCTGCAGGATCTCGCAGCTGCGCTTCTTGGGGGCGCCGGTCATGCTTCCGGGGGGCAAGCTCGCGGCGAGCAGGTCGAGGCCTGTGAACACCTCCTCCCCCTGTTCCCCCTTTCTCTCCCCTTCCCGAGGCGAGGGGAGCGTCCCCTCCACGACGCTGATCATCTGGAATACGCTGGCGTACTCCTCGACGACGAGCAGGCGGGGGACGCGCACGCGGCCGGGGCCGCACACGCGGTGCAGGTCGTGGCGCACCAGGTCCACGATCATGAGGTTCTCGGCCTCTTCCTTGGGCACGTGCAGGATGCGCTGCGCGGCCGCGAGCGTGGCCACGGCGGCCGACTTGCGCACGGTACCCTTCATGGGCCGCATCGAGCAGCGCGTCTGCCCCGATGCCGCGTCCGCCGAATACTCGAGGAACCGCTCGGGTGAGCTGCTGATCAGCGTCGCGGGCCCGAGGCGCAGGTACGATCCGAAGGGGGCGGGTTGGCGCGCGCGTAAGGATCGGTAAAGATCCCAAGAGGAGGAGGATGAAGGGGAGGACGGACAAGGAGGGTGATGATCAGCGGCGGTGGTAGAGGAGAGGGGCCCGGCGTCGCGGGTGTACTTAGGTTTGGGGACCGTGATGAGGGTCTGGTCTGTGAGGCACAGCTCGTACGAGTCCCCCGACGCGATATAGTCCTGGCACAACCGGACCTTTGCCTCGTACTCATCGGCATCTGGAGCGCAGATCTGCGTCTTCACAGCTCCAGACGTCGGGGTCCGTGGAGGGGTCAGCTGATGGTGGTGGTTATGGTTGTTGTTGAGGCTGCCGTTGATGGCCTGGCGTTTTTGGAAATCGGCATGTAGTCCGTCAGCCCATACAGACGAGCTCGTAAGTTTATCCGCGATAGAATCAAGCCATTCCTGACCCGCAGTATCGGGTTGCGACAGCTGTTGGATGCGCAGGGTTCCCTCCATGTGGTCCACTACAATGCTCTTGGTAACCCAAGCAAAGCAGAGATCGGGCCTATCATGGTGCCTTTCCTCACGCAGTGTGACGTTGATACCTTCGAGACCAAGTTCATAGGTGGTGTAGCCCATAAAGCCACCAAGAAAGGGGGAAGATTGGCTGTCATCGCTAGTCATCTGACGCCTCGTCCAGAAATCGGCTAAGAACTGCCAGATAGTTTGGTGCGAGCCCAGTTTTATAGTTTCTGGGGTGTCTTGGAGCGATTCTTGGTCTTGGGAGCGCCGCGCTGTAACGTGTTTGTCCCCCGTTCGGTATTCCAGTTTTAGTGCCTCATCCACGTCGAGGGCAATGATGCTGTATCGCCCGCGTACGTCTGATCCGGTCCTATTAGTTTTCGCGCTGGCAGAATCAAGCACGATATATTCACTCTGACTTGGTTGGAGTATCTCAACAATATCTGGGATCTCGATATGTAAGGGGATGTCCAAAACCCGGGCTAGATATCGAGCATTTAGTCCAAAGGAGGCGAGTTGGCCCCCGCCAGTAATCCATGACGAGAAGTCATCCAGACCAGGCCTCGAAGGTCTGTTACCTTCATCGGTTTCCCGTGTGCTGAGTCTACGTAGTTTTGTAGTGCCGCTAAGGTGAGTAGGGGCGGTTTCGGTCTTTCGACCGGTAACTTGATTCCACCGCATAGCTTCGTGGAACCAATTTTTAATTACCCCGTGACCTGTCGGCTCGGTACAGATGGATTCTGGATGGTATTGCAAGCCCCAGAATGGCCTGTTCCTTCGCTTGACGCCCATGAGGATACGCTCTACGCAATCTCCTCTGTCTTCGTATGCCCAAGCTAAAGGCACGATATCAGGTAGGTGGCCAGGGGATTCCCACTTCGAGCTTGGCCAGTTGGCAGCGGGTATGGATTCTTGGCCAATGTCTGCGTGGAGGCTGTGGTACAGTGTGGCCCTGAAAGGGGGCACGCCGCTGAAGATATTTCCCTCATGCGGGTTAGGGGACTCTGTGCCAGAATGATCGATCTCCCGAATCATACCATGGAGACCGGTCTTGAGCTTCTTGACTATGCCGCCGCAGCTGACAACAAGACTTTGGAAGCCCAGGCATATTCCGAGCACGGGAACCAGATGGTCAGTTTCCAGTTCCCATATGTACTTCATCAACCCGACATCGTGCTCCGAATTGGGCGAGCCGGGCCCGGGGCCGCAGACGACGGCATCATACCGACGGAGCTCACTGCCTAGATGATGCTGGAAGCCCGGCGTCTTCGGATCCAGGTGGGGTGGGTCAATGGGCAGAATATCCACATCCGCGTCCAGGACCGTGGTCAGGAGGGAGACGATGTTATTGCTGAAGGAGTCATAAGCATCGATGAAAAGGATCTTCGGACGGTTCATCGTCACAGTACTTTTTCTGGCACAATTATATAACTAGACTCGCTGCTCATGACGAGAACGAATGAAATAATAACATAACTTTTTTTCTGACGTGTGTTTTTGTATTTTGTTTTCATGTTTTTAAATCTCTCTACCCTCCGTACGGAGTACAGGGTCCCCCCAAGTCAAACCCCCCCCTCTCTTTTTTGTGAGATAAATTTTTGAATGGAAAGGCCTGGAACTTATCGATGTCACTTAAAGTGGGCCTTTTCCTTTTAGTTTCTGCAGGGTTGTTTTTAAGCTTAAACGGCCTACGCTAGAATTCCTTTTCTTCGACGATCTCATGGCGTTGACAGGCGGCAGATGCCTGTAAGTACCTTTGGCGTAGGTCAACTACCTAGGTTAGTACTAAGTATACAATAAGGGGGGTATTTTAGGTGTGTACCTACATAATGTATCAATGCCGGTAGACATGTTTTGGAGTACGTTGCTTGGAACTACGTACTTAGCCTAGTGTAGTCCGGGGAAAGGTTCCCACAACTCATAATGGGGTTGCATACTTCAATGTTATTAGGTAGGCTATGTACATACATCCCGTCTAGACATACATGTATGCAGCTAACCTAGCATCTATATTGTCATACCTTCAAGACATCCTCCAATGAACATGTCTTCCAAAAACCCAATAGAACTTCAAACCCCAGCTCCATTATTATGACGAACATTACATCCTCACAAACAGATGGATCAGGTAGCTATCCAACCTCATACTAAAATATCGAATAGGTTGGCTACAGAGAGATACAAAGGACAATGAATATAGCTTGAGGTTTTTGATATTATATACCTAGGTACCCAAGCAATGCTGTTGATTTGGGCAAGGTATACTTTTCAACAACTGAAGTAATTGTGTCCGGTGTGTTCTACACGCTAGACCAGCCTTCGAGCCTATCTGCTTTTGATCCGACCACATCAGATATTGTACATGTACAACCGGCTTATTGGTTCTCCCAGTCCAGCCCGTACCGCGCACCTGACACTTTGTACTCGCGCAGTGCCTTCAGAGCATCTTCGGCATTGGTGGCAGTAACGAGGATGTCGGCGTTGGCGTCTCTAACAAAGCCATCGGAAACCGCCTTTTTGATCCACGTCAGGAGTCCGTCGTAGAAGCCATCGATGTTCAAGACACAGATGCCCTTGCTGTGTATTCCGAGCTGGTTCCATGTAGTTATCTCGAGGAGTTCTTCCATTGTGCCGTAGCCACCACTTAGTGCGATGAATCCCGAACCCGGTCCGCCAGATATGACTTCCTGCGCCATCATCTGCTTTCGAGTGTGCATGTCCTTGACCACTGTCGTCTTGCCGTAGACATCTTCCTCCGGTAGATGGTATCCGTTCGCATCTGGCTCTGAAGAGTACGTTCCATCGCGCTCCCATTTCACAAGGGCCTCGGGAATAATGCCGTGCGCAGCGTCAGGTCCCGATATCGAGACAACCGCCTTTGCTACCTCGCCCATGAGGCCTACAGTGCCACCGCCGTATACTTGAGGAGGGAGATCAGGGTTAGCCAGTGCCGCATAAATAGGGGCCGAAAAGCGAGGGCAGGAGGTACACAAAAAGAAGAAAAAAAAAAGCGTAGGAGAGCCTGTGATAATTTCGTACCTAGAGAAATGTTGTTCTCGCCTAATGCTTTCCCCAACTCCCGTGCGGCTTGCATATGTGTTGGGCTTGTGCCCGGCGATGCGCCGCAGAACACACAGATCTTAGTCCGTGGCTTGGTGTCAGAAGGCGTCGCCACCCCCGGTGTGCCTCCCAAGGAGGGTAAAGGCGATGCGCCTCCTGACTGCATAGTGACTGTATCTGATGTTATGTATAGATATTTTCTTATAGAAGTTATGAGTGTTCTTGGCGGAGAAAGTGCTTGATAGGAAAGTGAGTGGGTGGGCGAGGGGGGAAGAGTGATAGGTGTAAACCTTGTCTTCGACGAAAGATGGGGATGAAGGCAGAGGACGGAGAACAGAAAATAGTGAAATAAGTGAAATAAATAAAACCAGGGATTCAAAAAACCGTCTGGCAAGTAAGACGTGTATTAATTCCTCCCGGGAGTGGAGAATTGAATGGATGTGTTAAGAATGTTTTTTGCTAGTCACGAGAGCGAGGACACGAAAGCGTCGTGAAGGGGGTAAAGAAAAAGGTGACGATGCGTAAGAGTGTCCCCCAGCTAAGGCATGTGGAAGAATAGCGGTAAGTGGCGGGGCTGCATTGATGATATGGATGAAAGTTAGGGAACTTTAGTATCTAGCTTAGTGAGAATGACGGTTCCACTCAAGCATGTCAGTTATAAATACTTAGGTTAGTAGGTACTAGGCTTCAGGATATAATCAGGCATTGCTGGGCTACACACGCTGGTGGTATAATCACCACATACCTAAAAGACATTTTGACTTTTTTTTTCAGTGTTGAGTTAAGTGCTAGGTAGGTAGCAACAAGCGCTGAGCAACAATTAATAAAAGGGCTTATCCAGTGCATAGTCGTAGCCAATGATAACGCAGTACCGGTCTTTGATTGCACCGATGTCTCCGGAGCCGGCTCGCTGGGTTAAGCTACCAAATTATCTGAGACCCCGGTCCGGGACCTTACTAAGTACCTGCCTAGGTATTTCGCACTTACCTACTACACTAGATTAAGTAAATGGCCTAGAACCTTTCGGCGCATTCATTCCACCACCCCAGTTCTCAATTGTGACAGCATCGCAATTTTCTCCCTTTTGGTGCTTTTTTTGTCAACCACAGCCGTACGCACAGAGCACAGAACACGTTGTGATTGACGTGTCTCAATGCAAGCCGATAAGACTACCTAAGCCTATTATCTGCCCAAAAGGCGGTGGCATCTCAGTAGCCGACCAAGAGGTGACATCCTACTTTGCCATCTCCGAACATACTCGGTGTTCGTACCGTACCGCACCGCCATACCGCCATTGTACTGTCGTCAAGATGCCCGAGGCAAATGCGCCTCAACCGGGCGACGCCCGCGGAGAACAAGGCGTACGTCGTGTCCCCTCTATCGAGGCTTCTCAATGTCCCCGTCTACCTAAGAGTTACTGACAGTGGGATACGACAGCAATCCCTCTTCTCCAAGATCATCCAAGGCGTCTTGATATGGGTCGGCATGCAGATGCTGATGAAGCAAATTACCGGAGGCAATAAACCACAGACTGCTACCGTTAAAGATGCTTCTGGCAACGTGGTGCAAACCCCTGCCAACACGGGTGATATTCCTCCCTACCAGCTCCGTCCAGCCCAGCTTGACGAGGGCGCCGTGTACAATGCTATACCTCAGCGACTTGCCCCAATGTGGCCTACAGATAGTTCGGTCGACATAGTGGTTACTATTTCCCCGTCCTTCTTCCCTGACAAGCTTTCCAGTGTGCCAGAGGAGTTTGTGGCCATGCGAGAGAAGGGCTTCAAACTTGGCAATTCTAGCGATACTCGAGTAGCTGAGACTACCTTTAACGTACCGCCATCTGTCCAGAATAACGGAACACTCTGGGGACACTTCTATGTCGGACTTGCTGGTGCCAATCTTGACCCTATGGAGCCTGGTTTCGACATAGCGTCTGCTTTCTACTTTGCGTACCCCCTTACTCAATATGTGCCCAAGAAGAAGGAAAGAAAGACCCGGAATCTGCTGGAAGGCAAGGTAGAGGAAGAAGAGGAAGACGCCGAAGGACATCAGCCTGGTCCAATAATTGCCAGCTATTACCATCCTAACACGAGTCTGGCGTTCGTCCCTGATATGGGCATAATCAGTTATCCCCAAACACACCCAGCTATTCGCCAATTCGTGCATCTTGAGGTAAGCCCTTTACACCCACCATTCCATTCTTGTGTGTTTTTACTAATCTGATTACATAGCCTATGGCCGCTCGTGATGGAACCGGCCAAAACTCGTGGTATTGTATGTTCCCCGGTTCAGAAAATGCTCATGCTAGTCTAGAAACCAAACTAACCACCGGCGTAGATCCTGTCTTATTTGTAAACAGCTTTTGGCAAATGAAGAGTCATATGATACTCCTGAATGACACAGTAAAGTCGCTGCCCATGCGACTCGACTTGCGCAACATGAAGAACTGGCAATTCAACTTGCTAGCTTCGATCGATTTCAATTCCAAACAGCAAGCGCGCCAAGCCGCCTTTGGTGGTTCTGTGCCAGGCGGTGGCGATGGTAGCGAGATCGAACTTGTCAAGGAGATTTTCTTGGACACAAACCCTTACCTCCTTGGAGTGACGGCTGTTGTGAGCGTTGCGCATCTTCTCCTGGAATTGCTTGCATTCGGCTCCGATATCGCCCACTACCGCAAGAAGAAGGATAACGTGGGTATCTCAGTGCGTTCGATCCTGGCCAACGTCTTCATGCAAACCGTCATCTTCTTGTACTTGGTCGACAATTCTCAGAACACAAGTTGGATGATCCTGGGTTCTCAGGGCATCGGCATCCTCATCGAATTCTGGAAAATCACGACAGTTGTGAACGTGAGAGCACGCCCGGCACCGCCAGGCTCCCTTATACCTTACCGGATCGTTTTCGAAGACAAGTATAAGCTCAGCGAGACGGAGGAGAAAACGAAAGAATACGACGAAATTGCTTTCAAGTATATGTATATGGCTGGCGTGCCCCTACTCATCGCCTACGCCATATACTCGTTGTTTTACGATACCCACAAGTCGTGGTACTCGTATATTATCACTACACTAGTCGGCTCTGTCTACGCGTATGGTTTCCTCATGATGGTGCCCTCGCTCTATATCAACTACCGGCTCAAGAGTGTCGCGCACATGCCTGGAAAGGCGATGATGTACAAGTTCCTAAATACCTTCATCGACGATCTCTTCGCCTTCACCATCAAGATGCCCTTCCTCCACCGCCTGGCTACATTCCGCGACGATATTATTTTCTTTATCTATCTGTACCAGCGCTGGGCATACAAGGTTGACTACACCCGTGTCAACGAGTTCGGTCAAGGTGGTGAGGATGATGAGCCGGCCAAGGATGCCAAAGCCAAGCCTGAGTCGTCCTCCCAGGCCGATGATGCCAAGACAGAATTAATCGGCGACAATACTGCCGCTGTTAAGGCAAGTGGCGCAGAAAAGGGAGCGGCGAAGAAACGGAAGTAAAGTAAATAATAAATGCAAAGGGGTTGCATGATGTGGCACTCCTCGGAGGAACTTCAGAGGCATTAGTATTGTAGAGCTAGCTGCATTAGGCGATTATAGGGGCAGCAATTACATCTAATATATTTATATTGGCAAAAGTGGGAGTACTTACCTACTATACCCATTCCACTATTTTCTCCATCCACTGCTCCGACCACAACTAACCTAGGTAAATAAATATGTGTATACTATGTAAGTAGTACCTACATAGGTGCCAGGTGCCAGATTCATAGGTAGGTATCTAGAGTGCCTAGTGAAGCATTGAAATAGTAACACAAAAAGGGGCAGAATTGAGATTTGTCATGGGAAAATCGAATTATGCAACGGCGACGGACTTGCATAAATCGAGATGTATGCTAGACTTGTCTAACTAGCTGTGGTTAGCGTTCTGGTGTTATACACTACTATTGGATCGAACCTTTACTTATTAGGTACTAGCTCCGTGCATCCCCGGTCTTCATATGCATTCTCGGCGAATACTCCGATTTGTCTCCTTATCTTATCGAGATCCCTTCTAGCAGCATCCGGAACCAAACGACGTAAGTACCTCCGTAGACAAGCCAACGATGATCATTTTTTATTAAATAAGCATCTCTGACACTTCCATTTCAAGGCATATCTTTCGCTGAGAAGGCTAAGAATAGACTATCAATTCCGGAACCCCACGAAAACCGATGAACGCCCGATGTTTTTATAGCTTGCCGTAGCCTTTTAGAGCTTCCCCTATTTCTCTCTCTGCTCCTGATTAGGGGAAACCCCTTAAAAGGGGAGGGCATCAGGACCCGAAAACCTGATTCGAATACTCTGATTCGAATACCCTGATCCGAATTCCGAATACGTCTGTCTACTCCAACAAACCCTACCTGACATCATCGAAGCCGCTCCAGACAGGATATATCTACGTATCTATGCCGCCTAGGTAGTTCGACAGAAAAGTCCCCATAACATCACCACACGAGACGGAGGGTTATCTGGCTGGAGAATAGAAGAACAGGGAAGGGCAAAAGAGCAGAAGAAGATAAAAAAAGAAAGAAAATATTGGAAATAAAACCTTGTCATGAGCAATGAGACGGTGGGCTCGCTTTTGGCCGTCATTGCAAACTCGCTGAACGATGCCTTGCGTATACTGCTGTTCGCCGATAAGCGAGCATGGGGCGACGACGAGTTCGAGCAGCTGCACCTGCTGGAGGACACGCTCGACGAGGCCAAGAAGGACTTCCAGGAGTTGCCACTGCTGGTCAACGGCCGGTTGTACTACGAGAATGATCGCAACGGTACGTGTTGCATATAGCCCCCTCCTCCCCCTTCCCATACTTCTCTTCATCTGAGAATGGACGAGTCGATTGGGCAGTTCTGACTCGCTGTCTGCGCAACAGACGAATCGCTCGAGGACCTCCGCGCACTATGCACGCGCTTCGAAATGCACTCGCAGACCTTCAAGGAGTGGGCACGTGCAGGCGGCCCCATCAACGCAACCTGGGCGCAAGACACCCTGGCCCTGAAGCGAGATCTCCACCGCGCTCAGTGTCGCGCCGCGCGGCGCATCTACGACGATGCCGGACAGGCGACGCTCTCGATGCGGACACGGTGCCTGGGCGCACAGCAGGTGTTTCGCGTGCAGCAGCAGCTAGCGTCGCCGGGGGGTGCCTTCGACAGTGCGATGAGCGCGGCCACGAGCAAGACCGCCACACCGCAGCCGTCGCCGACGCCGTCGTCCCAAGATCACCTGGAGCCGGTCCAGTTCCATTACGGCAGCCTCGAGGAGCTGGCGGCCTGCAACGCGATGGGCAAGTTTGAGCGCTTCGGCGAGCAGGACATCGCGTTCGTGTGCGACTTCTGCGACGGGTACTTGATATGGGAGGACCTGCGCGAGATGCCCAGCCACCCCACGGTGCCTCCCCCCCTCCGCAGCAACTCCTCCCCGAAACGCACCGACTCGGGCTTTTCCTCCTCCAACCTCAACTTGTCCCCCTCGACATCGTCCTCCTCCTCCGCCACCGACAACAACAATAACAGCAATACGACCAACTGGCAAGCCACGGGCTTCTCCCTCAGCGACGGCTCCGAGAAGTCCATCGTCTTCGCCCCCGTCGCCATAGCCAACCACCTGCCCCCCGACCCGACGCCTTCGTCCCCCGTCGGGGCCGGCTTCCTCACCGTCCCCGGCATCCCCGAAAACACCGAGTGGTGGCAGTCGCGCATCCTGTGCCCCCTCTGCGACGAGTACTACTACGAGGAGCAGGGGGAGGTCGACATGGAGCGCGTGCGCTATGCCCAGGACGAGCGCGGCTTCGCCTCCGTCACCGCCCTCAAGGAACACCTCGAGTGGAGCCACGCGCCGCTGCTGGCGCCGAGCGCGGGGGGGTGCAGCGTTATGTAGAGAAGGGGGTGGGGGTGGGGGAGGAAGGAGGGATATGGGTCGAGATGAGACAAGATGTGATGGGCGATGGACGATGAAGGGGTATTTTATCATCTAGTCACTTTTGTTTATTTTCGTTATCTCTCCCCCCTCACTCTTTTACTCTCACATGTTTTTCCCCTCTCTCATCATCACCGGCGTTCTGCTCCCTACCTCACTTGGGCGACTTTTAGCGACATGGGGGGAATTAAACAAAAACAAAAAAACGGGGAGAATTGGCTTAATCATCTTTTTCACGAAACAGGAAGAAAAGAATTTTCCCTAATCCATCATCATCATATATTACATAATAGATTGGTAGCGTTGGCGTCTTGGTAGGAAGAAAGGAGGCAACGGAATGGAATCAAGGGTTTATAAAAAAGAGAAAAACAGGAACCTAGGTATCTATACATAAAAGACAAAAATTGGTGAAAAGGGGGAAGGGAAGAGAGGGGAGGGGAAGGGGAAGGGGAAGGGGGGGTATTTTGATAAGAGGCAGGTAGGTAGTAGGTAGTAGGTAGGTAGGTAAACATCAATGGTATATAAATTTCAAATAGACTCTGGACTCTTGTATTAGAAGGATGGAAGGAGAGGAGGGAGGAGGGAGGAGAGGAGGAGAGGAGGGAGGAGAGGAGGAGAGGAGGGAGAAGGGAAAGGGGAAAGGGAAAGGGGGATTGAGTTAGGTCTTACATAGCTGGTAGGTAGGGAGAGGGTCAGAAAGGGGAGAGAGGAAGAAGAGACACAGAGCATATAATAATTACCTACCTACTTACACTACCTATCTACCTACTTATTAATATAAATAGAATCTACCTACCTATACTACAGCAGTATCTGCTATCTGCTATTTGATGTTAAGAGGCACCAGACAGTTGATATCGAAAAGACTGTACCTATTGTGGTTATATACATATATACTATACATCAAGGTACCTAGCCCAAACAAGTGAGATTACTTAATGTTAAAAAAGAAAGGGAGACGAGAGACAGAAAAAAAGGGGTTGAGATCTAGGTAAGGTAGATTAGATGCATTCATATCGCCAATTTTACTTGTTCAGTAAACGTACCTAGGTACGTAAGTATAAACAAAAATAAATAAATCATTCCCGACAAACCATTTACGAATTTGTAAAGTTTCGCATGACCACGCATATGTCTAGGAGAAGAACAACATTGTACGTAGATTATCGTGACGGGAGAAGGTGGAGAGGGGGAAAGCGTTCTTAGGAATACGTATTATGCATAGCACGAGATAGGTTAGTAGGTAGGTAGGTATCTTCCCTATTTGCCTTCCATGGGTTTTCTTCAGCAACAACCCTCTCCTTTATCCCCCACCCTCTCCCCTTTCCTTCCCTTTTCTTTGCTTTCGCCCTTCAATCGTCCTATATACACCTCCCTCCTTCCTCCGCCATTCCCTTCCAGACGCTTGGCTTTATTCCTGTACTCCCCTCTACTCCGAGCAGTAGCGCAAATAAGATACTAAGAGAGAGAAAAAAGAAACACCCCATTTAATTTAATTTAATTCCATTCGTAATATAAATTTATGTTTCTTCTTTTCGTCTTCCTTCCTGTTTCTTATACCCAGAAACAAATCGCTCCGTGCTCTTTCCTCCTCCTCCTCCCCTGTTTTATTATTATTATTACTATTACCATCAAAAGAAGCGCAGCCAGATAAACAGCAGGACGATGAAGGCGAAGACGGCGAGGGGGGCGTACTGCTTGACGAGCAGGTCCCAGTTGATCTTGACGGCGGCGCGGCGGTACTTCTTGGAGTCGTCGCGGAGGCGGGAGCTCATCTCGCCCATGCGCTCGAGGCTGTCGCCGCGGTAGAGCAGGTCCTCGATGTTCTTGGTCATGACCTTGGTCACGTCGCGCAGCTCGTCGTTGAGCTTGTCCAGGTTCTGGGTCGCGCGCGCATCGGCGTACGTCGCCTTGGTGCGCCCGATGAACGTGTCGAACTCCATGATCGCGTACGGCCGCAGCGTCGGGCTGCGCAGCTGGGCCGCCGAGTACGACCCCGAGAACTCGGTCGCCAGGTCCGAGAGGTAGGTGAAGGCTAGCTTGCGCGGGTACGACCGCTCGCAGATGCAGAGGTAGACGATCTCGTCCGCGATCAGGTAGCTGTGAAGCGATGGGGGTAGGGCTGGGTTAGCTGGTTCGTCGCAAGTATGCTGCTGCTGGGGAGAAGGGGTCTCGTACTGTAGCGTATAGCTGCCGCTCTCAATGCTGGCTTGTTGCTCGGAATTGCGGTTCAGTCTTCGCAGGACCAGCTTGATTTGCGACTTGACTTCGGCTAGGGAGGATTCTGTCTATTTCGTTTGAGCAATCGGATAATCAGTCGGGGTTGGTCGGCATTGGAAGTAGTAGTAGTAGGAGGTGTATATCGCTAGCCACGTACTTGTTCATCATCGACGGATGCGCATAGCATCAAGCCTGGAGGAGTAGGTCTCGCGGATTAGCCAGGATGGTCTCTGCAAACATGACAGGTATATGGGCTAGGTTAGGTAGATTTGTAGTATATACGCACCATCGCCCAGCCGGGCTATCTGTGTTGATCTGATCATTGTGTTGAAAACCAGGGGCCGTTTGCCTATATCGCTTGCTTGCTGGCTTGCTGGCTTACTTATGAGGTAGGTAGGTAGGTAGATAAAGCTGGTAAGTGGTACGTGTCTAGGTTATATAGGAAGCAGCCTTTGCCAGATTATGTATGTCCTTGCAACAGTAGGTAGCAATTCCTTTGTGGGCTAATATTGTGAATTTCAAATGACAGTAGATCGATATTTTGGTTCAGGAATAGGTGATCCAAGTTGTGTGTATTGTCTGTCATGTGGTGGTGCTAGGCTAGGTGGATAGCTCGGTATTCTTTCAAGCAGATGGTGATGTCGTTTTTGCGAAGTTGTCTTTTTTTGGAGGTGCCTGGGTAGAGAACGTCAACGTCAGGGGATGCAGGGGGTATCTTTATAAGTGGGTCGTGCCATTACTGGTAGTTACTAGCTTCGACAGACTGACCAATGTGCAGCTCTGTAGATAAGTACAGCAGTCGTTAGCGCACTTCCCTTTCTGGGGAGTGCATGGCTTTCAACCACTTATTTTATTTGTCACTCCGGCTTGAGCCTCACAGCCTTCCTTATCATTCATCACCACAGCAGCATGTCTCTTCATGTTCCTCACAAACCACCACTGCCACGACAACAGCAACTACTAAGCTAGCACCAAAGCACCCAGCACAAGACACAACCTGAGGCACAAGGCACAATAATAAAGGACTTTTTATCTGTACCAGTGCATATATGCATAGTGCATATATAGCACACCACCTAGGTACTACACCTTACCTAATCTCCAGTCGCCGGTATAAATAAGTCACCCTCTTACACCTATGCCTCCTTGTAGACCCAATGTCGTCACCCACAACCATCTCCCTTTCATCGTCCAACTGGTCAACACCTGATCCGTCTTATTGAACAGACCCTTCTCTTCATACATTTGGGTTGGTTCTTGTCAAGATGCCGCGTAGAAAGAATGCCCGCAAGCCGCTTGCGACCGCTTCAGCTGTCACCCGACCACCTAGACGATCAGCCAGAAGTCAGAAGAACCGTCCTACGGTGGTCAATGACTCCTCCGAAGATGAGCTCTCGGTGCAGAACCTGACTACCCCTCAGCAAAAGATTAGCCCCGCCAACCAGGCAATCCAGGATGAGATAGTCGCCTTCCCATCCCACCAGAGGGAAACCCCACCTCTGGACAAGACTGCCGATAATACAGATGAGCACGTTGCCGACGCAATTGTAGTTCACACTTCCGATACCAACAACAAGACTGGCCAAAATACCCACAGTCTCAAAGGCGCCGACTCTGACATCCAAGCATCTTCAATGGACACCTCTGTGCAGATGTCAGATTTTCGACCACGACCTGTCAGCGATGAGGAGGATGAACTTGCCAGCAACCGACCAGCCGTCAAGAAGACCAAGGTCATCCTCAAGCAATCCCGCTCCATGGGTTCTAAGAAGGGCAAGTCAAGATGGGATGACCCCGAAGAAATGTTGACCAACCCTAATGCGCCCCTCGCAAAGGCAAAGCTACGAGTAAGTTGCACCCTCAAAATATCCAAATTTATAAATCACATGCAACCCATATCGTTCATTATCTTGCAGATAAGAGCTATCTACTGACACCACATACCATAGGACCTCCTCTGCAGCTCCCGCGCCTGGGATATCCTCACTCTAGAGGAGAAGCAACAGGTGCTGGCTAAGTTCCCAGACGAGCAGGAAATCCTTGATGCTGGCACCGAGGATGCCAGGCCGGACTTCGCCGCGCTGCGGAACAATAACAGCTTCCGCCACGACGTCGCCCGCTACCAGGAGAACCTGGCCCAGGGCCGCCATGACCCCGAATGGATCCGCCAGGCCCTGGCCGCCCATCGCAAGCGCGAGCTCGGCCTGTACGACGAGTTTCTCGCCCGCCGCTTCATTGAGGACTGGGGTATGAAGATGCCTGACCTTTCTCAGTTGCAGGCACAGTCCCAGGATCAGGCCCAGGATCAGGCAAAAGCAGATTACTCAAGTGGTAGTCGTCAAGACCATGATGATAATGGTTGCAGTAGTTCCAAGGTTAGTGGATCCGCGATTGGTGAGTTGGAGTCGGAGGTCACGGCAGTAAAGGCTAAGTATTGTGCGAACGGGGGAGAAGAAGAGCAAGAAGAGCAAGAAGATCAAGGGAAAGGAGCCTGGCGAGAAGAGACAGAGAAGTCTATGGACCAGAATTGCCACACCCGTACAGGCCCCGCTGATGAAGCTCTGGGCTCTATTCAGGTTCAGCTAGGAGACCCCGTGGGTGATAACGATGGACCGGCAGCTTCTTCTGATTCTAACGCCACTACGACCATTGCTGTTGTTTAAGCAGTACAACAAAACACCACCAACAGAAACAACTACTTGAGTGATTGATTGTCGATATAACACTGCATTACTTGTTTACGCAGTAGCAGTACGGAATGGCTAGCTACCAGGCAAGCGAGCAGGCATGGACTAGGTAAATGCCCACTGCTCAAACGACAGACACACACACACACACACGCACGCACTGGAGAAAAATATGAAGGAATAAGAAGAATATGACGACGACGACGACGACGACGACGACGACGATAATTGATTGTTTTGTTTGTTTGATACCCTGTAATAGCTAGTGCTGAGGATAATAGAAAGAAAGGGCTACATACATTGATTGATGCACAGGTAACTTTATTTCACACCATGATGGAATAAAAAAAAATAAAAGATCAAATTAAAAAAAAAACCCCAAGTTCCCATTGTTTAGAGAGATACATAGTATGCTCCTTTTTACACACCTACCTACCTACCTTTGATGTGTGTATGTATATAAAGCGGAGGGTAGATATGTCTGGTACGATTACTTAGTCCCCACGGAAGCGTAGACTGCAGCCAGGCCTCTTCTTACCTACCTATCGTTCTTGCCTATATACATACATACATACGTCTACTAGATATATTTGATTCATGTCATGTACATAGATACCACCCAATCCAAACCCCTTTCAACAAGTACCTACTCTACCTACTTATATACATACATACATAGATAAATCTACCATTTTTTAACCTCGCCCGCCCAAGAAAGCAACCCCCTCTCCCCCTCTCCTTCCTTCCCCTAACTACTAATGTAGGTTAGCTCCTTCCCACAGTTATCATCCTATGTACCTAAGTAGGTAAGTATATAATATACATCAATATCCAGTAGGTAGCATCCATTGGTATCCTTAAGTATATTCGATTATTCTCATGATGGGCCAAAAAGGGTGCATAGGTAGGTACCTAACATATCATATATATATCTTTCTTCCCATTCATCTCCTCCTCCCCCCTACCAACCTTCTCATTTGGTCCATCTGAAAAAAAAAAAAAAGACCTCCCATTGTAAGGGTATTTATTGTATAAAACAAGTTGTGTCATTTAGTTTCTCCTTAGGGAGTTTTTGATTACCCCAACTTTCAAAGGGGGGGCTTTTTTTTTGTTTAACTCTTTCCCTTCTCGTCTTCTTTTATTCTTCTCTCATGTTCTTGCATAAAACCCTCCCGCCTTCCTCCCCCTTCTTTCCGCTTCTTGATTGATCCCTTACTAAGCGCACACATACACACATACACAACTTACATACCATACCATACCAATCCCTTCATCCCTTTCAAACCCATCACCCGCCCACAAAATCCAGTGTTCCTCCATCCTACCACTACTCCTAGTCCCCCGCTACTCCCTATCCCTAACCCTGACCAGACACGGCCGTCTTGAGTGCCAAATGCGCCTCTCCTTCGCGCCAAGAACAGCATCCATCATGACCTCCGTGTCGGACCTGGGCCGGCTGGCACGATTCGTATTCCTTTCTACCACCGGCGACGAGGACGACGAGTCGGAGGGCGGCGGAAGCGGCGACTTCCAAAGCTGCGTCTCCTCGACTGAGGCCGAGAACTCGAACTCGCCGCGGCACAGGGGCGTGGCACCGATGATGAGTTCGGTGCTGGAGTGCGGCTCAACGGGGTTTACCAGAGCGCGCTGCAGCGTGCCGTTCCACGCGAGCTTGCGCGTGAAGTCAAGAGCCACGTTGACCGGCCGATGGCACAAATACGGCATCACGCGCACCAACGGGTAGATGGGCTCCTCGGTCCGGTTTACCACCCGCACCTTAATCTGTACGAACTCGTCCACGTACACGCTGCCGTCCTTCGATATCGGAACCTTGTCCTCTGCGTCTGCGTCAGGTTGCCAGCTCTCGACCGAAACATCGATGCCGACTTCATCGATCTTGATGACGTCGATCATGCGAGGCGTCAGGCGGATGCTCCGCAATTCAATGGAGCCTTGCCTGGCAGGCCCGGAAAGGGTCGTCCAGGTACCTGATAGGGATTGGAGAATCTTCTCTCTGTACCAGAAGGCCTCTCGGTTTGCTCGTTCGATGTCCGGCGTGATATTGCCTCTGCTGACGACGAATTGCCGCTGTCGTGAGGGATTGAGCGCTGGTATTGAGGCGTGCGGATCCTCCAGATAGATTCTAGGGACTGGGAAGATAACCCTGTTTGTATTGCCCGGCAGGATATGTTCTTCGGTAAAAATTCCCTTCTCGCCTTCGAGGCGTACCTTTATGTCACTCGGCCATGCATTTCTGAGATCCATGAGAAGTAGACAATATTCGTCAGATGACGGAGGCTCCGTATCTGCCCCTAACCGGCTCCATAGAGACTTTGGCACTTCCCCTTGCACGGGTAGAACGTCCATCCTTGCGAGTTCGACACTGGCATTTACAGTAACGGTCAACTCTAAACAGACCTGCCGAGTATGGAATTCACCGGTTATTTCGGATTGAGGCACACCGAGGTGTGCGTAATCGACCTGTATTGTCCCGCTTGTGAGACCAGGCTTTCCAAGGATCTCAAACTCGAAGGTAGCTGTGCCTCCAGGCGGTATGTATCTTTTGGAATCATCAATGGCGCGATGCCGTAAAGCCTGTTTCTTTGCAAGTACCCATTCGTACTCGTATAGTTCAGCAGGAGTCGCGTCTCTATTGGATATGGCCGTCTGCAGAGGGCCTTGTGTGGAATCTTGGAAAGAGAAAAGGAGTAGGTCTGCTGGTGTGGACGACGAAAGGTTGCGGAGCGTAACGGAAAACACCTGCCGCTCTCCTTCTAAAATCATAACCGAAGATTGGGATAGCGTAGTAGACTGGACGACAACGACTGGTTGCGCCTGTATGACGCTCAACTCGATATTATCTGGCTTGAGGAATGGCCCAGGAGGAGGAAGTCTCTTGCTTTTCGCCATCGCTGCCAAGCCTATTCCCTTGATTTTAATTTCAGTATCCGGCGCCCAAGGTTGTGGGAAGATGGGAAACCTTCTCTCGCGACATCCTCGGACCCGAACAATGGCCCCAGTGATTTTCAAAGGGCCTGGGGATTTTGGCGTCCCTACCACCTTTAATATTTGGGTGCGATACGGCCCTATTATTGTAGCATTCGCCGATGACTCGAACTCTGCACCCTCGGTATCTAACTTGATGCTCTCGATGTCCACATCGATTTCGAACGGATTCTGTAAGGTGACTCTAAATGTGGCAGCTTCGCCAACAACGAGTGTACGCGGAACATCTGCTTTACTCGTTGGTCTTAAAAACGGATTATAGATAAAGGGGTTAACATCTTGCGAAGCGCGCGATGCTGCCGCCCCTGGCAAGACGTTCTTCGAATGTGGTATCGGTGTCCGTGTAGATGGTAGCGGGTCTAACGTGATCCCTCGTATTAAGAATTCATCCCAGTATTCAGCGGCCAGATGGCCCAGTCCTAGTCTTTGGGATAGGCTAGAAGTCTTTGAAATATTGGTGGCAAGTCGGACTTGCTCATCTCGAGTAATAATGGGAGCTGCATCTTCCCGGCGCGGCCCGGGGGCGACACCACTTCCTGCGGTGCGCAACAAATCGCTAGAGAATTTCAGTACACCATTGAAGTCTGGCAATGCCTCAGAAAAATTGATACAAGCTCTGAGGATATTGAGCTTGATATTCTGAAACCCGAACTGCCTAGTTGAGGATTGATTATAGATCCTCGCGACACAGCGCTTATCAGTGTCGTTGGATGGGGTGGGGAGTGTAGGATCTTCGAAGCTGACAACGCCATAGGTTTTGCATAGCAGGCCGAGAAACGCGTCGATCCCATGTTCGATGTCACCCTCGCCAAGCTCGAGAGCACCGGCGCCATTCCCATGTCCATTGACAGCGTTGAGAGCCACCAGGCCTGCTGCGGGGTGGATGCCTACTTCAGCGGCTCCCCTCGTTCGCGCTTCGACCAGTCCTCCAATTAATACAGACACAAGCTCCCGTACGACCAAAGCCTTCTTCCTGTGATATCCTAGGGTCCCGAGAACAGCTGCAATACCCCCAAGGATCATCGCACGATCTGCCGTGGTAAGCAATTCAGGTGCAGACGAAGGAAATGCTTTGAACAACATAGTATTTATTTGCCCCCGAGGCGGTTCAACGCTTAGGCGAGGGGATGTTGTAAGTTTCTTGGGTGGAAATCTACCAAAAACCATTATATCTAGCGACTGTTTGTTTATTTTGCCTTCGCATAGATGGAGAGCCGTGAGGGTATTACAGAACCGAATAACGGCTTCTGAAAATGGGAGCGGGGGAAGCTGTTCGCCAGATATCCTCGAAAGTAGCCCCACTATCTTCTCTAATAGATCTGGGAGAATGACCTGGAGATTCCGGAGGTGCTTTGGCTGATTCGGGTCTGCCAACTCAGCTTCGAGCGCTTTTGTCATGCTATTCTTTTCATTTGTGTGACATATCGCGGGGACCTGAAATTCAAGACCTGCCCAGGCGAGCAATATGAGACATGTAGTAATGAGCTCAAGCGCCTTACCGTGCCACAAGTGATCATTGATGGACTTTGCGACTGTAGCCCCCTCGGATAGTTCTTTCAGCGCATCGGGCCAACGACCAGCCTGAAGATATAGGGATCCTAGTAGAATCAGTACCCGGCCCTTGCCTTTATTCCGCCATCGCTCGTTAAGCCCGCCAGGACCGAAGCCCTGCACGGAAACCTTGTCTTTGAGTCCTTCAACTATATCGTTACGAGTGGGCGTTTTATGATTAGGGCTTGCCACATCTGGACTGTCTCCATGTGCCTGGGCAATGTCGTCGAAGGTAGTCGGCGGATTGGATAAGCCACTGCGAACAGGGGTCGTTGGCCGAGCAGTGGGCGTTGAGCTATTCGAGCCGAATGGTAGGGACTTGAAAGGTACGGGCATGGACATGCGAGCGTGGCTTCTATCCGCAGCTCCACTAGTAGATACCGACCTCGTAACACTAGACAGTGAGAATTGTGAATTGCGCCTCGCTGCTGGGTTTGCGTCATCCGAGGCCCACGAGCCCGTCCCATTGAGACCGGGCCGCGTGGGAGTCTGGCCAGGGGTATCAATAACCGTCATGGCCTCGAAAGACTTGGCAAGAGTAGTCATCTCTGCCAGAAGAAGAGAAGACATATCACACATGATGGTCCTCATTGTAGTCCTGATCGATTGATCGGGCGGTGGAATGGCCTTTATACCTTCTGGCAATGGAATATCATGATCAGCTGGGGGGGTATAATCAAAGATCAGAATATGATGTGTGAGCATTTTCGGGTATGCGTCACGCAGCTCCTCTAGGCCTTGGTATAATGTGCGAATATTCCGTTCGATCAGCGTCGGCGCAGGGCCTATGGTGGATTGTCTCTTGTTGAAGGCCACATTCTCGAGTTCTTTACCGTCGGCTATTGCGATCAGAGCAAGGGGCTCCCTAAACAGGTCGAAGGGGGACAGCGCAAGATGCGAAGGGGGCGGGACGTAGGTGATTGTATCGTAGAATATGGCACCGTCGGGGAAGGCGAGGGGGGAGAACATGTCTGTTGAGTGAAGGATCAGCCGGGCGCTCTATTCGTACAAGCAGGTATATACATGTGCCGTCGTAGTGTGAGAGACAGGCTTACTTCGATTAGGCCGCCCATCGGCACTGATGTCGCGCAGGTGGACGACATGTTCCTGGTTGAGTCGCTGGAGGAAGGAGGAAAAGCGGTCTTGCTTGATCTGACCGATGGGCAGTGTTAAAGCGCGTACCCTCGCCGAAGCGACGGGTAACATAGAATCCAAGCTCATCCTAGCATTGATATGGGCGCCTGGCTACATGACAAGACAGCTTGCATGCCTGTCGACCTCGAGGACCAGAAGCCGTGGATGGATACGGCGCGTGTACGGTGGCAGAAGCTTAGGTAGTAGAGGGGGGGACGGGCTGTAGATGCGTCTGCCAGGTGTCGCAAGGGCCGTCGGGTGCTAGTCTGAGATGTCTTGGTGCTCGAGAAGCCGAGCTGGGCTCCCGGTGGCTCAGAATTGTATTCGAGGCAATTTGCAAGCTTGCGATTGCGAGTTGAGCGAGCGAGCGACAGGTTCAAAGCTGCATGAGTCTACCAATGAATAGGGTAAGTGGAATGGATGAGCCTCGTGCCTGAGCTGCCTTGGAGCTAACCTAGTGAATAGTCCAATCATTTCCTGCCAATCCGACAGGGTCTACCCAGCCAAAAGTCTTGAAGGTCCCCGGGCCTCCTTCCGTTCTCCCTACTTACATCAATACATAGGTACATATGTATGTACTGCTTTCCCAAATTGTGACAGTGTAAGTACAAACCACATAATGGAGGTATGTACATATAGGTACATAAGTACATACATACCTACACAAGTGTATTATGTAGGTACACTAACTGTCAAAAATTACGAGGCCCACCCCTCAAAACACACTAAAAACAGCCATTTTGCTATGTTTTCAATTTATTCTAATTTAACGAAATAAAATGGTAAAAATAATTAGTTTTTTAATATATATAAATAAATGATTAAATAAAATAACGTACTTTTTAAAATTTTAATAACTTTAATTTTCGTAGTGGGGTTAAAAGTTAAACGTGCGAAAGTGAAAAAGAAAATATTTTCCCATACAAATTTTGAAAATTTGTATGGAGAAGGAAAATTTTTTTTACTTTCGCACGTTTAATTTTTAACCTCACCACGAAAATTAAAGTTATTAAAATTTTAAAAAGTACGTTATTTTATTTAATCATTTATTTATATAAAATAATTTTCTTTAATTTTATAACTTTAAAATTTAAAATTTAAAAAATTATTATATATAATATGTTATAAATATGCACGTATATAAAATATTTTAAAATAATTAATTAAATAAAATATTTATAATATATATTTATATATTGTTATAAACTTTAAAAATTAAGCTATTTATATAAATTATTTATAAGTTTTAATTTAAAGTAAGTATTTTTAAATAAATAATTAAAGTAAAAAAAAGTTTGAAAATTTTAACGTTTTGAGGGGTGGGCCTCGTAATTTTTGACAGTGAGTGTATGTAGGTAGGAAAGGTTGCTAAGTTTGGAAAATTCCATTGTTTGCTACCTCGAGACCCTAAAACAATGATTCATGCAAGAGATACATCTCATGTACCTTACATTAGCTAGAAGTACATAGTCTACTAACCTAGGTGTCATTTCTAACGTATATATATATTACGATCCAGCACATAACCTCTCATCACGTTTTGCCAATCCGTTCACAATGGCTCATCCCACACCCGTCTCAGTCAACTATTACGTACCTAGTAGTAATCGTTGATATTCATTACGGAAGGGGGTCCTGTGGGCGAACTTGAAACCTACCAAAGCCAACAATTGATATTTCATATTCACAAGTACACCTGATAGGTATTGTATAGGCTTGGATCAAGTTTCTGTCGTGTTGGACGGCCCACCTGTCTCCTCCGATGATTTGGCCTGGCCTTGCCTCGCTTCGTTCTTCAGCTCTGTCTCGAAGATATCCACAGCTACGCTCGCTTCGACAAAATCTTCCAGCTCCTCTGTGACCGTCTTCAGTTTCTCTTTCACAGCTTCGGCTCCCTCAAACCCCACAATGTGTCGTGCTGGTGGGTTCTCATGACCACCAATCGCCGTCAGCGCATGAATTGTCTCGGCCACGAGCCGGTCCATAGATGAACTGGGCAGCTTGGGATATCTGGATAGGATGTCTGTATCCGACGGCTCAATAGCCGTTTCTGGATTCATGTTGAGCACGTTGGTCAGCATGTCCCGAACACTGGGCGCTGGATTGCTCTCGCTATCGTAATGCGGTAACGGCGGGGCAAAGACGATCTTGTTCGTCAGGGACTGGATTTCCTTATGCGGCTGGACGATCGTCACCTTAATGTTGAAAGGCGCCACTTCGTAAGCCAAGGAATCGCAAAACCCCTCGAGCGCCCAGGTCGCTGCCGTGTGTATCGCCATTCCAGGAGTACCTATGTGGCCACCAATGCTAGAGAGGATGATGATGTGGCCCGTGTGCTGGGCACGTAGCGTGGGTAGTGAGGCTTTGATGAAGTTCACCTGCGAAAAGAAGATGCTCTCGAACTGGTCGTGTACCAGGTTTTGCGTCGCGGGGGTAGTGGAAAGCTCCTCGACCGTCCCCACGATGGCTGTTTGAAAAACCGCACTGTAAGAACTTTTTGCCATCGCACGTGTTGGTGGGCATAGCAGTATTCACTGGGCACCCGGCTAAGAGCATGCATGCATACCTTCGGATGTGCAACACAGCAGGATGTCTATGCGGCCAAAGTGTTGCTTGGCCTCGGCCACGGCCGCACCACATTGGCTCATGATGCGGCCATCACAGCGTATGGCGCGTATGCGATCCTTCCAGCCCTCTCTGTCTTTGCGAGCGCTCTTGCATTCGTATACCAGCTCCCGGAACTCGGCGCCCCGTTCTTCGTGGTCGATTTCGCTGGGCGGAAGGCAGGCGACGACATAATCACCGTGACTGAGCAGTTGTCGTATCAGGCGCACGATAAGCGGGGTGAGAGACGAGGTCAGGAACCATGTTCGTGGCGAGTTGTGCGTTGCTACACTATTCATTAGTTGGGCATTAGGTCGGAGTAGAAAAAGAGCACGACAAGAAATTCGAGCGAAGATGAAAACAGTCGACAGAGAGTAGCCGATAGGGGTGGTGATGATGGGTCGCTGCTCTACGAGATAGGTAGGTTAAGGTTAAGGTTAGGGCGAGGCTGGAAGAGACGGGGATATTGGTGGATGGAGGTGAGGGTGGGAGGTTATAGTCAGCTTCCCGATAGCTCTCTGGAAAAGGGACATATCGAAAAGTGGGCGGATAAGGTAAGAAAAAAAAGAAGGGGAAAGAAATCATTTGACGCACGGAAAGACGCCGCAGGGACGGAATGGGAATGTCGTGCTTGGCCCGATGACGATTCGCTATGCTTCTTTTCGGACATTTCTTTTATTTCTTGTTCTTTTCCCTCTTGCTTTCCGGTTATCAAACGACAGAGACAATGGCCGCTTCCAGCGATCAGGATCTCCGAATCAGATGTGTCCAAACCCTCCAACTATGTAATACCCGCCGTGAGCCCGGCATGCGCAACAAGTGGCCTCTTCGGACGGAAAGCAAATTACATGGGTCTGGCGAGTATCGAGGCTGTGTCGTCGTAGTCGTCCCCTCGCATATTGTAGAGACGAGAAGGCTGTCGCAATAATCATCGATGGAGGGGAGAGAAGCCCAGCGTCTTGGACGGGTTTTATGGTCAAGGACCTCGAGACGTCAGGTCCCTTCGAATAGGTAATTGCAGACTCCGGACTTTTAATATCTCCTGGCATGTATAACCTTACACGCAGTTACATATATCATACAGCATATATATACCTTGGGAGCGAGTATACCATACACCTCGTCTCGCGGGGCGCCAGATAAGCCACTGAAAGGGCGAGCTCTCTGTGCTTCTCTCTCGTCTCCAGGATATGCCCCCGGCAAGTTCATGCACTTCCCCCCATCAGCTTGAGGGTCTCGCGGGACATGCTAGTTTCTTAGCCCCTTTTCAGCTTCCCGAGTGGGTATGAGAGGAGCTAAGAAGGTCCGAAAAAAAGAGGTTGGCATTGGCGATGGATGGCTACCGGCTACAAGCCGCGGTCCAGCACTGTCAACTAATGTATGAGTAATACCAAACCGTGGCAGACGAACAACGGAGCCCCTGTCGAAGCAGGGCAGCGATGCAATAATACCACGAGATCTCCGAGATCTTCGACACGGCCAGAGAGGCATCCGTCGAGAGTGTCTTCGGCTGCCATCTCGGACATGACAAGATGCAATGCAACATCGCCAAACTGGCGTGCTGTGCTACATGTCTTTTCGCAAGCTCAGTATCACGCATCAAGCTTCAGGTCTCGAACCGTGCTAATCCTACCCCACACTTGGGTATGTAGGTGTCTTGCTTTTGCCGCGGGTATGTTAGTCGAATCTGGGGAATCCTTGAAAAACCGCACCGCACCGCCGCCCAGTCCCGTGTCGTGAAGATTGACCCGGGGTAAAAAAAGGAACGATGCAGGTAAGAAAATAAGGTATACATCAAATGAACAAAAGAAGATACATACCTAAATTTAGGTATGCATTCCTAATATGTTTAGGTATATCCACTACGAAAGGTAGGTGGATGTACTATGTAGTATTTCTTGTTTAATCGAGACTGTACCTACCTACATATAGTGTAGGTAATAGGTATATAGGTATACATGACATAATCACCTGGATACCTTGACCTACATACCTCAAGTAACCTACCTAAGTTAGGTTACTTATGTAGGTTCAACACTTTACATAAGATATGTACGTCTGACTTTGAGTTCAACGTTGTCTCACTTTACCTAGTACTTGCCCAACTGCCCTCTCCATTTTTTATTCCAATAGAGATGCCACGATTGGTGGTGCACTACATAATCAACACATAACCCATGCCCCTAACTAAAGTATCACACTAACGACTTGTGTGCAGCAACGTAGAACGCTAAGGATAAGGTGACTACTTACTAGGTAACTAAGTATGTAAGCAGCTAGGTGTGGTGTATATATAATACACCCGACTTCGGGGGAAGAGGAATGCTGTTGCAAGGAATTTTCCAGTTGGTTTCCTTAAAAAAAGTTTAAGTTTTGTTCGTTTCAAGATGCGATGGCCCCGTCATCAACTGAGTTCAAGTTATTAAACTAATTGCACGCCTTTCAAGTACCTACTACCTACACACATACCTATCTAACGTTAGGTGTTTATATAGGTTATACCTTTTGTTACCTTCAACTTAGCTTTCCTACTCGTTGTTACACCGTCCCATTCCCTCAATCTCGACTTCAGCAAAAATGCCTGACAGGGCCCGACATCACATACTTCAGAAGTACTAGAGAGAACTGCCCAGGATCTTCTGAGCTTCAATACTACCGGCTGCTGAGCACTCACATCACTCACAGAATGCTGCCGACATCGTAAAACAAGCCAATGCTGACCTCGCATATTACCTCGATATACCTGTAAACTAGGAGGAGCCTATACCGGCTCTCGAGAAGGTTGTCGACTTCGGGCTGAAGCTGGATTACCCAGTCACCGGTGGATGGTCCTTGCAGGCCTACCAGGAGACTGGCCGCCCGTTGAAACCCGAGTTTGTTAACTTAGCTTCCGACTCCCGAGTTAGCAACGGCGGGAAGTTTGGCAAGGTCCTAGAAGAAAGTTCGTGAAAGCTCTCAGAAGCCCCGGCTTTTGCATACTACTGCAACAATAAAACAGTGGATGAAGTCGAGTTTCCCAACTTCCCCGAGGCTCTTGCTCACAACACTGATGGCAGCGGGCCTATCGTGGTAGCAAACATCAATGTCTTGTAACATTCTGTTAAGGGAGTTCTCCGTTATAATTTTCTGTCATCTTCTTCAGTAGTGTTCACATACAAGACGAGCGCCATGAACAACGGCTTGTATAACACTCCAAGTTTGTCATTCGAACATAACTGTTTCTCCTATTCAGTGTCTATATTGCTGGCCAAATGCTACTAGAAGAGCTACTCAGCACCTACTCCAACAAAGTCGATGGCCAAGAGGCAGATGCCAACACAAAAGCAGCTCTCACTTACAACGTTCTCGAAGCCCATCCCGAAATCTACAAGATTGTGCCTTACAAATCAGCACGCCCAAGGATGGATATTTGCTTCCGTGTAACAGTAGCAAATCCGTCTGTCTCAAGCTGTTTATGCGCCTATGCATGTTGCTATAAAAACTTGGGCTAACTACCTAATTAATCGCGTGCGGCCTTGCTTTGTTGATCAAATACTAACATGAGCAATAGAATGGAGACATAGACTGTTCTGCGTCTCACCGGTCTGAAGGATCATCGAAGCGTGGGACGCAGTGAGTAATTCTACGAGTTGTTTATTCCCCCCTTTTGGCTTGTCTCGGGAGTGGAAATTGCCTATCCTGGCCATGCATATGCGTTTTCACTCCCGAGACAACATGTCCAGAGTAAAAAGATTTCCTAATAGCAATTACTGGCTCTAAATATTGTAGCACGAGCTAGCAACTACAACTTGATAACTCCCGCTAGAGCTGAAATGTTGGCTCGGTCCTTAGATGATTTTGCCACCAATGCATAGGGTAACATCATTCAAATGTTTTCAACCTGAGGTATTCCACGATGGCGGAGGATTTTTTTAGAGGTCTTTATTAATTAAGTGTTATGCGACAAGGACGTATCACCGTGTATCCGGTATCTATTCTGTACTATTGTATGGCTCAACGGCGTTGTACGGTACAGCATGTTTTGAGCATCGAGGAGATGGGGGGAAGAGGGCAGGTAAAAAAAAAAGTAACAAAAAAGCATTCAACATTAGCAATCTCCCTAGTTTGCCCAAAATATAGCACAATCCGTTATACACCCTATTACAAATACAAAACTTTCATTGCTATAATATGGCTACTAATGATCAAGCACCTATACCTAGTATTACAATTTCATTCCGAGGCACCACTCGCTTATTCAGTGTATAAGATCTTGTTTCCTCGTAGTTTGATCTACAGAAGTTCGGATCACTCTCGATGTATGCCAACCTAGGTAATCTAGAGGGGTTCCCCTGAATTTTTAGCGGAAAAGGGAAAACGAGCTTCGATCGCAGCTATCTAAGTTATCACAGAAAGAAAAGAAAAAACAAACTGAACAATCTTGTCTCTTTTTTTTTTCCCCTGCTAGACAAACGGCGCCGTGTCTTGTTTTTGTTCCTATCCCTACCCCTACCCCTATCCCATTCCCCCTCCTCTCTTTCTCTTTCTCTTTCTCTCCATCTCAGCCTGATATCCGCTTCCAAACGGCGGCGGGGGGGCGCTTCCCAGCGGGGGGGAGGTCGTCGCCGAAGGCGAAGGTATCGGTGTGGTGGTGATGGCGGCGCGCCGTCTCGACGTCGCCGACGACGCGCAGCAGGCCGTCGGCGATGCCGAAGAGCTCGTCCATGCGCTCCAGACGCATCCCCTTGGTCTCGGGGATCAGGAACCAGACGAACGGGAACATGGCCGCGCTGAAGGACCCGAAGAGCAGGAATGTTCCCTGTTTCGAGGGGGATAGGGGGGGAGGGGTTAGTTGGGAGGGATGGGAAAAGGGGGGGGAGGGGAGGGAAGGAGAGAAAAGGGGAAAGGGGAAAACGGGGAAAGGGGAAGGCGCTTACGTAACCGCCGGCTCCGAGGTTCTTCATCATGGTAGGTACGGCTGGAGCGGTTTCACGTGTTAGCGAGGGAGGTAGGTAGATGGGTGGTTATGGATTAAAGTCGGGATAAGGTTAGAAGTAGGTAGTTATGGAATAGAGCTTTTTGTTTTATTTTTTTGGTGGTAGTAGGTACTTACTTCTCGCGACGACAAAGTTGAAGAGCCATTGTGTTGCGGCTGCTTGCGCTACGTTCATGGCACGGAGACGGGCGCTGGGAATCTCACTTGAAGTTTATACTTTTAGAATGTGTGATCATAAAATAATAGTAAGTGTGCACTTTAGAGTGTAGGTATTGACGGACAACTGGAGAGAAGAAAGTAAAGGATTAGGGGGGGACTGACCTCACGTATATCCAGCAGCAGGGACCCCAGCCGAATTGGAAGAACCTGTTCCAAGCTGTTAGTTAGGTAGGAGGGGAGATTGCGGGTATTATTTTCTCTCGAGTTGTCTGCAATTTGCTTTTCTGTTTCTTTCTTTTTCAGGGGGGGTATTCAGGGGCAACGTACGCAGCGAAGAGATACACGCACACGAGCGCCACATAGCCAAAAGGCGTGATCTGGGGGAGAATTCCCTCGTCAGAACCTACTCTCGTAACCTAGTCTATTCCACCCGTTCTCCCCTCTCACACGGGAATGGGAGGACGTTTTATTGGCGAGGCAAAACTCACAGGATGCCCGTCGGACGGCGGCCCGGACACGTACACGTAGGCGCCGATGGTAAACATGCAGGCCGACTGCGCGAGGCTCGTCCAGAGGAGGCTGCGGCGGCGCCCGAGCGAGTCAGCCGCGAAGACCAGAAACGCGAGGCACGCGGCCACCTTGACGATGCCGTAGACGCCCGTCGCGAAGAGCGAGTTCTCGGTGCCGTGGATGCCTTTATCCACGGTTTAGCAGGGAGGGGAAGTCAATGCTATTTGGGTCCGGCTCGTAGGGAGTGGAGGAGGAGGAAGGGGGGATCCTGAGAGGAAAGGCAGAGAGAGAGAGAGAGGTAAGGGGGGCATATGAAGACGACATACCGATGGCGCTGAAGATCTGCGGCGCGAAGTAGTTCCCCGCGTTCACGCCCGTCAGCTGCTGGCATATCATAAGCCCGATCGATATCAGCGCGCGGTTGCGGTTCCCGCTGATCGCCCACATCTCGCGCAGCAGCGTCCAGGCCGTGGCGTCGCCGACGAGACGGCGCTCGATTTCGAGTTGCGAGGCCATGCCCAGGAGCTCCTCCTGGATGTAGTCGTGGTCGGGTGGCAGTCTGTAGGAGAAAAGGGGGGGAGGGTAAGCGTGCCGGGGCTTGTTCGGAAGATGGAGCGCGTGTGTCCACGAGGACGGTTGAGGGTTTGGCACTTACTGCGTGAGCTGGGACAGGATCTGGACCGTCCTCTCCCAGTCGTCGTCTCGTCTTGCTGTGTATCTCGGGCTTTCGGGGCACCACATCATACCCACCATCATGAATCTATACGGGAATCAGAAATCAGTCTTTCTTCCCTGATTTTAACCGAAGAGAAGAAAGAAAACGGCAAAAGAAGTGCCCTCGTAGCAATCGGGACATTTACTGACATGGCGGGAACAGCTTGGAGGGCGAGTGGAACAAGATAGACTGTGTCACTTCCGAGTGTCAGTTGGCTTCCAAAGTTGACCCTGTTTCTCAATATGTTTTAGCGATGCATTCCTAATATTGTCTTCATTTCATATCAAACTAGACAGTTCAAGGCTCTAAATTTATTTTTTGACAACACATACCAAAAAGAGATCATGACACCGTTCACGATGAACAGCTGGTAAAAGCCTATACGCATGGATAAAAGTTAGCACCCGCTGGTTCTCTGGCTTTTTGGTGTATATAATATGCCTCTGCTTGTTTTCGTATTTCTATGATAGGATCTACGTACCAGTTAGAGCTCCCCTGATCGCCCGTGGCGCACATTCGGAGACATATAAGGGGGTCAGCATGGACGCGGCGCCGACACCGAATCCGGCGATCAGCCGGCCGGCGTACATAATCGGAAGGCTGCGTGTCGGAGCCGCCTGCATTGCGATGCCGGCACAGGTTATCATGGCCGAGACTAGAAGGGACCAACGCCGTCCGTAGCGGTCTGCGAATGGACACGCCTAGTATAACTATTAGTTCTTCTTCTCAAGTTCCTGTATGAGATGTGCCTTTCATAAACCTTGTTTTCGGACGTAGTTACATACTATGAGTGAAGCAATAAAACAACCTGCTTGTAGCGTTGAAGCAACTATTTTGATAATATGTTAATCTCGCTGCTATTCGTAAATATTTGAGAGAGATAGAAGAAATACCGAGGAAGACGGGATCGTGCTCTTACTATTCTCTTCCAGGACATCCGAGTCTTCGTTTTCAATATTGTAGTCGCTTGTTGGTAAGTAATATCAATTTCTGTCCCACAACAAGAATCTTTGATATGAATATGTGTCAACTTACTGTTCGAAGGTGGGCATTATGAGAATGCCACCTATCGCACCCATACTATGAGTTGACCATGAGCTTTGGAACTATATAGTCAGGCTTATGTAGTTGAGACGTACTCCCATCCGAAGAGCATTCCTCCAAAGCTAAAGTTCCGATACAAGCATCACATTAGCATCCTCTCTGAGAAATAATGCAATACACATAGCAGCTTACCAAGCTAATTATTTGTAGGTACTTAGTTAGCGAATGATCTATTGAATTCGGTAACCCCGTAAAGCCTGCGACTTACAAGCACAAGCCAGAAGGAAGACTCTCCATCCATATATTTCAGGCGGGCTTTTGAAGAAAGATATTAGCATCCACACCCTAATCTTGAGGTATTGGCCGTAGATTTCCTTGAACATACTCGTCTCGCATAGCATCGTTCCGGATAACAAGGCGGAGGAATCTGACGAATATCTTTCCCATGGTGTTCAAGACTGCTTTTCCTTTTTAGGATTTATGTAAACATTAACCAGGAGGAGGCAACGTGAAGGTAAAGAATTAAGCTTTTAGAATATTATAAAGGAGTAACGACAGGGCCAAACTTGGGTCTCTTAGTAAAGCGAATGGTAATGTTAGGGATCTCAAGGAACAGAACACGATATGGGATAGGGAGGATGAATAGGGTTATAGTGACAGCGATGGCAACGGTTATGGAAGAAATTGTCAAGCCCTATAGCAGTTGAGGATTATACCCCAACCCGGCCAGCTCATCGGATGCCTGGAGAGTTCTCTACGTCAGAAAATACGAGACCACCAAGTTCACGACTCTCCCTACAACATCTCTCATCATTTCTGCCTGCCCTGGCCTGCCATATCTATACGAGTCATATATGCTAGCAATGTACGCATATATATGTATGTATGTATGTAATAATGCCACAAGGAGGCTCCAACACACGGGAACAGGAGGCAAAGCGAGCGGTCTCGGAAGCCGAGCGTGTGCGTGGCCAACTAGATAGGGGCTGCTTATATGCATCGGAACCGAACATGGAAGCAACAACGACAGCTACATTAGCGTCAGCATGAAAGAGAGGGTTGAAGGCTGAAAAAGGAGAGAAGCACAAAAAATATTTAACTGATAGCTTTGGGGCCGACCACCCGGCCAGAGAATAACAGAACTATGGTTCCACGCGGCTGCGATGTTACCCGGGAGCAAGAAGAGCGGGTGGTCGCATATGGCACTGAGTGATTAGGAGGAGAGAAAGACCTTATGTTAGTTCTGTTAAATACCGCCGTCTAGTATTGCAGGTGTTGCTAGTTTCTCGTTTATCTCACACACTGCAGAGATATGGGGGAGAGACAATACGGAGATGAGCTTATGCCAAAATAGCATATCTTGCGAGAACGTCTTTTTAGTATGTAGTTGTAGGACGTAGCCGATCGAGACCTGACATAATAGATTGGTAGGCTGCAGGGAGGCTGGCCGCCGCATCTGCAAGCGCCCGTGGTGTCAAGGGGGGACCATCAGGTTATTTATTATATCCCGTAGCCGCTGGGCTCGTTCACAATGGTCGTGGCTTGACCGTTGGGTTTCATGCCAGGTTCATGGGTCTAGGGTTGTATATTCCGCCGATATGGCGCGTGAGGGAGATATGGGGGCAAGTCGCATCAAGCTCAAGGTATATAATAGGTCTATCTATAATTTCTACCTATCCTTCCATCTCAACCTTCAGCCACCCAGGGACCTGGGGCGCCTTGTCCCATCCATCGAGATAAGATCCCCGGGGAACCCCCTCCCCGGACGGTTTGGCATAGATTGCCGAGACATACCAGGCCACCTCACCCTTCTTTATGGTGTGCTGTAGAGTTGGGATGACGGTCCTGCTCTCGACGAGATTGGAGTTTGGATCCGCGTTGACAAGCATGGCGGACCGACTGATTTTCTCCTCCAATGCCTTGATGCCGACCGCGCCCTTGGACACGGCAAACGCCCCTTGCTTCCCTGTTGACCATCCATCTGGAGTGTTCAGATCGTAGTTTCCAATGATCTTGGGAAACGTTCCCTCGGATTTCTCAGCGTTATACAGATCGAGATAGCGCCCATCCCCGGCCCTTTCATTGCATATGGCGAATGACCCATCGGCGGTCATTACCTCCCGGCCTGCCTCGATCCTATGTGCCCGGAGATGCCAGTTTGGCGTCGATGGCTCCGGCGGTAACAGCGTGGTCCGAACCGTCACATCTGAAAACGGTTTCCATATCGAGACAAGAACAGGCTTACTATCCCGGTATTCTACAGCCGCATATTCAGACTTCCGACGAGCTTTCCAGAACTCTCCCCCATCATCCGAGAACCCCAGCTGGGAGGCGAGTGCATATTGCTCCAAGGAAAACAGCCCAGGGGGTACAGAATAACCATAAGCACTACTATATGCAAACGATCCATACTTGGCATGAGTACCCTTCATTGGATAGCCACAGGCTTGGCCAGAGGAAAGGAGCATGCAGTGGCCGCCAAGATAGCTGAAGACAAGTTGTCAATGTAAGCTTAAGGCCATGATGGGCCGGGGTCCTTACCTCATGATATGACCCGGATGTTTCAATTCCTTCACCTTTGGGATGACATCGCCTGGAAGCTCTTCCTCGGATGTCCAGAACGGGTGATCTGCTGGCACGGCAAGGCAAATAAAGGCTAAGCAAGCCCAGTACTATGCAACGTCAATAAATCATGACTCGGAGATAATCAAGAAAACCGCTCAAAAACCTACCGGGCTCCCTGGACTGTTGTAGTTCTCGGTCAACTATAGCGATAACACGTCAACGTGGTCCCACAAACGAGCTTCATCATGAACTACGCTATTACTTACATACATATTTGGGTAGGAGTACCCCAGCGTGAGGGTTCCGCTCGAACCCCAAATGTTAGGCTGCGTCTGCCACCATCGTAGATGGCGTAGCACCACGCCTTTGACCATGCCCCATGTAAGTGGCTTCGGCAGTTCGACTCCGGCATACGCCATGGCGCCCCAGAACGAGACCATCGCGAACCGATAGCCAACGCTACGGCCAAAGGGGATAGATCGACCTGTATGTATTTAGGGGGGGGGGAGACGGTCAGATTACAGCGAGACGCGCAAGTTACACGGAAACGGGACAGCAAACATGCCTTCGTTGTCGTAGTAGTGGATCAGATCAAGGGCCACCAGTTGAGCGCGCCTCTTGAATTCTTCCGCTCGTTCGGGCTCGTCTTCTCCTGCCAGCTTTGCGTACAGCAGCTGCAGGAACTGGATGGCGTAGCTCGAAGAATAGTAATCCATCTCTGCCCATTGCCAGCGTCAGACTCTCAACCCTTGTTGCCAGCACAGGCGCTTGAGTTTACTCACGGTGGATGCCCTCAGGCCCGTCGTTCGACCAGCCCTCTCCGCGGTAAAATCCGTTGAGGTGCTCGATATCGCGGTCTAGCCTTTCTTGCGAGAACTTGCCTCCGTTCTTTTTCAAACCGAGATTGGCGAACACTCGGAACCAAAGCCAGTTGGTATTGGGCATGCTTTTTTAAACGTCAGCCTACTTGTTCAGATATTACGAGCATTCCCCTCCCTCCCTTCCTCCCAGGTATTCTCACTTCTTCTCATTAATCGAGTTGCCAAGCCAATTTTCGACATTTACCCTCTCCTTCTCGTTCAGCGACTGCCAGATGGTAGGCGCTACGGCCAAGGCGTATCCTAACTCCTGGTTAGTCGAGTTGCTCTACCTCTCTCCGGGAACGAGCACGCCTACCAAGCGGACACATCTCTACCATCCTCTGGTCGTTGTCTCGCGGGAACCCCCAGTACTCCGGGCTTTCGGGGTCTGTCCCGGCCTTGATCCCCTGGATCCACCAGTCGGCGCCGTGGTAATCTCCACCTCCGGCCAAGAGGCAAGCAAGACCCCATAGGGGCCGGCAAATACCTTCGACTTCCGACGCAGTCTGGTCGAACCGGACGGCGGTGGCGCCGGGGACTCGCACCCGGGCCTTCTGCGGCGAGAAGAAGGGCTCGAGGGGATCTAAGAGCGTCCGCAGGAGCTCCTGGACGGAGGCCCGGTCGGTGATTTTTACTTTCGAGAACGGATGTACTCCATCGTAGCCCAGAACGAGGCCGGTTTTCGGCTCCATTTTGTTCTTTGTTCCTTGTTCCCTCTTCTTCTTTTTCTTCTTCTGGACACCGAGGGGGGGTATGCCAAGATAGCTTAATAAATAAATAAAACTTGGTACAATCGGAAATGAGGAAAGCCGAAAGAGAGATGGAGTCACGATTGATTTATAAAGGAGTTGTTGCTCCCCCAAAAGACCTTAACTGGGTATTCTATAGCACACAACACATATCAATCCATCCCACCTCGAACCATATTTCCCCCCCTTTTTTTTCAAATCAAGAGTTGGCCGTGTGCTTTGTGACCATTTTATCACCGTGCTAGAGTGAGGGGTTCTCGCACGATCGTCGGGGGGTCCGACGGCTGGAGCTTTCGCGGCTAAAGTGAAAGAAGAGCTTCATCCCCGCCAATTGATGCAGGAACGCAGCGCGGGCAATTTTTACCGATTCGGCTCGTATTGAAGCGAGCTCGGGAGGGTGAGGTGACAATGAAGGCCTGCAGTTGCGGCTATGCTTTGGGAGGGAGAGGGGGTTCACTAGTGGGCGCGGATCTTCCTGCAACCTATCTATCTATCTACCAGCCTACATAAACAGGTTCAAGTATTGATGTGCCGATATACTTATATAAGGTAAGTCAAGTATGTAACCTTAGATAGGTAAGCACTAAACATCAATACATGAAGAGGCAAGTTAGTTATTCAACTCCTGGCTTTGACTTCTAGCTAAACCAACAGTATCAATGTATTCATGTTGCATGTGATATCAATATTCATATTAGTATAAGTGTGGTTATGAAATATGTTAGTTCTATCCATCAATGTTACCTATGTAACATTTAAGACAACTGTTGTAAATACAAAATATAAAAGGTTGAAACTAGGTAAATACTACTACTACTATTACTATCTCCCTACCTATCTACTAGGAAAAAGGGGGGACACCAACAGTCCCGAATCCAAACCCGAGCCGGGGCGTTGCGTCGGGTGGAACCTTACCTACCTACCTATAGTGTACATCAACCACTTGTCTGGAATCTGGAATGGTGGGTGGATCTACGAAGAGCCGACATGAAGTTCACTATAACACAGTCACCAACAGTTACCAATTCACTGTATCCCCGTATCCCCGCTACTCTTTGCGTTCTCTTAATTCTCTCCATCGCTATATCACTATTTAAACATGTTGATTCCCGAGTTGTGAGTAGCTACACAATTTACCTAGTCTTATTAATAGGTACCTTCAACTAATCCCACAAAAAGTAATCCGTTCCGGATTCTAGGATCCCAATTCACATCACTCCCGTACCCAGATACAGACTGCACCGGCAAGGTTGTCATAGTCACCGGCGCCAACGTCGGGCTAGGGCTCGAAGCCGCGCGACACTTCGTGCGGCTGAACGCCGCCAAGGTCATTTTGGGGTGCCGAAATGTCGACAAGGGCGAAGCCGCCAGGGCCGACATTGTCGCCTCCACCGGTGGGGACGGGGTCGTCGAAGTCTGGCAGGTAGACCTGAGCTCGTTCGAGAGCGTCAAGGAGTTCTGCCAGCGCGCTGACACGCTCGACCGTCTGGACATGGTGCTCGAGAACGCCGCTCTGGCCACGCAGGAGTACCAGGTCTGCGAGGGCTACGAGCGCCAGATGACGGTCGACGTGATATCGACCTTCCTGATGGCGCTGCTGCTGCTCCCCGCCCTGCGGCGCTGCGCCACCAAGTTCAACGCCCTGCCGCATCTGGTATTTGTCGTTTCGACGGCGCACTTCTTCGCCCTGTTCCGGCAGCGGCGCGACCCGTCCATTTTCGAGGCGCTCAGGGGCCCGGCCGACATGTTCGACCGCTACAGCGTAGTCAAGCTCCTGGACGTGCTGATCACCCGGGAGCTCGCGTGGGAGACCGCGGCCAACGGCAAGCCGAAGGTGGTCATCAATATGGTGGACCCCGGGCTGTGCAAGTCGCAGCTGTTCCGAGACACCACCTTTCCGGTTTCGTGGATCATGTCCTTCTTGATGTTTGTTTCGGGGCGGACGGCCGAAGTGGGCGCACGCAATCTTGTCGCTGCCGCTCTGGCCGATGAGTCGTCTCACGGCGGGTACATCCAGGACTGCCAGCTACGTGAGCCCAGCTCGTTTGTTAGGAGCCAAGAGGGCCACGAAGTCCAGAAAAAGGTATATGAGGAACTGTTGGACCTGCTTGAAGAAATTGAACCGGGAATAGGTAGTAACTTGTAACTGGCTGTTAGCAGTTGAATGCATTCCGCCTTATAATTACTTACTCTGGGGCTTCCATATAGGTATCTCGTACTGGTTATCCTACTGTTACGCGTGTATATATATCGTGTAACTAATAGCAGTAGCCAGCCTGGTTTTACGGAGCTCGTATACCTATCCACTTGCTAGTTACACGTAGACAGATAGGCACGTAGTAGGTAACAGATCTTTGAATAGCTTGAATGGGTGATGTGGATTAGGCTTGCAAGCACAACACCCAATGGGGCATCTGGATCAGCCGAGGTGAGCGGATTCATCAGAAGACTACAAGTTAACCCCTGAGTAGCGTAGCTGATCGAGTTTTCAGAATAACTGCTGTCGTGTAGAGGTCCCGTTTTAGTAGTAGGACTAGGCTTTTACCTCCTTGATTGCCATTATGCAAAATCAAGTTTAACCACGACGGGCCACAAGGTTATATTTACCTGTACACAGTTAGTAGTTGGCAGATTACCAATCCTGTTAGTGATAATACGCCGCAATAATGCAGCAACCTCAGCCTTCCCATCTTTTCCTGGCCACATACCTAGTTTTATACATGCTCCTACAACTCCCATTCTCCCTATAGTATAGCCTCTCCTTTTGCATTTCCCCTGTTGTAGTCATGTACTCTGTTGCTAGTGATCCAACTCTTCTCCTCATCTTCGCTGGTGTTGTCACTCTGACCCAACTCACCACCCGTACGATGACAAGGCTATTGCCGGTACTTTCTGGTAAGTAGGTTCAGGAACCAGGGCTCGGAGGTCTCTATTGAGCTGTTGGCACTAGAGGAATTTGAGAGTGGTTTTATGTCGATCCTCGTCGGCTTTCTTCCTTCTATCACGGCTCGAACGAAGGTTGCCAAAGCCGAAGGGGTACTAAAAAGCATCGGCTCTCGCTCGGAATAGATACCAAGCCGCAATCGACAATAACGTCCCACTGAAGAATACCGCCCGCTACGAGGTCGGGGGTTTCCATTGCTGTTCTAGTAAACACAATGTCCTGCGGTGCTCTAGACTTTTTTGCTACCCCACGCCCACCCGGGTCTCCTTGCTGACGTCCGGAAAGAGATCGATGCCTGTACTGGAACTACTACCGCGGATGAGGTCACAAATACCGCGAACGCCAACCGTTGCTGCCGTGGTCGTGGAACCGGATGACGGTATTGAGGCAGAAATTGAGACATGGTAGGGCTTCGAGGACGTCAAGTAGGCTGTGAACCTGAACAAAGTCAGAGAAGACTTCTTCTATGATGCCGGAATATAGTGGCGAGACGGAGGAACGCGTCCTCGAGTAACTTATTCCTTGCTTCGAAATTCATGTTTCACGCTTTTGAGTTTACTTGTAGGGGAAGTTTGTTATCAATTATACCTCAAGCTGCTTGGCTGTATTTGACTTACCCCTTATACTTTAAGACTACAATTAGTAGTAGGTAGTAAAATAGAGAAAGGTAATAACATAATACTTAGGTAGATAATGTGAAAAGCCTTTAATTAGCGCTTACCTCAGCTCCCAGTTCGCAACCTGTCTGAGGCTTTAAAATCTGATGACACTTGCTTTGCAGTTCATATAAATTCTCATGACTTACTATATATACATGTAGGCTGCTCGAGGGGGACCTAGCTCGGGCAAGTGACTAATGGCTACAGTAACGGAGCCAGGCTTGGGGTATGTAAACCCGGCATTGATGTAGTGCTACCTAGGGTCTAATTTGGCGGGGAAGAGGGCGCCTCACCCCCTCCCCCCTTAAATTAACATCCAAATCAGTGCCTAGGTATCCGGATCTCACTTACACACAGGTACTACGTATCCTCGCATGCGTTGCTTACAAAAACAAAGCCGAGGGGATATCGGGTTAATTAATATTTTAGATAAATGCCTAGGTAATGTAGAGAGCCTCGAGCGCCACTTGAAAATATCACATCTGTGTTCCTTGACCTAGTAAGTCCCCGATTCCAGCGCTTTTCTTCTACAAACAGCCGTGTCAACCACAGACAAGTTGTCTACCTACCTTACTTTACCTTACCTACGGGCTACAAGTTGGCCCCTTTTCTGCTTCGGTCACGCCAACGGTAACGAGTAACTTCGTCTAAGCCGACTCAACCAAGTAAGTCCTTCGGACATTTCTACTACCTAACCTGCCACGATGGCTGCCGTTCCACGGAAGCTATGGGAACACCCCAATCCCCGGACCACGAAAATGTGGGAGTTCATGCAGCGAATCAACAAGAAATATCAGTTGAATCTCCAGGTAAGGGATCGGTATAAGTATGACAACGTATTATCTACGTACCTGCTTACTTGACCTTTTTTACCTCCCCCTTTTTCCTAGACCTTCCGGGAGCTGTACCAGTTCTCGGTCACTAAGCGCTCCGAGTTCTATGCCGAGGTATTCGACTACCTGAATCTGATCCACACGGGCACCTACACCAGAGTCGTGGACGAGAGCAAGCCGGTTGACAGCATCCCGCGCTGGTTCGAGGGCGTCCAGCTCAGCTGGGTTGAGAACTTGCTGTGGTCGCGCAACTCTTTCGATCCGACCGACCACCATGGCAAGGCGGGCAAGGAGGACAGCAAGATTGCCCTCACGGAGGTCCGTGAGGGCGGGTCCGAAATCAGGCACGTCACGTGGGCCATGCTCCGGGAACTCTCGGCTACCTATGCTGCTGCTCTGCACGCCGGCGGTGTCAGGCGAGGAGACCGGATTGTCGTTGTCGGCTCCAACAGCGTGGAGACCCTGGTTATCTTCAACGCCACGAGCTGGCTTGGGGCAATCTTCAGCAGCAGCTCTACGGACATGGGAGTCCAGGGGATCCTGCAGAGGACAGTCCAGACTAACCCCAAGGTATGTAATAGAGTGTCCACTTCCCCCTTTTTTGGTGCTCTTCATCCTGCTCAACCAACATATGTATAATAGTACATCTTCATGGACGACGCGGCTCTCTATAATGGGAAGAAGATAGACCTGCGGTCGAAGATGGGCGGGGTCGTAGCCGGGATGAAATACTGCGACCAATTCGCCGGCCTGGTCTCGATTCGCCGGTTCCGCGACGCCCTCGACATTAGCCAAATCCCCAAGACCCAGACGCTGAGCTCTTTCCTCGACGAAAACCTCGACAGTCGGAGTGCTGATCCGCCACCCATAGAACGGGTAGCGTTCCACGACCCCTTCCTGATCTGCTACTCCTCGGGCACGACCGGGATCCCGAAAGCCATCGTGCACTCGGTCGGCGGTGTCACCCTGAGCGCCCTGCGGGAGGGGTATCTCCACGACGAAAACGAGCCCGACAGCATCACGCTGCAGTACACGACGACGGGGTGGATCATGTACATCTGCGCCGTCGGGCAGCTGCTCTTCGGGTCGCGGGCCGTCCTCTACGACGGCTCGCCCTTCCAGCCGGACCTCACGACATTCATCAAACTGATCGCCGACCTGAAAGTGACCAAGCTGGGCACGAGCCCGCGATGGTTCCAGGAGATCGCCAAGGCCGGCATCTCGCCGCGCGAGATCGCCGACCTGTCGAGCCTGAAGATGGTCCTCTCGACGGGCATGGTGCTGCCCGACCAGATGTTCGAGTGGTTTTACGACAAGGGGTTCCCGCCTAGCGTGCACCTGAGAAATATATCGGGGGGGACGGATATCGTACGTCATCACGCTACCGTTGCAAGAGGTCTGCCGGTCGATCCCAGTGTCGGTTCCATGCCTGCTAACTTATACCTTTTCTCTTTTTCTTGCACCTAACTTATAGGCCGGTTGTTTCGCCCTGGGCAACCCCCTAACCCCCGTCTACGTGGGCGGGACACAAGGCCCCTCCCTCGGCATCCCCATCGCCCTCTACGACTCGCTACTGCCCCCTGGCCCGGGAAAGCCCGTCCCCGACGGGACGCCCGGCGAGCTCGTCGCCACCGCCTCGTTCCCGAATGTGCCCGTGTACCTCTGGGGGGACAAGACGCCCGCCGGTGCCCCGGGCACCAAGTACCACGCAGCGTACTTCGCGCGGTACGAGCACGTGGTAAGTAAAGTCCCCTTCCCCCCCTCTTAAGCTCATATAATATGGAAAACCAATCACTAACCCCCCCATACCATCACAGTGGGCGCACGGCGACTTCTGCGTCATTCACCCGGTGACCGGGGGCATCACGTTCCTGGGGCGCGCCGACGGTGTACTGAACCCTAGCGGCGTGCGCTTCGGCTCGGCGGAGGTGTACTCGGTGCTGGAGCGCGACTTCGGTGACCGGATCGCCGACTCGGTGTGCGTGGGTCAGAGGCGCCCTGCGGACACGGACGAGACGGTCATGCTGTTCCTGCTCATGCGCCCGGGGTGCAGGTTCGACCGCGAGCTCGTGCGCGAGGTGAAGGAGGCGATCGGGCGGAGCCTCACGAAGAGACATGTGCCCAAGTACGTGTTCGAGACGCCCGAGATACCTGTGAGTCTTGCTTGTTGGCCCACCTACCCCCTATTGATCTGCCCCTACCTGCGAGGTCTCGTGTACGGTGCTGGATATGCTGACTTTTCGCGCGTTGAGACCACGGTCAACCTTAAGAAGGTCGAGCTGCCCGTCAAGCAGATCGTGTCGGGCCAGATCGTCAAGCCCAGCGGCACGCTGCTGAACCCCAAGAGCCTCGATTATTACTACCGGTTTGCGAAGGTCGAGGAGTTGTTCGATCCGAAAGAGAAGCTGTAGATACCTGATAGGATGCTTTTTGTGGTGTTTCGCGTTTCTTCTTCTTTTTCTTTTCCGGTTGTGAGACATTGAGAAGGACGACGTATCTCCCCTTCCCCTCTTGATATTTGAGCTTCTCGGTTTCCCTATATAACAAGGAACTTTGGAGAACAATATTGAGAATAGGAAAGGATGGTAAAATATACGTGCGTTTATGATATAATGATAGGAAGGGCTCGGGAATATATATATAGGTATGTTGGTCTCTATACCTACTTACAGTTATTCTCAACGAATAATTGACTTGACGGGCGGATAGAGGAGAAAGAGAGCCCTAAGGAAATGAATAGTACGGTAGAATGCTCAAGATTTCCTTATCGAATATTGGCCTATGTTGATCTGTGCCTCTGCTCAATGCTCGCCCAGAGCAGATCGATTAGTCGTCTCTTTCCTAATCTAGCCTTGGTTCTGGAAGGAAGGTGATGATTGTGCGTGCTTATGTTTCTGCTTGTGAGAGGAGGGAGGGTATGTAGTCTGCCGAGATCTTGGGCAGGGCCGGTTATGTGTCTTGGTGGATATATAGGTATGTGTTCGATCGGTAGGCTTCGTAAGATCTCATCTATTGCTAGAAGAGGGAAGGTCCGTGTTTTATGGTAAACAATAGTCGAATATTCTTTGGTTTTTATTGCCCTTTAATTTTCATATCTGTTGGTCTTGGTCATTTTATACGAGATTTATCGACTTTTCGGGACTTCAAGGTGGTTGTAAAATTTGTAAGAGCTTAGAGATACCAGGTAGGTTAAGTAAATTCTCGATGAGATGATTGTCCAGAGTCCTTGCAAAGCGGACGCCTAAGCCGGCTCTTGGAATATTCGGTTTCCAATCTCATCAGTACAGTGATTAAGTCATGTCAAATAATACCAGACCTAGATACTCGGTACATGTCAGTAACTTAGGTCGTTTATAGAATATAGGTTCACAAGTCGGCCAACCCAGGCCAGGCACAGATGAAAGAGTCGGGAATGATAGAATCAGACCCCTGGCAGATTCGAGCTGGGCCTTCTACCCGAAGAGAAGAGTCCGCTTTTTCCTCGCCATCTCGGGCAGCAGCGAATGCGAGGCATGACAAGAAGATTCATGCAAGCCACCGTTCCATCGTGATTGTATGCCTACATGATGACAGACTCAGTCTTTCGGTGGCTTACACGTACGACTACGTGCATGCAATACATAATATGCAAGCGAGAGGTTTAAGACAGGCCCTGACAAATGACGGGCTGGTCGTCGTGACAATCCTCCGGGGACTGGGACTGGCCTGAAACAAGGCTCAGCTAACCTCAGCTTCGGGATGGCCTGTCAGCTACATTGTCTTTGGTCACGAGGAGGGAGGGGGGGGTGGACAACGATGCTGTATGCAAGAAAGAACAAGAAAAGGAAAAAAAGAGGGTGTGTGAGATGGAGAGGGAGAGAGAGGGAGAGAGACATTTGGCCGAGGTTAGGTCCTATAGGTAGATTCATGCCCGATGTGATGATACTACTTACTTATGTACTAAGTTAGGTGCATCAATTAGATATGTCTAGAGTTGATATATGTACTTAGGTAGGTATGTATGTATATTTGATGGGTTTAATAGGTTTGATAGGTACACTAGATACGGTTAGTACTTTAATACCTACCTACGTAATTCCGGTGTGCCATCACCTTATCATCGGTTTCCTATCATGGTATTTGATGGTGCTACCTAACCTAGACGCTTGCAGCACCGTCCCGCTGTCCAGCTGCCAAACGTGTTAGCCTGTCCAGCTAAGACTAGGTAGGTTTAGTATCAATTAGAAGTTTAAGTCCCAACCCACCAGCACATGCAACATCTGCGGTGTTATCGTTATCGTAATAACGGGTGGTAACCCCTCAACGATATAGGTATAAATAGTAGACAGAGAAGATAGTATAAAAGATAGTACTACCTACCTAGGAGGTATCGATGTATTTTTACTAACAGAACTGCCTACATAAGTAGTACAAAGTATCTAAAACCTTGGCCGAGCTTAACTTTATGCAGAGGCAGCTCGGGGTAGGTAGTCTTAGTAGGTAGTCTTAGTAGGTATACCTAGTAGGTCAATATTGACATCATGTGGTACTTGAGTTGTAAAATGCCAGGTCTCAGTTGTATTCCTATCGAAGATATAGATAACCTACTTAGGTAGGTTAAGTAGGTAGGGATTTTTAAATGTCGGATCAAGGGTACATTGATAGTCTTGTACAAAGCTTCAAAGTGCCTAGTAAGTACTTATTGCCTGCTTGCCTACCTATGTACGTAAGGCTAACATCAAATAATGGAACAAAGAACAAACAACATTGAAACATAAGGAAGGGAAAATAGACAAATGAATGCATTGATCATGTTGAAGTTAGAACCCAAAATGGTTCAATGTTGTCAGTTAGTTAAAAGGTTAGGTCAACAGAGTAAGCATAAAACAACCAGGCCCGAAAACAATTACTAGGTAAACCTGGGGATTTGATGTACCAGACCTAGGTTAACTAAATTGCTCACTCAACTACACTACTAATGAGAAAAGCAAGCCCCTACGACTTGTGACTGATAGGTGCCACCCAATTATCCCATACCACAGCGGAGCAAACACTGTGCTGCCTGGTATCCCGATACTTGGAATCTCATCCGATCTTCTGATTAATCGAGGTACTCTGTACCTACTTATCTGTCTGCCTGCCTACATGCACCACCGCAGAACCGCACCGACCCCGGGTACCTCAGGCGACAATATCCTGGCAAGCTTCCCCCGACGTACGTACCTTAATTCTGTGCATCTACATACCTTACAGTACACTACACTTTTACCACCAACATGAACCTGGCACCTCTTGTCAAGGTCCCCTCCGATTGATCCATCTACACTACATTACACATCAACTTTCACATCCCACTCCGCCTCAACGTCTCTCTCTCTCTTTCTCTCCTCTCTCTCTCTCTCTCTTCCCCACCCTTACTTATTTTCCTTTCCCTTTCGGTCTAGACGTCGTGTTTAAAACAGACAAGTGAACATCTCGTACATAGATTTCCATTTTCCACTATTCAACGTGCCTTGCCGAGATTACCTAGGACGTTTCCCCCCATCGACTAATAACCACCTCCTCAACCACCATTTAGTGTTTTATACCTTCATAGGTTCATAACTTAGTCGCCAACTATCCCAAATCCATCTTAACGCCTCTCTGGTCAAACCTTACCATGTTCTGGGTCTAGCCACTCGCCCCAGCAATCCGCCGTGCTTCTCGCATTGACATGAAGTCAGCCATCTCTACTAGCAGCAGCCCTTCAAGCTTCCAACATTCTTCTCCAGCTACCACGACCTGCCCACCTCAGCGGATCACCGGCCCCGAGGTTGCGTCTTGCCACACACTTCAACATATAGCCGTGCCTTCCACCTGTCTTGAACTGCGGGAGTCCCAAGACTAACCCGCAGCCCCCAGAAGGTCGAAGTGGCAGACCAACACCCCCGTACTCCTTCCACAACCACCCCATCCACCTCCGCCAGCCCATCCACCACGCAACACCCGAGCCATCCCTCCAGCACAGTCCTCTCAGCACCCAACGCCAGTATTTCTTCCTCTCAGCAGCCCGTTTTCTCCTCCGAGGCCGCCCGTGCCGATACCCACGCCGACGACATTCCACACCTGCCTCCTGACCCGTCCGTCTCGCCACGCCAGGTCCTAGGGAGGAGACGGCGAGCTTCGGACGATAACGGCGCCGACGCCCTCCTCCGCTCCGAGGCCCCGCTCACTGGAGTATCTGCTTCTCAGACCACATCCGCCGACCCGCATAGAAGGAAGCGCAGGCGTGCCGAGAGCATCATGTTGGCAGAAGGAGACGGCGAGGTGGCGGCTAATGGCACATCGAGGTCTTACGCTAACGGAAAGTCGACCCAAAGGCCTACTGCTGCGACATCTGCAAACGGCACCCATAAGCCGGGTGCCTCGACGAATGGCTCATCAAAACCACGCATTTCCGAGGATTACTTCGGCCACGATCGTGAGGAGGTCACCAGAATACTCATCCAAGCCCTGTCCGACATGGGTTATCACTCTGCCGCACAGAGTGTAATTCGAGATAGTGGGTTCGAGCTGGAGAATGAGACAGTGGCCGCCTTTAGAAATGCTGTGATCAAAGGAAACTGGGAGGAAGCGGAGCTATTGCTTTCCGGAGCGGCCATGTCTGGCAATCCAGACAGCCGAGATGGCAATGGATTAGTGTTAGCCAAGGGTGCTGACCGGAAAATGATGCGTTTCTGGATACGGCAGCAGAAATTCTTGGAACTTCTCGAACAAAAGGATACCAGGCAGGCTTTGTCAGTGCTACGGACAGAGCTCACTCCTTTATTCCAAGATACGCAAAAGGTCCATTTCCTGTCTGCACTATTAATGTGTCAGACCCCGGAGGATTTAAAATTCAAGGCCAATTGGGATGGTGCGCATGGAGACTCAAGAAAGGTATTGCTATCGGAACTATCGAGTAAGTTGACAAATCCAGTGATAAGAACCACGTGGCAGCGCAGGACTGACACCGCCAATGCAGAATGTATATCTCCTTCTGTCATGCTCCCAGAGCGTCGTCTGGCCATATTATTAGATCAGGTCAAGGATAGCCAGGTTGGTGGTTGCATGTGGCATAGCAGCTCAGCACCCCCTTCTCTCTACTCAGACCATGTTTGTGACCGCCGACAATTCCCCACCGAGAATGTTATCGAGCTGGATGAGCATTCTGGCGAAGTCTGGCAGGTAGTCTTCTCTCACGATGGCACAAAACTAGCTACGTGTGATAGTGAAAAGCAAGTCATCATATGGGATGTTCCCTCATTCACGGTTCGGCATATTCTCAAAGACCATGACCAGGGAGTCGGCAATGTTGCCTGGAGCTGGGATGACACCATGATAGTTACTTGTTGTCAGGATAAGCATGCAAGACTATGGGATGCTACCGTAAGTGAATTCAAGGCCTCCAGATGGTAAGAGTTTGGCTGACCAGCTGGCAGACTGGTGTTTGTCGTAAGAAATTAGATCGATTCGGAGAGCCTGTGAGCAGTTGCATCTGGGCACCAGATGGCGAATCATTTATTACAGGTTCTCTAGACAAAAACAACAGTCTAGTCCAGTGGAGCCTCTCGGGAGAGAGAATTTACGACTGGAACAGCCCTCACCGCGTCGAAGACCTAGCAGCGTCCCCGGACGGACGATGGCTAGTGGCCATGGATGACAAGACAAATATATACGTCTATAACCTTGCTACTCGAGAACTCGAATACAAAGTGGACCTTAAGAGCCGGTTAACTTCTGTCAGTATTAGTCAGAACTCGAGACATTTGCTAGTAAACCGCAGGGATGGTATTGCGCAACTCATCGATCTCGTTCTTCGGGAACCCGTCCAAAGCTACAAAGGCCATTCCGGAGGTGACTTCATGATCCGGAGTGCGTTTGGGGGAGCCGACGAGAGTTTTATCATAAGTGGGAGCGAAGGTTTGTCACTCAGAAATCGTGCTCTTTCTCCTTCGGGAACTAACACAATCCAGATGGGTCGATCAACATCTGGCACAAAGCTACTGCCCAACCTGTCGTGAAGTTGAGCAATGGCCATAGTCCCAGATGCAATTCAGCATCGTGGAGCCCGACAAACCCCTGTCTGTTCGCCTCATGTGGCGACGACGGAAAGGTGAAGATGTAGGTACCCTAGAACACCCATATGCTAGACTGTGATTCGGTTGCTAACTTGTCCATAGATGGTCAAATAACGACTGGCGGCGGGCTCAATTTGAAGCCAACTATAGTCACGAAGCAAATCGGAACGCAAATAGTTCATAAGCATGGTGCATACCCTACTATAGAACCGGCAGGGGTGATATATGGGATCTCCTAAAGCTTTCAATATAATACAACTCTTAGCTAGCCTAGGAAGGAACCTTGATGAGCCCGGGAATGGATGAGGGGGTTGAAAGGTGACAGGGCTTAGGTTATTAGCAGGCAGAGGTAGGCGCAGACCAAAACTCTGCTCTCGAATGGGGGGGGAGGAAAATGAGTCTCTATCAGGTTTACCACTATTGTTTCATATAGTGGTTAATTGAAATATAAAGAAAACCCCGATTATTAATTCTCACGAGTTCGGGGTTCTTTTATCTAGATTATTCATACACTCCGTGCTATACCAGACACACTGCAAAGACGTATTGTTTGCTTTTTAAGAAAGGAGCCGAGGTTGGCTGATGATGGGTAATTTATGAATACGCCACTTTGTTCTTCAGTATTCTTCCTATCTCCTACTAAACTTTTCTGTCCCAGGTAAGGCTAAAGAAGACTAACCTAGAAAGCCATGGGGCGTAAGTAATGAGAACAATTGTCAGTCGATTTTGATTTTCAAGGGGGAGGGGGGGGTTGTTTGGTATGAGGAATGTGTGCACACCGGTTGTATATTGTAAGGTAAGTAAGGTTGGGGATCAGAGAGAAATGGAAGTTTTAACCCCTTTCTCTCTTTTCTAGCCCGTTGATGTTGATATTAATATTGCGATTTGTTTGATGAGATTCGAGGGAAGGGGGGGGGAGGGGGAGGGGGGTTGGTGAATAGGGGCTTGAATTTTTTATTTTTTTAAGGTTTGATTTATCCCCTATATGTGCGGAAACATGGGCAGGTGGATACCTAGGAGGAGGGGGCTCTGGGAGCAGGCTTCTGTCTGGAGGTAGCGGCGGCGGAGGGTGTTGACTGCTTTGGTCGGACAAGGTGCTACTGCCGCTGGTGGTGGGCGTCGATTCGCTAGGTGGGTGTAGCTTGATCCTGGGTTCCCTCTCGGGTGTTGTAGCTGTTTGGAACTTACCTACTTACCTAACTTCTCCGTCGCACTTTCCGCCCTTGTGGCCTGTAAATGACTAACCGTGGTGGTTTGGCAGGGTGGGATATGACTGGTTGTTGCACGTGATGCTATTGTCACCGGGCATTCTGTCTCAACTGACTAGGTAGGGTAGGCAGGTAGGCGATTAAAGGGATAATTTGGAAGGCAATCACAGGTTTCTTAAGCGTTTTAGTTCTATTTCATGGATATCGGGCCTGGGTTGAGCACTACGCTTATGAAGAGATGGGTTGTGTTTAGCTGTGCAAAATCGTTTCCTATTCTAGATACTTCGAATAGCTGTAGGCGACATGATGCAAACAGAAACGGTGTAAAGAGGGGAAAGGTGGAAAGAAACTGGGAAGTGATTTTCGAGGAAGCATCTCTAACAATGGTTATGCCTTTGACTTTCTATACAGTATCAGTACGACTCGACGCTTGTACATCGAGGACTGTCGAAACGGGTTGGTGTGTCGACTTTTGCGTTTACAGGTAGGTAGATCATTGTTCTCTCGTAGAAACACAGAGAACTAATCCAGATAGACAACCAAACTTGGATTTACAGGTAGGTTATATTCATATAACAGCGGGCAAGCCCCCATTTTATTATAGAACAGGTCGGTTTGGGGATATTGGTGTCTTCCGGTGCGGTATATTACACAATCCTTAGCTCTCGAGCTTGGATATCCACTTCGATCATGAAGATATAAATTTAGCATCGTTTATGAGAGAGTGGATAGCCCTTGGTAAATACAGGAACTAAATACTGGCATGGGTGCAGGAAGGGATATTTTATTGTCATGTGTAAAGCGAGAATAGGAGAACATAAAGGATTTAGATAACCAATGGCTATTCCCTAGGCTGGATTCTATCTCCCCTTTTTTTCAGCTGTTGATTAATTCTTGGGTATTTACTTTGTATGTACCTACCTACCTACCTATCTTTTTTTTTGTGTTTGATGGAAACAAAATCAACCTCTGCCAGAACAATGTGATTTTTTACTCGGTCATGATACTGCCTTTCTAAGGGTCCAGCTCTAGTAGAAACACACAATTCTACACAAGAATGCAATTTCTTGGTTTAGGGTTGAGCTTTCCTTTCAACCAACTTATTCCCTAGGTATTTTATGTGCTAATATCCAGCACCTAGTTTGAATATCTGCTTAGAGGCACAGGCTGATGGCCACAACAGTCTTTTCCAAGATATAAAAAACGTCTACCGGTGTTCTTTTATTCAGAACTCTTGCATGAGCTGGTTCTTGATATAACATATGCTCTCCTTCTAACACAGATATCTTTGTGCAATATTTGTTCGTTGAGGTGATTGTTTAAGCCATTGCCCCTATCCCCCGAAGAGTTGATCCCTGGTGAATACAGACTTCACTTGTACTCGGCGTCCAGGCACCACATGACCACATCGTCGACACACAATGCTGGTACTCGCCATGTATAGAGCCATGTTTGTTTCCAAAGCACCCTTCCATGTTGCTAGGAGAAAATCAACCCGGAATGTTCTCCTGCCCTACCATGCCCACAAATTACCCAGCACCACCTCCATTGCCTCTTCTTCAATTTTTTTTTTCTTATAGCTCCGTGGAACTCCTCCAATCTGTGTGAAGATATACCACAGCCATTCCTTTCACCATTACTTCACTCTTTCTTTTGCAGTTCTTCGAGCCTCTTTTCTTCGTTGACTGCTCGAGGTCCTCTATTCTTCTGACTCGATTCCTCTTACTCCATTCTTCTGATCGGACTACTCGACGACATCATGGCAGCCAACATCAAGATTCTGGCTGCTATCCCCGAGGGCAGAACGAAGGCGAACATGGTACGAGTTCGATTCCTTGTCGATGGCAAGACCGTGAAATATGGCTATATCTCCGTCTGCGCATTCCACGAGGGCTGGTGGAAACCGGACGAAGTCGACAACGTCGTACTTCCTGATTTGCCCAAAGAGTGGACTTGGGTCTGCATTGTAAGACACTACAAGACCGGAGAGCCTTATGTTCGCAGTTATCACAACCGACCACCAAAGTGCATTGAGGTTGATGCTTGGCACTCTGACGTATTTGAGTATGCCGAAATACAAAAGATTAATCTTCTCCAGATCGAAAGATTTCGGAAAGAAGACCGGTGAGTGATTTTGGGACTTGTTTAACACCCCCCTTCCCCCTTTTGGGGGGATCTGTCTCGGGAGTGAAAAATGCCCATCTTGACCATGCGTATGAGTTTCCACTCCCGAGACTCAACAACAAGAGTATAAAAAAGGATTTCAACATGGCAATCGCTGACCCCTGATGTTGTTGTAGCATGTGGCTCGTTCAGCACCCTACCACCGACAAGCAATGCCTCATGAAGATTGCCGAGGTCCCCAAATCCACGAGAGACGTGAAGAGCGAGACGGACATATACCGGGCCCTCGAGGGATCCGGCATCGCCCCCCAGTTTATGGGCCACGTCGCGGAGCAAGGCCGGGTCATGGGGTTCCTCATCGAATGGATCGAGGGCGCGGCACACCCGGACATGGAGCACGACATGGAGCGGGTGAAGGATGCGCTGAAGAAGCTGCATGCGCTCGGGATCGTCCACAAGGACCCCCATGCGGGCAACTTCCTGGTCAAGGACGATCGAGTCTATATCATAGACTTCGAGCACGCACACCGGACCAACAACCCCGACGAGTTCGCCAAGGAGATGGGCAGGATCAGTGGAGAGCATTGGTTGTGGCAACTGTCTTCGACGGATGATGATGATGAGTCTTAGGTAGTGGACCACTCCTAGGACCGCTGGGGGGAGGAAAGAAAGGGGAGAGAGGAAAGGGGCAACCCTATAGATACCTATGCAAATGGTAATTGAGCTCCTTGTGAAATACAGATGCGAGCATTATATGGTCGAGACTATGGTGACTATGTATTGATGATGTCTCCTTCTTTTCCCCTTTCCCTTGTTTTTGTTCTTCTTTCTTGTTGTTCTCCCCTTTGACATCTATTCTACATACCATGGAGGTGAGTTGGATCGCAAGCCCCTATTTTTCCTTGGCCCGGGATTGTTCACCTTTAGATACCACGAGCTGAGCTGAGCTGCTTCGAAGCAGTAGGAACGCCAGTGAGACCAAGGTAAAATAAATGGTACCTATGTAGTACTACTACCTGCTGCTGCCGGCTTCGTCGGATCTGGACGACCATAAGTGAAGAGGCATGAAAAGCCTCCCTCATCAACAGAAGAACTAAAGGCTAGGTATTATGAGTCATGGTGGTTACATGTCGCAAATAATATGTTGAAAGGATTTCGGCTTTAAGATAAGTAACATTAAGGAGGTAAGAATGGAGGCGGGTATTTATAGGGTGTTCTTGATGATGTTGGTGAGGGAAACTACAAGCCACGTCGGATTTACCATTGGATGGGCATATATGGAGATGCCCGACCTATGGATTAGGTTATGCGTCGTCAGCTTTCACGCGTGGCCCAGGTGTGGCTCTCTGTAGGCTGTAGGCAACTGTATTCTCTTCTCCTTTCCCTGATTGATCACGTGGGAATTTACCTAAGGCGAACTGGAGGAACTGGAACAAGAACTGCCCAAGACTGCGCATACCTGTACCTAGTGTACCTTGTTAGGTACCTACACTAAGGTTTAGTGCTGCATGCACGGGCCAACATGATGAAGGCAGGTAAGTACCGGTATGTGCCTATGTAGGTACGTAGGTACCTGACTAGGATGAGAACAACATGTCACCTTGTACCGTAGCACAGGTTGGAAGGGGCCAAGACAAGAGGTAGTACCTATCTGCCTACTTCCTTACGCAAGTAAAAAGTGTCGGGCGCTCCTGATTGTGTGCCTTGTGATGCAAATAAATCTCCCACCTGCAGCCTTCAACTTTCCTCCTCTAATATCCCAAACCACCATCAAACCACAAGTGGACTGTGTCCACTCTCTAATACCTGCTTAGCCTTGCTGCAGAACCCTTTCTCCTTCTATCGCACAGCAACGACAACCACGACCACTACGACCACCACCATTAGTACCTATCACCGGTTGGCTTTTCTGGCCTGAGAGTTGGACCCTTTGCAACCTCGCAACCCAGCTACCTATTCCACCCCTGGATTTGCGATTGTGCCCTCCGATCCCGACAACGCTCCTAAGACGAGAGCTTAGCTCTACTGAACCGCTTGGACACCGTACTCGAGTGTCGACCGCTGAAGATGGCTGATATCATGGCTACGCCGGGAGGTATTTCGGATCCAGCCCTCATCAAGTACGTTGGCTTGCGACACCGCGAATCCTGAGAGGTGAATCGTCGTGGCTAACTCCAGAACTCAGGCTTGTCAACAAGCTCCAAGATGTTTTTTCCACAGTCGGTGTAAACAACCCTATCGACCTGCCTCAAATCGTTGTCGTGGGAAGTCAATCGAGTGGCAAGAGTTCCGTGCTTGAGAATATCGTCGGCCGCGACTTGTACGTTGCCCCCCTCCCCTCCCTTGACCGCCACTAGCCTCTGTCGGCCCACCTAACCTATCTCTGGAACAGCTTGCCTCGAGGATCCGGTATTGTGACGCGGCGACCTCTTGTTCTACAGCTTATCAACCGACCGGCGCAAGCAAACGGAGTTAAGGACGAAGTTGATTCCTCGACGGACAAAGCTGCCAATGCCGACGAGTGGGGAGAGTTCTTGCATGTCCCCGGCCAGAAGTTTTACGACTTTAACAAGATTCGAGATGAGATCAGTCGAGAAACAGAGGCCAAGGTTGGCCGCAACTCGGGCATCTCTCCGGCTCCCATCAACCTCAGGGTCTACTCGCCCAACGTCCTCACCCTAACGCTGGTTGACTTGCCGGGCCTGACCAAAGTGCCCGTGGGAGACCAGCCCCGTGATATCGAAAGACAGATTCGAGACATGGTCCTGAAATATATCCAGAAGTCAAATGCTATTATCTTGGCTGTTACCTCTGCCAACATTGATCTCGCCAACTCCGACGGCTTGAAGCTGGCTCGAGAGGTGGACCCCGAGGGACAGCGAACGATCGGCGTCTTGACTAAGGTGGACTTGATGGACGAGGGTACCGATGTCGTTGACATTCTGGCTGGTCGCATCATTCCGCTGCGGTTAGGCTACGTTCCTGTTGTTAACCGAGGGCAGCGGGACATCGACAACAAGAAGCCCATTGCGCATGCGCTCGAGGCCGAGAAGAACTACTTTGAGAACCACAAGGCCTACCGAAACAAAAGTTCCTATTGCGGTACCCCTTACCTGGCAAGAAAACTAAACCTGATTTTGATGATGCACATCAAGCAAACGTTGCCGGACATCAAGGCCAGAATTTCAAGCTCTTTGCAGAAGTACTCTGCCGAGCTGGAGAGTCTAGGTCCCTCAATACTGGGCAACAGCGCCAACATCGTCCTTAACGTCATTTCCGAGTTCACGACCGAATGGCGGACTGTTTTAGATGGTAATAATGGCGAGCTCTCGAGCACTGAGCTATCTGGTGGTGCCAGAATTAGCTTCGTCTTCCACGAACTATACTCTAATGGTGTGAAGGCGATCGACCCCTTTGATGTGGTGAAAGATTTGGACATCCGAACTCTCTTGTACAACTCGTCGGGTTCCTCTCCCGCCCTCTTTGTGGGGACCACTGCTTTTGAACTGATCGTCAAGGCTCAGATCAAGCGACTGGAAGAGCCCAGCTTGAAGTGTGTATCGCTTGTCTACGACGAGTTGGTGCGCATCCTTACACAGCTTCTCTCCAAGCAACTTTACCGCAGATACCCCCAACTTAAGGAGAAGGTTCACGGCACTGTCATTTCCTTCTTCAAGAAGGCCATGGAGCCTACGAACAAGCTCGTGCGGGACCTTGTAGCCATGGAGGCCTGCTACGTCAACACAGCCCATCCTGATTTCCTTAACGGCCATAGAGCGATGGCCATTGTCAACGAGCGCTACAACGGGGCGAAACCTGTCCAGGTCGACCCCAAGACTGGCAAGCCATTGCCCTCATCGGCTACTCCCGCCCGTGCCGCTAGCCCCTCTATAGATACCAACCTTGATAGCAACTCGGGCTTCTTTGGCAGCTTCTTTGCTGCCAAGAACAAGAAGAAGGCTGCGGCCATGGAAGCTCCCCCGCCTATGCTTAAAGCATCCGGAACACTTTCGGAGCGTGAGGGCATTGAGGTGGAGGTTATTAGTAAGTTTATATACATAGCTCCATTTAGCATCCCTGTTTGCTAACCACAAGGTGCAGAGCTATTGATTGCTTCATACTTCAATATTGTTAAGAGGACCATGATTGATATGGTTCCTAAGGCTATTATGTTAAATCTCGTCCAGTAAGCTAAAATTAATACTTAGAGGTTCTGATATGGTAACTAACACCTACAATAGATTCACAAAAGACGAGATGCAAAAGGAACTCCTCGAGCACATGTACCGGAGCGATACCCTCGATGATCTACTCAAGGAGAGCGACTACACCGTTCGCCGGCGAAAGGAGTGCCAGCAGATGGTGGAATCGCTCGGTAAGGCTAGCGAGATTGTCAGTCAAGTGCAGTGATCACGCCAATCGCCGTCAGATTAAACGACCCAGGCCATCTGGCCAGTTTTTTTGTAATGACCAAGGAAGGGACTTCGATCAAATATTTAGAGAGAGAAAGAGAGAAATGGCCGGTTCCCCGTACGAATGTTACGATACAATGTAGATAGCAGGAATGAGGCAGGAACGAGGTTGCACGAGTCGTTGTTTGAGTTTTCCTCTTCTTCCCCGTATACCTCCTCCTCCTTCTCCTTGACGCAATCTTTTTTTACCGGTGTCATTTTGACGAAGTACGGAAGAGGGTAAAAAGGGAGACTGTAATCGGAATGGAGGCTTTTGGTCATAAACTATCATACCCAACCACGTTTTTTTTCTTCTCTCTTCCCCCCTTTTCTACGACTACCTCTTTCCTCCCGAACCAGAACCCTGTTAGCCACCAAACCCGCCCCTACTACACCACCAGAGATGCGAATGCGAATGCCCATTACCTAGATAAGAGAAAAAATCGCAAAATCCTATGAAATCCTCTGAAAGTTCTGAAAATATTATGTTCTGCTTATTGTCATGTGATATGATCTTAGGTAGGCAGGTAGGTAACCATGAATTGACATGTCGCATGACGTTCTATATTAAGATATAGGGAGAATCATAGTTGAGGTTGGACGTGGAGGGGTTGTTTATGTGGGTAGTTTGTGAAATCTGGTATGCTATTCAGACATGCCGGCTTCTTCCATGGTGACCCTAGGCTTTGGTGTAGGTGTATACAGAGCAATATCTTTTCTGTAGAAAGACTTTATGAGTCTGCTATGCTCTCTCACATAATGTTGGGACCCCGGTGGGTGAAGCTCTCTTGTGTTCTGAAAGGAGAAGTGCGTATAGTGCAGGAGACCAGTAATTATGTAGGTATCGTATTTGTTTAGTCTCGGCATTAGATCCTGATAATAACTTTTGTAAATGAGAAATGAAATAAAAAAGCATCCAAAACACGCCGATAGGTATGTATGTAGTATGCGTCTGATATCGTCAGGGAGGCGCAGTGAAAACCAACCGCTTACCTACCTATGTAGGTTAGCCAACCCAAGCTGCCCTCCCTCCCTCCCCTTTATCCTAGGTACATCACAGCTTCGCCGTCTCCTTCGCGACCAGTCCTCCTCCCCCCTCTACGTCGTAGTCCCGGCCCCTCGCCCAGCCGAACCAGTCCCGCAACGCCTCCTCCCCGCCCTGCCCGGGGTACAGCACGCTGGGCGCGTACCCGCCGCCCGGCACGCCCTCGCCCTGGCCGCGCACGCTCGGGTCCCCCGGGTCCTCGCCGACCGCCAAGCAGGGCGTATCGCGCAGGCCGACGAGGGGCCTCTGGTCGGCGCGGGCGCGTTCGAGCTCGGCGTACTCCAGCACGGGGGTGCAGCAGGCGTCGGAGCCGTCGAAGACGGCCTCCCACTCGGCGCGGGTGCGGCTCGCGAAGGCGTCGGCGAAGGCGCGGCGCATGGCGGGCCAGCGGGCGCGGTCGTGGCGCTGCGCCTCGTCGTCCTCCCCATAGCCGCGCCCCGCGAGCCCCAGCCTCCGCACCAGCTGCGCGTAGAACCGCGGCTCCAGCGCCCCCACCGCCATGTACCCGCCGTCGCGCGTCGCGTACGTGTCGTAGAACGGCGCCCCGCCGTCGAGCAGGTTCTCGCCCCGCGGCCGGCCCCCCAGCGGCGCCGGCGACCGCAGCGAGGCTACCCGCGCGAAGCTCGCCACGTAGCTCGACCCGTCGACCATGTTCGCTTCGACCACCTGCCCGCGGCCGTGCGGGTCGCGGTGCCGCGCCAGGAGCGCGAGTAGGACTGTTAGGAAAGTCAGTATTCGGTACGCTTCTTTCTCCTTTTTATATACTCTAGACCACGGCTATGTAGAAGCAAAGGCGAGAAAAGAAAAGGGGGGAGGGGGGAAGAGAGAGAAAAGACCACGCACTCCCGTGCACCAAGGCGGCGCCCCCGCCGGCGAAATCCGCGATCAGGTTCCAGGGGGCGTGGGGGGGCTGGCCGGCGCGGCCGAGCAGGGCGAGCACGCCGGAGACGGCGAGGTAGTTGATGTCGTGGCCGGCCATGGCGGCGTAGCGGCCGTCGCGGCGGAAGCCGGCGAGGCGCGCGTAGATCAGGCGCGGCGCCCGCGCGCGCAGCGCCTCGGGCCCCAGCCCCAGGCCCTCCAGCACCCCCGGCCGGTACGGGTCGATCAGCACGTCGGCGCCCGCCGCCGCCAGCCGCCGGATCAGCGACGCGCCCGCCGCCGTCTTGAGGTCCACTGCGATCGACCGCTTGCGCCGCGCTAGCATGTCCGGCGTTGCTTCTGCTGCCGACGACGATCCCGAGGGCGCCCGGTCGATCCGCAGCACGTGCGCGCCGGCGTCGGCGAGGAGCATCCCGGCGAAGGGGCCTGGGGCCCGAGGGGTGTAAGTTTTCTATGATCCAAGGCGAGGGGGAGGGGGCAGGCGTCCGGACTTACCGGGAGCTAGGCCGGCGAATTCGAGGACGATGAGGCCCTTGAGCGGTGGGTCTCCGACCATATTGTTTGTTCTACGTCTGTGTAAGTGAAGAAGGAGGAGAGGTAGGTAGGTACCGTAGTTCAGGCCGTGTCTTTTCTTTTCTTTTTTCTTCTTATTCTTCTTACTCTACCTAATACCAAAAATAATTCAAACCTCTGAATTAAACCAACTAGGGAGGATGAATCAATCAATTAGGAGGGAGTGCTAATAATTATTGTGTAGAGGTGGCTTTCATCCCTCAGTGTAAAGTAACAATGGGAGAAAGGAGAAAGGTGGTTGATGGTCGGGTTTAATACCTAGTCTAACGTATGGACCTCGGGGAAGCTATAAATGTACACAGAAGCTCTCTAGATGTTGCAGGGATTCGTGGAGGAGCGTGCGTAGGGAGCGGGAACCGAGGCTTTGTGTGGTCCCCTCCTTTCAGTACACCGATCTGGGAACTACATATCTCCCTACATTGTAATACAGCCGCAAGATCTATACAAAATAATGGCAATATTGATTCTCAATTAGAGTACTAGTTCTATAATTGAACCAGACCAGTGAGAATATTTTTAAGTGCCAGGTATCTACCCTATATACAAATCTAGTTGGTGTGTACCTAGATATATTCATACATGGCAGGGAATAGAGACTTTCTCCCCGGGTTTATTTTGAGAACGTCAATAGAACCCTATACTAGTAGAGAGAGTGAAGCTGGACTTGAGGCTAGCAAGCCTTGTATAGTATTATATTGCTTACAGTATATGCAAAGCTTACATGCATAAGAGCCTCAAGCACCTCCTGGTAGTATATATATCTGCTCACAAGGCTTACAGAGCTTGCTGTAATGTGAAGTTTATAACGGCGAAGGTAGGCAGACTGTCAGGTACGCACTTATTTTCGTGGCATCCTGGTAGGCTGTATAGAGCGTTGGCACAGCACATAGCCTACTTTCCCGAGCCTTTCTTCTTATTAGAGGAGGGCTCCACAACCAAGCCTGCTTTGACAAAAGAGTCTCTCGCAGCTTGATTGATCAGAGCAAACCGACGAGGACCTAACTTGTGCCCACCGTACCATCGAGTCACGACAACCATGACATTCCAAAGATCCATGAGCTGCATCAGATGCAAAAGCCGGCCTCCAGCAGCAGTTTCTCCGTCGTCGTTGCAATCCTGGAAGGTGGTGTTATTAGGGCCCCTGATTCTCCAGGCTGTCATATTGTGGGTTGCGGTTCGGACTTTCTTGTCTGAAGCAAGCAGGTGCTGGAGAAATGCTTCGGCTTCTGCGGTCGACGACACGGCAGCACAGCGGGCCACGAACGTCGACCGGAGTTCAATAAAGGGATCTGACATGACCCATGGGGGTTCTTTCATACTCAATTCAATGGGAAGGACATCACTAGTGGGATGTTCCTCGTGAGCCGGGAGTGCAGAGTCTGGTTCGCCTTGGGGCTCTGAAGGTTCTGGGGCCAAGGTCTCTAACAGTCTACCTAACTCCTCGATAGCATCGAAAAGGCACACAGTGCCTGGCTGGTAAACATTCCCCAGGGCTTGACAGAAGAGGGAGAGTTCACGCGCAGCATCACCCTTTCTCCCATGCTCGCCAGTACTATTAGTACCGATCACAGTGGGCGGCTCTGCAGGATAAGCTGTGGGAAATTGGATACGCAGAGACGCGGATTCACCGGGTGGTTTCAATATGTAGACATTGTCATCACTAGACGGCATCAGACACCCATCGCCGTATATGGAGTTGATGGCTTCGATTTCATCGCGGAGTTCTTCTGACATGGCGGGGTCAGTTTTTTTCCCACCGGAGAGGACAGTCTTCGAATGTCTCCCCTAGTGTCCACCATGTGTTAATGACAGGCATATTTGGTTAGTTGGATTCGCCATGGGGTAGAAAATAATGAGAAAAGAAAAAGTGAGTGCTCATGGTTGTGAGAGTGAAAGTGAAAGTGAGAGTGGGTAGGAAAGGGGAGGGGGTTGAGCAACCATGACCTCGATCTATCATAAACGGAGATGTATCGACCCATACCGTGGATAAAATATACGGATGCAATGATTGGTCCGGGAATCTGAAACAACGCTTTAAGGCGGGTCTTGTGCGAGTATAGATATGTGCCTAGGTTTAGGTCAGGTAAGATCAAGTCATGTACATAGATAGGAGGCAGGAGGGTATGTAGGAATGGAAGGCAGGCAGTGGGTTAACTGGAGGCGATTGATGTACTTAATAATGCGGCTTCCCACTTTACAACTCAAAACGATCACGATCCCTGCAAACAGAAAGATTAAAGTTTTGCAGAACCACCTTGCATATGCTAATTTTACCGACAGAGATCCACCGAAGCCAAGCCTAGAATGCGGGAGAAGTAAGAGACCTGGAGAGAAAGCGAGAGAGAAAAAAGTTAAGACCCCACGTTGCCTCGACGCTTTGCCCCTCCAATCTTCCCTGTAAAAGAAAGCCTTCCCAAGCTCCGTCCTCCGACTGCAACAGCGATTATCTCCAGAATCCCGCCCTCGGAGCCTTGTTGAGGGTTCAAGAGTCGAGGGTTGAAACTCGAGACCAGAGACGTCCAGCTCTGCTGCCTGCTTACTTCACCATCATAGATATTCTGCCATCTAGAATCACCCCGGAATCGACGGTTACTTAGCTACATAATCTTTTTTGCTACCTATCTACTTACCTACCTACCTATTTTATCTCTCGAATCCTCCTCCACAATGGCGTCTGCTGTAGAGCAGGCCACCGCCTTCAAGAACGACGGCAACAAAGCCTTTGCTGCCCACGACTGGCTCACTGCTGTCAAGTTATATACCAAGGCTATTGAATTGAACGACAAAGAGCCAACCTATTTCACCAACCGAGCACAGGTTTGTCCCAACCCAACTTGGTACCTGACTGGCCAGACCAGGCCGAGCCATGCATCGGCGACAAATATTTGCTCGCGTGACTTACACAAACCCGTAGGCTCACATCAAGTCGGAGGCTTTTGGTTATGCCATAGCAGATGCTACCAAAGCCATAGAGCTGAATCCGAAGCTCGTCAAGGTGCGTGGTTGCCTGTATACTCGAACCGTCTTCCCCCCTCCTCGTCTGACTTGATAAACCAGGCCTACTTCCGCCGCGCCGTCGCCTATGCTGCCATCCTCAAACCCAAGGACGCCGTGAAGGACTTCAAGGAATGCGTGAAGCTCGACCCCACGAATAAAGATGCCAAGCTCAAGCTGGCCGAGTGCCAGAAGATTGTGCGCCAGCTCAATTTCTATGCTGCCATAGAGGTCGGCGACGAGCCCTCGGCTGCCGAAGGACTTGACATCGACTCCATCGCCATAGAGCCTGACTACGATGGGGTAATCATAAAGGACCAGATGACACAAGAATTCATCGATGATATGATAGAACGTTTCAAGAACGGGAAGAAGATCCACCGGAAATTCGTCTACCAGATTATCATCGCAGTCAAGAAGATCGTGTATGACGAGCCCACCATGGTCGAGATGACGATACCAGACGATATAAAACTCACCGTCTGTGGCGATACTCACGGTCAGTCCATAGTAAAGGGTCGGTCCCTTGTTTCTTGAGACTAACATTATACCAGGCCAGTACTACGATCTCATGGAGCTCTTCAGATTAAACGGACGGCCATCGGACAAGCACTACTACCTGTTCAACGGCGACTTTGTGGATCGAGGTTCATGGTCGACCGAGATCGCTCTGCTACTATATGCCTACAAGTGGCTGCGCCCCCATGGCTTTTTCTTGAACCGGGGTAACCATGAAACCGACGACATGAACAAGGTCTATGGATTTGAGGGAGAGTGCAAAGCCAAGTACAACGACCGGTGAGTTTAATTCGTGGCTTTAAGGTGATCCCCCATGTACTGACCAAGATAAAGCGTCTTCAAACTCTTCTCCGAGAGTTTCTCGGCATTGCCCCTAGCGACACTCATTGGCTCCAAATACCTCGTTCTACATGGTGGCCTATTCTCGGACGACAACATAACACTTGACGACATCCGGAAGCTCAACAGACATGCCCAGAGACAGCCGGGCCAGTCTGGTCTGATGATGGAGATGCTATGGACAGATCCTCAGACAGCCCCTGGACGGGGCCCCAGCAAGCGAGGTGTAGGGATGCAGTTCGGACCCGATGTGACCAAGAGATTCTGCGACAAGAACGGTCTAGAGGCTATAATCCGAAGCCACGAAGTTCGCATGGATGGCTATGAGGAAGAGCACGATGGAAAGTGCATCACAGGTAGGCTGCTCATCCCCATTCCCAGGGCCACCACGCTAACTCGGGTACAGTGTTCTCAGCACCCAAGTACTGCGACCAGACGGAGAACAGGGGAGCCTACATCAACATCGGACCTGACTACAAGCTCAGCTTCCACCAGTTTGATGCTGTCCCTCATCCTCCGATCCGGCCCATGGTAAGTTCTCTCGGCACGGGCTATAATAGTCTTCGTATTAGCTAACTGGCACACAGGCCTACGCCAACAACTCCCTTATGTCCATGATGTAAACGATGATTCGAATCCTGGATGTGGTATGTGATCTGGAATGGGTTTATGGAATGGGTATTCTTGCATATATGACGATCTCTCATCGTCATGGAAGCATTGGCGTTCCGGGGACCACGTGAGAGGCAAGGGAGATGTATAGTAGCATACCTGCGATGTCAAAAATTAGGGGCCTTTGAACCGTGCCATGATTCTTTCATGACGAAGGCTGTTTCTTTCCCTTTGGATCCCATCACCAGTGTCGACTAGAACCATAGTTGTTGCTCTCCTTCACGCCCCACAAGAGCGCCTAACCAGTCTGAACACCCCTTTATTCTGAGGGACAAGCGAACACCGTCCTGCATAGTACCCTGCCACGCCGTAATAGCGGCCGAAAAGCCGCCAAGGTCATCTCGTGGCAGACGTAGCCAGCAGCTGTGCCCGGAAACCTTGAGAATATCCAGGGGAACGGCCATACCCGTGGCGCCCAGGAACTGCCTCAGGGCGGCGGTACAGTAGGAACGGACCTGCAGAGCGTCGAGCTCTATGCTCTCGGGCCCCTCGTTACTGAAGACCTCCAGATGCGCATAGGCGTAAGGGGGCACCTTGATGGTGCAAGTAGCGAGCTCATGGGCTTTCTTGGCCTTGGGAGAAGGGTCCGGGGCCGTGCCGGTCATGGCCACGTCGGCGGTCTCTTCGGTCATGATTATTTGTTGTCTTGATTATTTATTTGCATCTGTTTAATTTAGAACTTTTTGGTAGTGGCAGTAGCAGTGGAAGTGGTATTGGTAATGGTTTGGGGATATCAATCATCATACGATGGTTGCAAGATGTTTTATAAGGGGGGAGAGTCTCGGGTCTTGAAGAAACTTGTAAATGAAAGAAGATATGACTTTAAAGGGTTTGTCACAAAGGGGAGTGAATTCTGCGGGTGCTCCACTGGAAAGCGTAATTAAGCGCATAAACCTATAACTATTTATTACATATACATCTCAACGTTAATTGCATGTTAATGTATATGCTATCGATAACCCCAAGCGTGGATCGCAGTAGCCATTCCGACAAAGGTTCACGCTCACTTTCAACTAGCTTAGAAGCTCTCTCTCTCTCTTTTCTCTTCCCTCTTCTCTATCTCACTCCTCCAGCCATTCCTCTCCACCACAACTAACCAACCAATCAATCACGACAAATATCCACGAAGACGCACCCGACGCGACTACAGGCTTTTGATAGCCACCCCTAAGACTTCCAGTCTTCTATACACGACTAAATACGTCCGAATACTAGCTGTTCCTAGCTACGAAACAATGGCCGACAACTTCGTTCCCCCCGGCCAGCAGCGCTACACCCGCGCCTGCATGGTGTGTTCGATCGTCATGACACAGGCTGTAAGTCCTACCTACGCTCCTGTTCCTATACACAGAGAGGCGTCTTCTTTTGCTCGGACTCGTAACTAGCTAGCTCTCAGCCTTGTCCGAACCAGTCCCCCCAAGCTTCACACACACACACACAGCTAACACCTGTCTTCTCTCTTCTCCAAATAAAGCGCTTCCGATCCGAGGGCTGCCCGAACTGCCCGTTCCTGGACCTTAAGGGCTCTCCCGAGGCGATCGAGTCGTGTACGTCGGGCGTGTATGAGGGGCTCATGACCATCGCCGACCCCAAGAAGTCATGGGTCGCCAAGTGGCAGCGGATCGACGGCTTCGTGCAGGGTGTGTATGCCATGAAGGTGTCGGGGTCGCTGCCCGAGGACGTGAAGGCCGCCATGGAGGACGAGGGGCACGTGTACATCCCGTGAGTTTTTTCTTCTCTCTCTCTCTCTCTCTCTCTTCCTATTTCCTTCCGAGATATGTATGGCATGACGGGTGTATTTGGGAAGGGGTGGGGGCTAACGCGCATGCTTGTGTAGACGCGATGGAAGCGCCGTGGAGCAGGACTAGATAGCCATCTCCATCGCCGACGACTAGAGCATCCCTATTCCTACCACCACCACCACCACTACTACTACTACCGCTACTACACCGGCTCTGATTCGCAATCGACACCCGGCGGAGTACTTGTGCCGGAGAAAGCTCCACTGAAGGGACATAACAGGTAGCTACAGGAAAGCAGGCTATCTGTGCCTCGGTATTTTTGTTTTCCCTCTTGCCTCTTCCCGCTTCTCTATCTTACCGAAATGCATGGCATAAAGGCGTATCACGGAAGGATGTCTTGGTTTTCTTTTCTTTTTCTTCTTTTTCCTTCTTCACGCGAAGACACGGGCATATTGGAATATATGAGGGGCGTTTTGCGATCGATACCCACGTGAAGAATCAAAATCAGAATACCAAAAAATGTGCTACGGGAAAAAAAATAAAGGGGAAGGCCAGGGGTAATGATAGATGAAGATTGGACATGGGATTTAAAGGGGGGAGGTTGCTGTATTCGAGAATCCTTTTCTTGTGCCGTTCTTCGTAGCAGAGATAGAGAAAGACTAATTACTTAATTCCCTTTTAGGTCTTTCTTTCTTTTCTTCTCTCTTTTTTTTTCAGGTGTCAGGAAATCATTACGTTGGTTAAGAACGTATTACTATGCTCCTCGTCCCCATGGTTCGTTTCTTTACCTCCCCTAGGCCTGAAGTCGTCGGCTGACTTGACTAAGATGAGTACTCTTAGCACAATACTCAAGTCACAGTGTGCAAAGAAAAGAAGAAGAACCCCCCTCCCAATATTGGAGATAACGGAGGAAAAGAACCTTGAGACGCCTTAGTTGACTCTGATTTATAGTCACTCACTACATATTGATACTGCACAGGTTAGGTTAGGATAGGTAAAGTGGTTATTAAAAAAAGAATTATCTAGGTACAAATTGATATGTTTTTTTTTTCATTAAAAGAGAAGGAAAAGGAAAAGAAAAAAAGGACAGAAGCTATCCATCCTGTCATTACAACACTATACCATGTATATGTATGTATGTATGTGTGCGTGTGCTTATACTTTCTTTCTTTTCTTTTTTTTTCATCCAGGCTTTTTATTTCGGTTTAACTGACCGACCGACCGAACGCGCAGGCGATATGGATGATGAGTTGAGTTCAGAAGAACCCCCGCCGCCGCATCTCGACGTCCTCGTCCTCGGGGTTGGGGTTGGGGTTGGGATCTTCCTTCTGTTCGGCGGAGCGGTAGTATGAGGCGACGGCGTCGGCCTTGCGCCGCTCGTTCTCCCACGCGCTCAGGCGCTCGGCTCGCACGTAGCAGTCGATTATACTGGCGATCTCTTGGTAGAGGTCTTCTGATAGGGTTGTGGGGGTGGTTGGGGTTGGGGAAGGGGGGGCTGGGGGGGCAGAGGGAGGAGGAGCAGCGTGGTGTGGATGTGGATGTGGGCGCGGCGAAGAAGGCCGCTGCTGCTGCTGCCGTGGGGAGGAGGATGCGGGTGCGGGTGTGGGTGCGGGTGCGGAGGGTTGGAAGGTCTTGGGTTCTAGTAATATGGGGCCCGGCGACTTGGGAGTAGAGAACCTCGTCCCTGACGACGACGACGAATACGCCGCGAGCTGGAACCCGATGTGGCTACTACTGCTGCTGGTGGTAGCGGAAGACAGTAGCAGCTGCTGCAGCGACGAGCTCGAGGTCGAGGTGGATACCGATACTGGCGGAGGTGGAGGCGGTTGGTACGTCGGCGGAGGTGCTGCTGCCCCCGTCTCGGCTCGGAGGCCGAGAGCGTGCGCTCTCTGCTGCGCGAGGCGCTTGCTTCGGGCCCGGCCGGGGGGCGCGGGCTGGAGCTTGAAATCCCCACCGTTGCCGCCGCCGGAGTTGAACCGGCTCGAGAGGTTGCCGTGGTGCGCGGTCCGGCTCACGTCCGTTCGTCGGATATTACTGCTGTTGTTGTTACTGCTGCTACTACTACCGCCGCGCGGGTGGACAGGCGTCAGGCGTCGCTGGATCAGGATCTCTAGATCGTCACCGTCGTCGTCATCGCGGCTGCCGTAGAACGTGCTCGCCCGAGGCTGCAGCTCCCGCCGGCACCCCGAGCACAGGTTGTGCTTCAGGTCGTCGGTCGCCGTCAGCGGCGCGTAGCAGCCCGGCAGGGGGCACGTGGGATGTCGCGCCTTCGGTCCGGAGCGCGGGTACGAGGCGTTGCTGGTGGTGGGCGGTAGCAGGAGGAAGGACTGCCGGGTCGAGCTGTAGTTGCTGCTGTTGCGGCGGAGCCGCTCCATGTTATCGTTGTCGTCGTTCTCGGCGGCGGTGGGTGTCGGGGGGCCGGCCGAGTCAAGGGACGAAGAGGTGGAGGAGTTATCGAGCGCCAGTCTGGGGGCGAGAGGCGACGCCGCGCAGTGCCTGGGAGATGCGCGGTGGGCCTGAGCTGCTGCGTTTGCGTCGGCGTACAGCCAGGTCCTCGAGTCGCGCGTCGCCCTCTTGTGGTGCGCCCCCCGCGTCGCACGAGTGTGAGTCTGCGGCACCCCCCCGCGCGCACCCGCGGCAGAGCTGCGCCGGCGTCGTGTCTTATTGTCGTTGTTACGGCTGTGCGACGATGGCCGGTTCCCGCCATCGTCCCTCCCGTGCTCGTTGTCGTCATCATCGTCAAGCCCTGGGTTTCGCTGCGCCGCAGCCAGGTAGACGGGGGCGGTAAAGGGCTGCAGGAGCGAAAGAGACCGCGGGTCATTGTCGTCGTCGTCTCCCGGGTTCGGCGCGGGCGCGGACACGGGCATCTCGTGATATTGTACTACCGGCTCGGGGTGGAAGGCTACCTTGATGGTCATGGCGCCGGGCGACACGGGCGAGGCCGACCACGCCGCTTCGTCGCTCCACTCTCCCCTCATGCCGGAAGCCAGACGGCCGCCCACGCCCAAGCCGCCGGGGCTGGCATGCTGCCACTCGGTCCTCCTGAACACGGGCGACGCGGACGACAGGTTCTCCCTGCTGCCCTTGGGGCTGCTGGAAGAGTAGCTGAAATTGGGCATGCCGAAGTCCATGTCCATGTCCATGTCCACGTCCACGTCGGTCCGGAGGCCGAGGCCCCTCGGCCGCGACGCACCCGCGCTGCTGCTGTTGCTGCTGTGGATAGCCGGGGGCATGTTCCTGCGGGCGGCCACGGCGGCGGCGCGGACCCGCCTCTCCGCGTTGCGCTCCTGCATGTGCACGAGGTCGGCGCGGTACCCGTCCTCGCCCTTGCGCAGATCCGGCCGCGTCCGCTTGTCCACCAGCGGCCGGTCCGGGTGGTGCGTCACCTGGTACCGGGCGACCCAGTTCTCCTTGTCCTCGCCGATGGCGCCGAGACGGGGATACTTGGCCTTCCGGTCGCTACTGCCGCTAGTGGTGGTGATGGTGTCGGTTGGTCGTCCTTCTTGCTGCTGATGCTGGTTCTTCTTCTGGAAGGTGCTTAGCATGCGAGAGATGACGCCCCCGGTGTTACCTGCTTTTACATGGCTGCTGGTGCTGGTACTGGTGCTTCTACTCACGTTGCTCGTCTTGCTGATCCGGCTTCTGGCGCTACCGGCGCTCCGCCCAGACCCCGTGCTCGTGTGCCTCGAATGTGACATATATATATCGCTCTCGGGCGTGCTCGGTTACGTGGGGTCCTTTTGGGGTTCTCGTGTGTTAGTCGTGCGTGTCCACGGAATTGGTTGGTGTTTTTTTTTAATAAAAAAGGGGGTATTTAATTACGTCTAGGTATATATGTTTTTTTTGTTTTGTTTTGGGGGGGTGTTTCTGTTGTTGGGTTCTATGCGACTGGGTACGGCGTTACAGTAGAAATGAAAAGGGGGGGGGGGAAATCGGGTTCTCGTGATAAGTCTTATCTCAGTCGATGAGAGTTTGAAGATTACAAGTAAAAGAAGAAGAAAAAAAGCATCAAGCTTGTTAGTAGAAATCAAGATTAGGTTGGATTGAAGAATAAAGAAAAATGATCTAGGTTAAGGTTAGGAAACTGTAGTCGTGCCTTAAAGTCAAAACACACATAGAAAATGTCGGTCTGAATCAGAAAGAAGGAGGGGGGGGAGGAGGGGAGGAATCACCCGGGATAGAAGGAATACGGGGGGACAGAAGGGGGAACGTCATGCTGATAAAGGTCGTCTGTTAGAAACAGCTCCTTTGGACGAGAAACATCGCCTTTGAGTGTGTGTGAGCACTCTGATCTTTGATCCTCATATTTATCGATCTCTTTCACCTAAGCGTCATAGGGACTATCGCGCAAATATAGAAAAATAGCATTGTTATTTTTCATATGAATGGTTTTGCTTTTAGGGTCAGTGGTGGCACTTTCTTGTCTTTCCTTTTTGTCGCTTGGAACCAAAGCATTGTGCACAGGACATTGGAAACTTGGGAGGCAATAATATATAGCAGTTTTCTATATCTAGGTCATGGACAAAGAGAACCGTCGATCGAGCTAGGGGCGTGTGCTCGCTGATCCTCAGTCATTCTGATAAAGAAAGGGGCATCATTACATTAAGATCTTGGGTTTAGTACGCTTGGCTTGACCATATCCCTTTGTTTTGCTTTGGCGCGGATTGTTGGTGTCGGTGTTGGTGTTGGCTTTGGCTCGAAAAGAAAAGGGTGAAGGGTAAGCGGCCTGAGAAAGGATGCGCAGCAACACATGTCTTGAGAAAAGAGTTATTTGAGTTGGGGTTCAAAGCTAATAATAAATAGAATTACTATAAAAATCCGATTACTTATAATAGGGAGTTGAGCCCACGTGTATTTTGTAATATGTTGTGTTGGACAGACAGACAAGTGATGTGTTTGTGTCATGTGCTATAATATTCTATACTCATGTCTACAACCGGCGTCACATCCAGTTAATCCCACTAATTCGGACTTTCCAGGTGTTACCATTCTTTACCAAATTCGGTATGAATATCAGAATTACCAGATGCAAGTCGGAACCAACGATGTAGTGCTTGTTATAAGATTCTACAACTCTTAAAACATGTAGACTTTGGAGCTATCAGGGGTATCAGTTGGCCTTTCTATACCGACCTCTCCGCCCTTGAATAGATCAGGGATCCTATAATCACAGCTGAGTCTTCATTTGTAAGAATGCAGATGCTAGGAATTATTCTAACGCACATATGTTTGTGCTTTGAGCAAGTTGCCTTATCATTTTTCTACTATGAGCCATCTAGTCGGCAGGTCAGTAGCCAGATTCCTAGCCAAAAAAAATCCTTTGTCTCCATTCCTGTATTTTTTAAACCCTGCCATGACCACTTCTGGTGCTTCTTTCGTCATAGATCATATGCTCACCGTAACCGTCATATTATTGCTTAGGACCAACAGTACCGGTGGCAGTTCGTGGCATAGCACCTCGATATCTGACAGGTACCTGAGGCTTGCCTCCGCGCTCTTGCACGTCCCCTCCTCCGGGACCGGCAGCGTTGTCAGGAGGACGGCCGAGTCACCACTGTTCTGCCGCATCAGCTCGTTGATGATTAGATGCTGCGCGCGGCTAGGTAGGTCGTTGAACGAGAGTGGTAGGCTCTGGGTCGAGAACACCGACCGTGCTTCCTCGTCTACCTGAGAGCCCATGCGATAAGAGACAAGCAGCTCAGGGATACTAACGCTGAGATCAGATGGCTCTTCTGAGTTTCTACGAGACTTGAGTAGCGGTTGGGATTCCCGGTTCTTCATCTCGGCAAACATAAGACGTGGCTCAGCGCCGTCCTCGGCCATGACCTTAGTTTCAGGGGTCGGGTTACTGGTGAACCGGGTTGCTGATGTATGCCGCGAGAGCATAGGCCTGATAGGAGTTTTAGGGGTAGCAGGCGGATGGACACTACTGCTTGGACTAGTGTCGGGGACAACACACTTGAGTTTGTCTTGGGTATTCGCTCGCCGTGGTTCTTGCGTACCTGGCACTGGAGTTGAAGAGACTGTACCATAGCTCGTTCGCCTCGGGGCCGCGGAACGGATAAAACTTTTGGTGTTTACTGGATCTGGTTTTCTCGGGGGCGACATTTGATGCATCAGGCTCCCCTGGCTTAGTCTCCGGCGGACGAATATGGGTGCATCTGGCTTTCTGGATGAATTTGGCCCCTCTGCATCACCTAACTCACTCTCAACATAGTTAAATTCGCCATCAGAGGATGACATAGAACTATCATCTTCGCTCGGTAGATCTGCCTGCGTATCGTATTCGTCGTTCAACGCAGTAGAATCGAGATGATGGGTGTGAATACCGAAGTTTCCGCCTAGCTTCGCAACAGCAGATACTGTCGGGTTTTTAGATAGATCTAAGAAGTCATGCTTGCTCAACCGCCCCGGTAATTCGTGTTCATCCCCTGATTTGGGACCTGAGCTTCGGCGTCTAGAAGCACCAAGAACCTCCTCCAAAGAGGCCAATTCTTGCGAACGAGACATTTCGCGGGCATCGCTCCTCAGTCGCTGTAAATCTTGCCACCAATCGTCGTATTTAAGAGTGTCATTGACGAACCGCGTAGCATCGGAGCCATGAGCATCGCCGTTAATAATAGCATTATAAGCCTGCAGCTCCCCTGAAGCTAGCCAGAAAACGTGAATCTTTGCCTCGATTCTCAATTTCTCTAATAGTGCTTTTAATCTCTCCTCCTCTCCACGAACCTCGCTCTCGTATTCCACAAATACAAGTACTCGAAGTTGATAAGCCTTCCTCCACGCCGGGACGCTATGGATAATGTACCCTAATTGGAGAATGAGTGTATCTTGATTGGAAATTAGCTATTTCTGGTTTTATAAACAATGAGAGCAATGTAGGACGGTAAGAGCATTCGGATCGAGTGTCCTGGTGAGATAATGATTATAGCAACACAAATTGTAAACCATAATCATACCTCCTAGGCACGGTAAATAATTTTTGGTACGACTTTACTGAAAAAATAACTTACAGGTGTCAAAATTAGTAGTTAGTACACTTTGATCCCCGGATGTGATCTCAGCTGACATCTGAATTGGCCATAGGTCAATGTATTTCTTGGTGTTTCTTGTCCCATCGTGTCGTGGAGTCTCCAGAAACTGAAACCCTTTACCAACAGCGACATTGAGGCGATTCCGTAGTGCAAGGTCTTCTAATATTGTTAAATAACTTGTGACCGACATCATGTCCTCTGTCCTAATTGTATCGGTTGGCAGGAACCCTTCCAGGAGACGAGAAGACGTATCGCCACGACGCCTCCTGGGAGCTTTCCCTCCCTTGATTGGTAATGACGCTCCTAAGGGCGATGCAGGAATTTCGGGAATTCGAACGAGAGGCTGTGACCTTCTCAAGTCATCCATGTTGTAGAACCCGAGGACTGCTATGTTAGGACGCATGCCACCCAAGCCAGCCGAAAGGATGAGATTCCGCACACCCCACTCGATGCTCGGCGACATGGTAAGTTGAACGAATGCTTTTATCCTCGAAAATTCGGTGATATACCGCGTCCATGCCGACTGTTGTAATTTGGCTTCGTGGATACCGGAGTTGAAATCATCTGTAATTATGACATGGCCTAATATGTAAAGGGACCCCTTTTTCATAGAGTTACAAAACTGTATCAATCTTGTGTTATGCCGAGGATCGTTCACTAGTAGTATGATCTGAGGTCGCCAAAATTTGATATGTTCTGGTCTGAGTCGTAGTAAGTACTTCCGCACCTGGTGATAAATCAGATTTTGAGATACATCTCCCCAATGTTTCGGTGGGCTTAGATAATGGATTAGGAGAAAGAGAAATATGAGTAAGCAGATAGCTGAAGCGGCGTAGGTTTCGTCTATGAAGAACATGGCAGCAGCTGAGAGAATACTCCCAGCGAAAGCCGTATGCCAACTAAAAAACTTGAAGGCTGGACGAAAATTAGGGGCTGATCCTATCTTCAGAAGAAAGCAGGCTAAATTCATGACAAAAAAGGTCATCTGTTTTCTATTAGCCCAATATGCATTTCATGGCCTGATAGTGTTTCTACTCACCTGATAACCCATTGCTATAAGGGTTGCAATTTGATTCAAGTTAGAAAATAGTGCTAGCTGGGCAATAGCATAAGTAACCAGGACTGCGGCTACGGGTACATCTCCACGCTTCGTTCCTCGTCCCAGTATAACAAGCCCCGGGAGTATCTTGTCTCGGCTCAAGGCTTGAAGGAGTTTGGCGGCACCGACAATTCCCATCAAAGCTGAGAAGAACGTCGTTGCGCACTCTCCCGCAAGGACTAAAGGGGGCCAGATACTTGTTGTCGAGACGATGTTTGTATGCACAATGAATGAAGAATGGGTGATGCTTCCCGCCATCGATAAGATCACCAGTAAGTAGAGAACCAGCGTCGTAATCATTGCCCACAGAGTTCCTTTCGGGATGGAGTGGTTAGGCTTTTTCAAGTCCCCTGACATTGACGCGCCCGCAAAGATACCAGAGGTGCAACTAAATAAGATACCAAATAACTCCCTAAACGTGTCTACGCCATTATATTTAGGGCCAGAAGTGTGCGGTAAGAGGTTAGATTGCATAGTCTCGAAACTCAAACCCGTAAACTCAACGCCAATATCATCATTTTTGAATGGATGCCTCGCTATGGCGGATAAGGGGATGCTCAGCGTAGCTATCACAAGAATGACGAGGAGACCATTGCTAGCCCGAACGAAAAGAGCACTTCCAGCGAGACTGAGAGCGGTGCAAACAAGGAGAGCACAGGTCTGCATGCCGTAGCCTTCCCAGTACCCATGGGGTACCGAGTCGATATTGAGCTTGAAGCAGTCGATGAGACCAACGACATTGAGAGACGTATTGAGGACTTGAGAGAGATAGAACAGAATGCCAATGGAGCCCCCAAACTCGGGACCCAAAGACCTGGAAATTAGGTAGTACGCACCTCCACCCTTCACTTCCCCGTTGGAAGCAATGGCAGACAGAGAGAGGACGGTAGCAAGATCAACAAGATACGCAACAAGCAGCAGTCCTATTGAGACAGGTTAGGGTCACGACACTTCAGCAATATGCGCGGGAGACGGGGTCGAGTTACCAAGCGTGCCAAGTAGGCCGATACGGCCCAAGATGGAGCCAAAACGGAGGAACATGAGAATAGAAGCAATATTGAGGACACTAGGAACAAAGACACCAGACACAGCACCCAGCTTTGCTCTCCTGCTCGGGGCTGCTGAGCCTGGGACTTGGTCGCCTCTAGATTCTGGCGCCATATTGCCAGGCTGTAAAGCGACTAGGCACTCGTTACTGGTTCCGAGTGAGAAGCGTCAAGGGCCAGGTGGAATGAGAGAGAAGAAAAGACGGTAGACACTAAGAGATGAGAAACGACAAGGAGCATCCCTATCTACTGTATGTCTTGCCCCGAACCCCTGGGAAGGGAAGGAAAGGGGGGGAGGGGGGGGGGAGAAAAGGATGCCGATGCTGGGCGATTCGAGTTCAATTCTATACAATACCTGATTGATACCTCAGATCAGGTTTCTGGACTGAGGTGTTACCATGAAGTGCAGATCACGAACAGAGCCGAACTGAATTGGCGCTATTCGCGGCGGTGGCAAGGTTAGGTAAATATCGGTGGGTGCTAAAACAGCGGGTGGCCTTAGAGCTGAGTTGCGCCGGCATCCCTGATGCGAACTGCATTGGCGTGCTTCTTCTTCTCTAATGAAGCTTGATGTCAGATTTCAGGGTGAGGAGACAAGGAGAATACCTTGAGCTTGAACCATCTCGTTTTTGAATTATTGATACTGACAAGATCGACTGGACTTGACTGATATGATACTACTAACTAGCCTAACTTTAGGTATTAGCGAGCGATGAGAACAATTACCTAAGTTAGTAGGTTAGCTATATGTTGATCCTCTATTCCCGTCAACAAAACCTGTACAGTTACATCATATCGAGCTTGGCCTGATCTGTTAGTATGCATTTACCTAAGTTAGGTATGTAGGTAAGTTGGTCATCCTGTTCAAATTCAAACCCCCCTTGTAGGCCATCAGTCATCACATTACCCGGACAGCCGGATATAGTAGGGATGGCCCCAACCTAGGTTCAATTTGAACGAGAGTCGCATTTTGCTCTTGAATTTGAATAATAATAATTGAGTGGTAGTGTAATAGTAGGTAGTAATCCTAGTAGGTAAGTAGGGTATTGATAATTGCGATGAAATTTAATACACACAAAAAAATAAAAAGAGGAAGATGAACATCAAATAGCTTACACAGCATCTCAAGCTTTGTATATAATTTAAGGGTCCTTGGGTAGTACACTAGTAAGTACATTAAGTAGGTACGTACCTAAACTATGTCATCTGACAGTACAGTCCACCATGTTTATAGAGGTGGAAAGAGTAACTGGTAAGACACCGTATGCGCCTTACAGTGCTATCTTCTTCATCAAATACACCGTGTGCACATGCTGGGTAAGGTAATACCGGCAATAGACACACAGTGCTCGATGCACTGATCAGCTGCCTGACTCGACTCGGCCGAGCACACTCTTCGCTCACTGACCAACTTATCACGAGGTCTTCTCCCCATTCCCAACCAGGACTATCATCGACTTTTGCGGTGTCTTCTCACCAATCACCTCGGGATCTGGCTCTCACCACGGCCTCTGACCACCTTCACCCTCCTCCTGCTGGTATGTTTTGGATTCATCACATTCCCTCCCTCCCCCCTCTCCTTGTCCTTGTCGTGGCTGCGTCTGTGTCCCGTATTTAATTCGAATTACCTATATGTATTGCATGGCCGTAATTGGAGAGCTGACTGACCATTCACCCATTCTTTGCCTGTCTATCTGCTAGGCCACGGAGTAAACCCGACTTTCCCGTGCCGTGTATAGGACCTGACCCGACCTGACCTGTCGCTGGCCCTTTTCTCACCTATATCCGACCATCGCCGTCCTTCCCAGTACTACTACCATCACAACCCCCCTAGTCGAAGCGGCACAATGGCAGATTCCAACCGGGAAAGGAGCACAACACCACAGCCTGGAGTTCCTTCAGGCATGGCCATATCCTCATCTCCCGGTTCCTTTCGGGGTCGAAACCTGGGCTCGTCCGTCCCGCGTGCTGACGCGACTGCTCGCCTAGCCTCGCCCATACCTTCGCAGGCTCTAGGCACATCGCCGTCGCAGAGAGCATCGTCGCCTGCTCGGGGAGATAAGGGGAAAGGAGAGGATTTCGGCCCCCTTGCCGGCGCAGGCCAGAGCTCATCAGGCCCAGGCATCTCCGCTTTGGCTGCAGCCTTGTCCAACTCCGTTGGCACGACGCCGCCGCGGTTTGGCACGCCCCCCATACGGCCTGCATCCCCAGCCGCGACAGGATCCCTCCAACAGACCTCGGTAACCCCGACAAACTATGGTTCATTCGAGGCAAGGTCGAGACATTTGCAGGCTGGCAACACCGGAGCTTACGAAGACCCCGAAATTGTGAAGCGCCATTTAGTCCGACCCTCCGATACCGATTCTATAACAGGTTCCCATAATGGCGATAGGGCGAAAGGTAAACAAGTCGCCGGTCCTGGTGAGCCAGATGACGACGAATTTTCTAGTCTGAAGCTGCAAGGAGGAGATGTCACGCGCCAGATCTACAGGTGGACCGAGGAAGCGGATAGCCGCAGTCGGACACAGCGCAGCAAGAGCTTTAGCATTGACCGTGGGGAGCCAGAGAACGAGGTATTGGATATTAACTCCATCAAAATACCAGGTGGGTTCCGAAGGAACTATCTGAGAAGAGCTGCCGGGAGCCCTGTTATGGATCCCCGGGGAGTTGAGGCTGGTCAAAGCAGTCGCCGAGGCCGGCACGAACCCCAACTCTTCACGAGTAGTTTTCTGGAATTCTTGTCTATATACGGGCATTTTGCTGGTGAAGAGCTCGAGGAAGATGACGAGGTCCTCCAGCCGGGCGAGTACTTCTCCTCTGGGGAGGACTCGGATTACTACGACAGCGAAGATGACAGGGAACCAATGGAAGATAGTGCCTTGTTGACACCCTCGAAGCGTAAGAGAAGACGGAAGACCCGAGGTGGCAGCGGCACGAACACCCCGTTCAACGCAGCCCTACTATTGCTCAAGTCCTTTGTGGGCACAGGTGTATTGTTCTTGCCTCGCGCTTACCTCAATGGCGGCATGGTCTTTAGTAACGCCATCCTCGTGTTCGTCGCCGCGCTAAGTTACTATTGCTTCGTTCTCTTGGTCACTACGCGGCTAAGGGTGGAAGGGTCATTTGGTGATATTGGCGGGATCTTATACGGCGAGTGGATGCGAAAGTTGATTCTCATCTCGATCGTGGTCAGCCAGATTGGATTTGTGGCTGCATATGTTGTCTTCACTGCGGAGAATCTACAAGCGTTCATCCTTGCCGTGTCGGATTGCTCTACATATGTCAATATCTCTTGGTTGATCTTCATGCAGATGCTCATTTTCCTGCCGCTTTCTCTTTTCCGAGATATCGGTAAACTTGGTTTCACGGCTTTGATCGCAGATGCTTTCATCGTGATCGGTCTGGCCTATCTATTCTACTACGACGTCCTCACCTTGAGCACCAATGGCCTTGCGGACATTATTCTATTTAACCAGAAGGATTGGACGCTCTTTATCGGCACGGCTATATTCACCTTTGAGGGTATTGGCCTCATCATCCCGATCCAGGAGTCTATGAAGTCGCCGGCCAAATTCCCCAAGGTCATGTTCTACGTGATGATTATTATTTCGGTTCTCTTCATCACCATGGGCGCGGTATCCTACGCCGCCTACGGCTCGAAGACCGAGACGGTCGTTCTCCTCAACTTGCCCCAGGACAACAAGCTTGTCAACGGGGTCCAGTTCCTATACTCGCTAGCTATTCTCCTATCAACACCCCTGCAGATTTTCCCGGCCATTCGAATCATGGAGAATGGGCTCTTCACAAGGAGTGGCAAATACAACCCATACATCAAATGGCAGAAGAACGTGTTCCGATTTTTCGTTGTCATCCTCTGCGCCCTTGTTGCTTGGGGAGGCGCTGATAATTTGGACAAGTTTGTGGCCCTCGTTGGAAATTTCGCCTGCATTCCTCTAGTATTTATCTACCCAGTAAGTTTGCCTTTGACATCAGAGACCTAAAGGAAAAGACGTGGCGCACAGAGATGCTAATACTCGTAATAGCCGATGCTTCACTACAGGGGAGTGGCGAGGACTAGAGCCAGGAAGATGTCCGATATTGGACTTTGCATATTTGGGTTCTTGGCTATGGCATACACGACCAGCTTAACGGTGATCTCGTGGGCCAGTGGCCCCTCGGGGCCTCCCCTACCGAAATATTGCGATACTAACAAGTTGTGAGAGATGTGATAGCGTGCGGTTGCTCTTGGACTGTATAATAATTGCATCAGCGGCATGGGCATAAGTATACAAATAGACCGATATCAAATGGAATAGGCTTTGCGTAGGATGGGTAGTAGATTGTGCCAAAGTCAAAGTCAGTTGTAATCAAGATGGGTTCAGGGTGTGTGGCAAATGGGTTGGTTCAAATGGGTTGGTTACCTGGCAGTTGGTTAATGTTGTAAATCACTTTGTTTTGTTTCAATGTTGGTACCTATTTCAAAATTTAGACCATCTAGCGTCCTTAAGGAAATCAATTGAATGAGAAGAAATTGCTCAACATTGGTTCCATTGTTACTATCTATGATCAAATGGACTTGAAGGTGTCGAAAGGGGAAGCTTACTATAGTACTTATAAGGCACTCAAGCTGCACTTACTGCATCTATAAGCTCCCAGTCTAGGTTCCACATACTGTATTTTGTATGGTGGGGCCGGGGTTTAACCGCGCTAGCAAGTATTCAATGTCTTTAACCAACCTTGTCAGCTTTGCAGTTAACCTAGTGAACTCATTCCATTCATCACTCCCATACCTTCTTCTCACACACCGATTTGGATACAAAGGTAGCCATCAACCTTGCTTTATTTATAGTTCTATAGCGACTCAACATACGAAATATACACGGCGTGTATCTCAAAGTCGACAGCCTTTGCCATCATCAGTTATTATCTCGACGTTACCGTTTCTTTGGCAATAATCTGCCCAACTTGCTACCTTTGCTACCCACGACTTTGCTAATTTACCCTTGTAAGCGGCTCAAGAACAGAGCAAGATGAACGCCCCTGACAGGTAGGTAACTGACTGCTTAACCTATTCCCTACTCCACCCTTGCCTTATGTTGCCTTTCCCTCTCTTTCATTTCACTCTATATCATCAGGCTGTGATAATCGTCATGGCGACCCTGTTCCAAGAGAGCTGTATCAAAAAGTACAGGTGTTTGCGTGCGTTGCTGTGGGTGTTGCTTGGTGAGAGCCTTGGAGACAAGGGGTAGAACTACGGACCCAGAACAACACAGGTGCTGTTGCTATACAGCAACAGGAAGGCGCGGAGGATGTCGGTGATAGTAGCTATTGCTGGAAGGAGGTCTACTTCCACGTACTTGCTACTCTGTGCAAACCCATCGCTTTCTCCCCCCCCTCTCTTTCCTTGTCCCTTTCCGCCATACCCAAACACAGATACCTACGGAACATTTCATTTTCGAGACACAATCACGCACCTACCCTCAAGATGAGCAACAATAAGCACTACAACGAGCCTGAGCCACTGTCTGAGCTGTCTTTTACTTTCCGATACCTGGACCATAAAGCTAAATATTCCACAGGTTTGAGCTCTTCCTCGTTAACGAGGCCGAGGGCGAGAAGAAGATCACCGAGAAGCCCTTTGCTGGTGTGTACTCCCTATTGATGTCGGCATACTCTTTAGGGGCATAGGAGATTTAATTTGGGTTACCAACCAGGCACCTCCAACACGTCGGACTTCATCTTGCTGAAGGAGGACCACACTCTGGGTAACCTCCTCAGCGAGCACCTCAAGCAGGCCCCCCACGTCTTGATGGCCGGCTACAAAGGTAACTCCCACTGTTTCAAGAGATATTCTGATAGAATATCTAACCTGGCGGGGACTGCATATGCTAACTTGGATGCCACCAAGTCGCCCACCCCAACGTCCCTGAGGTCATGATTCGCCTACAAACCGATGGCGTCGTCACCCCTCGCGAGGTCTTTATCGATGTTTGCAAGCAGCTCATCGCCGCCTTCGGACAGCTCGGCCGTGAATTCACTCGAGAGTATGAACTTCGTCGCATGGTCGCCGCTGGTGAGCAGGACAACGGTGCCAACGGTCGGCCCTAAGCCCATGCTTCTTCTTTTCTCCAGGAGTATGCGGTCTTTTTTTTTACTTCTTTCACGCGGAGCAAATGGGGCCAAGGCTCGGTAAATACATGGAAGGGCGTTTCATGGTTGCTGGCGTATGGGGAAAATTTTTAAATAATTCTCATTTGGGTGGCTTCTTCAGGGAAACTTATTCTTTCTCCCTCTCTTTCCCGCAGACTTTGAGTATTTTCTCGGTGCCTTAAGACTAGTACCACCGCCTCCCATCACAGCTAGACTCCTAGATTTATCAGGGTCTTGTTTTAGGTCATAAGTCATACACAAAATCGTTGATTTCCCCTTCCATCCTCGCGTGCCAAACCAAACCTAAGTGACAGATGGTCTTTGTCCTTCTTCTTCTTCTTCGCCTCTTCTAATGTTTATTCAGCCATCTTCTCTAGGAGATATGTATCTACGGTCCCAATCTCTGTAGATTCACATGTGACCGCTATCACCCAGCCGTGTCTAGCCTAGTCCACCCATCATGCACCCACGGGTCCTTCTCCTCCCGGTATGAGCTAGAATGGGACAGGATTTAGCAGGGTACTCTCCAGCAATGCGGATAAACTCAAGGGGGCATACCATGCAGATGTTATTGCCATTCAGCAAGATCTTGGAGAGCTTGATGTGGTTTCCGGAGTAGTCACTATGTTTTTTTTTTGTCAGGTTAGATAGATCCCTTTAGTTTGGATATATAGGAATGAATGAGGAAGCAAATAGGGGGATGTAGGCATCTCCTTACAATTCGGTTACATCCTCTAGTACCATGTCTGTCGTATGAAAAAAAAATGGGCACATTAGTTATTTGGTTTCCAATGGGGATATATATATATTACGAGAACTCCCGGGATTTACTCACTGACGTAGTCGTCGAAGCCCAGGAGAGTGCCGCTGAATTCTGAAAGGCATGGATGGTTAGTATGGAGGTAGGTACGTCAACCAGTAATGCAGCAAGCAGACAGGCAGGAAGAGAGAAGGGGGTAGGGGGTAGGGGAGAGGGGGATTCAAGTACGTACCCTTGTCTCCTTTCATGATGACCCATATCCGCGAGCCGACACACTTGTCGATGAGCTCTGTGCGCCTTGGGTTAGCTGTTGTCTGGAGGTGGTGTTGTGGTTGGGCTCGTGCAGGGAGGACAGGGAAAGGTTAAGGTGCAGGGATGGATGGGATATATGACAACGAAAAGGGGGGAGGGGGGAGGGGGGAGGGAGTAGGAGTAATACCTAAAGGCAGCAGCTGAGATGCCATGTTGGCGGGGGGGTTGACGTGTCGATGAGAAGAGCGAGAGAGAGAGAGAGGGTGTTTCCTTTTTTTAGATCTTATCGATCAAGGATTTCTTGGTATATTTTCTGGTTAGTTGTTTTTTATAAGGGGGTTTTTATTCTCAAGCTCTTTGTCAATTTCAGGTTTGTTAAGTACCCTACTTAGGTAGTAGGTAGGTAGGTGCTGTTTCTTTTGGGGGGGCCAATCTGGTTAGGTAAGATAGGTAAGTAGGTACATACGTAGGGAAAGCAAAGAGAGCTCCGGTCACCTGATGCCGTGTCGTAACAGCGGACAATGCAAGGTGACTAAGCTTTTACACTTTATCAGCACTAAAATAAACCAAACTACCTTGAAGAGATCCACACCGCAACCTTGCCAAACCTCCCGCATTCGCTGTTTAACCGTGGGACCGCCACCATCCAACAACTCCCTACATTACTTACATTGATACCTATAGTAGGTTAGGTATATACTACTACTTAACCTGCCTACCGCCTACCGCCTACCAGATATACCTAATGACTTGTGGTGGGTGCGCGTCTGCCTAACAACCTTATAGCTCATTCACTCCACGCTCTCCCTGTCTCTCTCTCTCTCCCTCGTCTCTCCCTCTCTCCCTCCCTTCCTCCCTCCCTCTATCTCTCTCCCTCTCTCTTACACACACCGCGACTTGCTCTACCTACCTACCTAGCTTCGTGGCATCATGGAGCACTTATGCCCGCCCACAATTGCCGTCTACAAATGAATCTACGCGGGTGCCCAGAGTCAGCTGGCCATGCGCTCAAACGTCCTAGTGCGTTGTGCAAGTCGTTCAGCTTGCCGTGAGTCTTCCGCCCTCCTATATATTTCCTACTTCTCCCAGACCTTCCCGACCCTCCCGACCCGAGCTAACCTGCTACTCTTCCTTCCCCGCCCCAATAGCTCTTATATATTACCTCAACAGCACCAGCATCAGCAGAAGCATCCTCTATCAAGTATGACTACAACCCCGCCGAGACTCCGACTATGGAATCCTACGCAAGGCATATCGTTTTCCCCCAGTCTGCTGTCACCGAGCTCTCTAGCCCAAACCCCTCGCGCATTGAGCGAGGCTCCATTCACGACGAGTCGGGAACGGCCTGTCCAAAACCGCACATCAAGTATCGGAGATTTGTCACGAAAGCGCGGGGCTGTGACGCAGTCCTTCTCCACCACGGTAACTTCTACCACCACGGCCTCTAGCTACCCGGCAGCAGACTTGAGACTAGCTCCTGGGGCTCGGGGTAACAATGTAGTTTCCATGACCGGGGCTGCCGGGGCTGCCAGCGAGGCGGCGCTAGAGGAGGCCACCAAGGATCCGCCCATCGCTGCGCTCGACTTCAAGATAGTGGATGACCTGTTCTATGCTGCCAAGAATGCACCCGCCGGCTCCCCCGAGTCCTTTTGGTCTTACACACAATATCGGAGGACAGCCGAGGACGGGACGGAGCAGAAGGTCAAGGTCCACTACTGTCGAAGCAAGCACACGATGGAAAAGGTTTGCCGCGAGTACTTCATGCACGAGCCGCTGCTAGGCTTTGACTTGGAATGGATTGCGGAAGCATCAAAGCACCACGGCCTCAGGAAAAACGTCTCGTTGATCCAGCTAGCCAGTCCCAGTCGCATTGCGCTTTTCCACGTCGCCCTATATGCCGACAGCGACGATATGGTGGGGCCCTCGTTTAGGGCTATCATGGAGGATGCCGGCATCACCAAGGTCGGCGTGTCTATCAAGGGCGACGCAACTAGATTACGCAATTTCTTAGACATCGATTCCAAGGGCTTGATGGAGCTGAGTCACTTATATAGACTGGTCACATTTTCTTCTACAGGCCAATACCACCTGATCAACAGGAAACTCATACCCTTAGCGACCCAGGTCAAAGAGTACCTGCACCTACCCCTATTTAAGGGGCTTAATGTCCGATCGAGCGACTGGACAAAACCCCTGACCATGGATCAAGTTATATGTAGGTAACCCCCGATCAGATTCGTTCATCTATCAACGTCACATGGCTTATTTTCTACGCTCTAGATTCCGCGTCGGATGCCTATGCTGGCGTACATTTGTACGCTACCCTGGAACATTACAGGAAGCAACTGAATCCGTGCCCGCCCACTCCACACCATGCGGAGAGTAACCTTCCTATTCGAATAGCTCCCGGTGTCGAGCTAGCCACCAGCGATGAACCTGTCGAGGCAGCTGAAGATGCTGTTGCCGCCGGCACCTCGGGTACTGCATCGGAGACTTACGTCACTAGCGTCCTCGAGAGCATCAAGATCGAGGATAACGACAGCAAATCTTCCGCCACAGTAACAGCGGCAGCAACCAGCACCACTACTGTCACTACTACCGCCTGCGCAAAACCCAAAAAGAGCCCACGCGCCTCGTCTCCGATGCCGGAGAAGGACTCGCGCGTCGAGGCGGCCGAGGATCGCGCGATCACGTTCCGGGCGTCGCGGCCGCGCACGCGCGCCTCCTTCGTCGCATTGCGTGCCTACTACCTGTGGCACTGTTACGACCTGCGGCCCACTGAAGTCGGCCGCCTGCTGCGCGACCCGCCGCTGCGCACCTCAACTGTGGCCAACTACGTCCTGGCGGCCATCAGGGCCGAGCACCTGCCTCTCGATGAGGACCGGCTGCACGCCGAGATCATGCCCGAATTCCCCAACCATATCGTGCGTCTGCGCTTCGGCGCTCTGGTGAATTACCTTCGCACGGGGACGTGGGCGGAGACGGAGCCGGCGGTTGATGGTGGTCAGGAGATGGAGGATGGGGAGGAGATAGGGAAGTGGGAGGAGGTGGACGTGGAGGGGGATGATGAGGTGGAGGCACATTAAACGGGAGGTACGTGGTAGCTTATAAGGGATAGGGTACATAAACGAACTTCAGGCTGGTCTTTTTTTTCTATTGGGGCAAATGGGGAGAGAGGAGTTTGAGATGGGGATTACATTTTATAAGGGCTTCACCCCCCCTCCAAACTGGTTTGTTAAGAGAAACGAAACCGCTCAATGATATTATCTGGCTTGTGTGATTTAGGTATAAGCATGATACACTACAGCATAACACAGCATAACGCAGCATAACATACCTATATATACATATATATCCTTTACTTACATCGCTGGTAAAGGGGAAGAGTGGAATGATGGGACTGAAATGCAGCTATCTCTCTTTTTTTTAAGGGAAGGGAAGGGAAGAGAAGGGGGGGGGGATTACATTCTATCTCTCTCTCTGATAAAACGGACGGAGTGGACGGATAATTAGGTTAACCTTAGACCCCTAATGTTCCTCCTCCTCGTGGTTTAAGGTTACTGGGCTAGGGGTTTGGGGATAGATTTGGGTGGTAGAAGGTAAGAGGTATGTAACTAACTTAGTACCTATATCATTACTATATTATTAGGTGCCGGGTTTCGCATACTATCAATGTACATTACATCAATACATACCTGGGTTAGGTCTGGTACACAACACAAGCCCGCGTACACGGATATTTGGTTGATATAGACCTCTTCTGTGTAAAAAAAATAGTCGTGGGTATTTTTTTAAAGCAATGGTACCTAGTAGGTAAGGTAGTTGAAGAAGCCTTGAGAGACCTCAGTATGTAATGTTTTGTAGGGCGTGATGTCAGGATAAGGGTATTATTAGCCTTTTATTCTTATTTTATTTCCCCCCTTCACTCTCTATCTCCTCATATTAACCCAACTTTACTTGAAAACTAGTAACCATAACCATGAATACGCATAAATATATACATATACCTCCATTTTTTAATTCAAGTTTGTGCCCCTCATTCCTTCTAACTCGCCGCCGTCGCACTAAGTAAGTCTCTCCCCCGATTAATCTGGACCATCTTATCCTCTCCAGCACTAACGATGCCCCAGGTCTTATCCCACACGACGCCAAAGACCTTGGCGCCCCGGCCTGGCACGTCGTCCCGTGCGGACCTGCTCTTCTTGGGCCTGGACTCGCGCTCGATGATGTAGGCCGACTCGGCGACGACGCTGCCGCCGCCCTCGGCGCGGGTGCCGGCGCGGGCGTTGCGCAGGTCCCACACACGGCATGTGCCGTCGTACGAGGCGGACACGAGGGCGTGCTCGTCGGCGGGGGAAGCGTGCAGCGCTGAGACCATGTTGCGGTGGCCGCGCAGGGTGAGGACCGAGGTCGTGGCAGCGGAGACGCGCGGGTCGATCAGAGTGATGTGACGGGCCGAGGTGCCGGCCGCGAGGAGAGCGCCGCCACCGGAGGGGCGCCGCAGAGCGCAGAGCGAGAGAAGTGGGTGCGACGTGGTGATGGTGCTCTCGACGCGCGAGGTCGTCAGGTCGATGGTGCGGACCGTGTGGTCATGGGAGGCCGAGTATGCTACCGTGCTGTCGGCCGGGTCGAAGAGGACGGCCGTCGCACCCGAGGAGTGGATCTTCAGGCGGGAGAGGGGGCCGCGCTGCGGGGCGGAAGACCCCGACGCGGAAGACGCAAGCTTGCGCTTTTTGGATAGGCTTGCGCCAGCACCAGGAAGCAGGGCTGCGGACGCGGCGGGCGCACTCGTCTTGGACGTCGACCATAGCGCAATGCTGCCATCGGCCGAGGCACTGAGGATGCGCCCCGTGGGGCCGTGTACGTCGAGCGCATCGACACTGGCTTCGTGACCGTATAGCTCGAGTGTCGGCCGCAGCGTGCCCGAGAGCCGGTCCTCCGCCTCAGAGTATTTCCACACCCGGACGGTGCGGTCGAGCCCTGCGGATGCGACCTGCGTGGACGAGAGGAATTTTGCTGCTTTCACACTGGCGCCGTGACCACCTGCTGGTGACGTTGCCATCACTTGGCCGGAGCTGTTCCATATGCGCAATAAACCGTCATACGAGGCGGAAAGGAGGCGGTCCTGGCCCGTGATGAACTTGTCACCCGACCACATACCCGCGCGCGAGGCCGCGGACAGAACGTCGACGTCGCTGATCCAGTCGTCGTGCTCAAAGCTCGCTTCGTAGACCGGGGGTATCAGACTGCGGACGTATTGCAACGTCAGGGTGGACTCGAAGGAGAGCCCATTGGTCTTCAAATAGTCCTCCAGCGATGTGCGCAGAAAGGTGCCGTCGATAAGGAAGTCGAAAGGTATCGGCGCGGGCGTGTCGAGCATAGACTCGGAATTGAGGACTCGGGACAAGCCATAGCGCTTGATATCTGGAAAGCCGCGTGAGCTGGGTAGTCGCATAGGATAACTATACCTAGATAGACGCTAGGGAACCATGGATGAATGGCTTACCTGCGGGAACAAGCAATTGGGTCTTGCCCTCAGGCAATTGGATATCCGGCGACGATGTGGTGAAGTTGACTCGGATTTGCCGGGCTTCAGCCATCGTGGGCTGTCCCATAGGAGTGTCCTCCATCGCGAAGCTTGAGCTCAAGGTCGGATTCCAGTCCTGTCTTCCTATATGAAGCGAGGGATAGACTATATAAAATATGGAAATACCCTAGTATTTAATGAGCGTAAGGTCAGGTTCAAAATATCGGAAAATTAGGAATATCAAGAAGTCTGTTGGAAGTTTTTGGGTTTAGGGACCGAAAGGGAAAAAAAAAAAAAAAAGAAGGGTACCAGCCTTGTTCAGCCTTACCCCGCGAAACAGGGGTTATTCTCCAATCAGACGCTCCCAGCAGGTACCAAGGTACTACCTAGGTGGGTACGACTAGGTAATGCCCGGCACAGTCCACTTGGAAGTTAAAACTAAGGTCAAGCCACACTTGATACATAAGAAGGTAGACGCCACAATCAATTAACGCCAAAAACGCGTCTTCAGCTGCCAGACGCGTTCGCCTGCTGCATCCTCATTATTTCTTTGCCATTCGACACCCGGCTTTTCTCCCACCCATACCACAATGTCTGCCCTTGAAGACGTAGCTGGTAATCTGCTACGGAAGCCCTCGTGAGTCTCCGCCATCACTTGTAGCAACTCTATAACTGACTCCCGACTGTAGGGGCAAGCCGGAAGATGGGCTCGAAAGGACGGCCTCGAGCTACAAGCCGCTCCACTCCTTCAGGCTGAACAGGGAGAAGTCGTATCAGCAGCAGTTCGCCGATATGTACTTTCTGCGCCTCACCAAGCTCAAGCCCGCCGTGGAGCAGATAGCCTCCGCTGCCTGGGCTGATACCGTCATCGGCGGCGAACCCTGCAAGAAGGCCGAACGGGTGCTGGATGTCCGCCAGGGCGAGCTGTGCTGGGTCTCGGGCACTGTCTACATGGACATGCCCCTGAAGCCCGACATTCTCGAGGATGTCTCCAAGGACGTATGTGAGCCGACGAGGGCGCTTTCCCCTGGGGGTATAGTAAGGATAGTGTCGGCTAATACTTTTTGCAGCGGTGGATCTCTGCGCCCATAACCGACGACAAGTACTACTCTGAGGACGGCGCCATCTCCATCTCCCTCGAGGACGAGTCAGGTCGTGTGCCTCTGACCGGTGAGGTGCTGAAGGACTACACCCTCGTCACCGGGTGTATCATAGCCGTGCTCGGCACCGAAAACGCAGACGGAAACCTGGAAGTAATTGACATCAAGTTCCCCGAGCTGCCCCCACAGCCGGACCGATGGGCCGTCTCGAAGCAGCTGCCAGCCACGAACGGCATCGCGGGCAAGCCCAAGAGGAAGGTCATCCACGATGAAGACGAAGAGATGACCGACTCCCAGCCCAAGGGCGGCAAAATCGCCATTGTGTCCGGCCTCAGCTTCTCCAGCAACGACGCCTCGCATGCCCTCGAGCTCAGCCTCCTGCTCGAGTACCTGCTGGGCGAGGCGCTCGACCCCGCGGCGCAGCAGGAGCTGTCGCAGATCAGCCGGCTGATCATCGCCGGGAACTCGATCTCGCTCGAGGACCCACGGGCTGACGAAGACAAGGACAAGCCCACCACCACCAATCAGCAGAAGAAATACGGCTACGACGCCAGCTCGTACAACGCGCTCCCCTCCCAGCTCCTCGACGAATTCCTCTCCGCCCTGCTGCCCTCCATGCCCGTCACGCTGCTGCCCGGGGCTCGCGACCCCGCCAACGCGAGCTACCCGCAGCAGCCGATCCACGCGGCCATGTTCCCCAAGTCGCGCGTATACGCGGCGCAGCCGGGGTCGGGGGGCGATGACGGGAGCAGAGGTAGCTGGTTCGACACGGTGACGAACCCGTGGGAGGGCGAGGTCGACGGCTGGCGCGTCCTCGGCACCGGCGGCCAGAACATCGACGACATATTCAAGTACATCGGCAGCGACGACCGCCTCGGCATGATGGAGTGCACGTGCAGGTGGCGGTGCTGCGCGCCGACGGCGCCGGACACGCTGTGTAAGTTTTTTCTCCCAAGTTTCCCCACCACTTGCTTCATATATATCCTTGTTCTCCCCTTCCCCCTTTTATATATATATATCTTCCTTTTTTATCACCCCTTTCACAAAGAAAATAAATCCTAAACGACAAAAAAACAGGGAGCTACCCTTTCCAGGACGACGACCCCTTCGTCATGCAGACGTGTCCGCACTTGTACTTCGTCGGCGGGCAGCCCGAGTTCGGCACTCGCGTGGTCACGGGGCCCGAGGGCCAGGCTGTGCGCCTCGTCGCCGTGCCCTCCTTCGCCGCCTCCCGCGAGCTCGTTCTCGTCGACTCGGACACCCTCGACGTCACGCGCGTCAAGATCTCCGCCGTTGACTGAGACTGAAATTCTTTTCATCATTGCTACTAAATACCTACCTATCTATCTATTCCGCGAGGGAGTGGGTAAAGAGCCCGGGGGGTTGAAAAAGAAAGGGGAGGGGGGTTAGCTATGAATAAAGGGGGAGGGGGAAAAGAAGAAGAAAAGAAAAAGAATCAAGGCTCTGATTATGATTACACATATAGCATGCATGGTGATGGTGGGGGGAGGGGGAAGGGGAAAGAGAAATACTTCCCACATTAATAATAAAAGCTCAACAACCAAGCCAGCCATCTCATCCCCTCCACTGTGTAAGTCTTTTTACACCAAAAGGAAAGAAACGGCAGGACAAGGGGATGCTAGCATTAATGAAATAAAATAAATATCTACCTACCTACCTACTTAAATATATAAATAAAGATGTTTTAAAAGCATAGCGAGAGAGAAAGAGAATTTAAGGAATTAAAATGAAAAGGGAGCGAGGGGGGAATAAAAACTTGACATCCCAATGACAGGAAGGGAAAGGAGGTGTAAAAAATAAATAAAATAAAAACTTTCCAGTTCTTTTTTCTCTCATACACACACATCCGATTCTCCGAATTTGTATATCATTAGGCATTCACAAGGCAGAACCACTCAGGGAAAAAGAAACCTCCCCAAAAAAAACCAACTACTCTCAGAAAAAAAGTGACTAACCTTAGATTATAGAATAGTATTTTATATTCTACCAGACTTATCAAATGAATCCATCCATGCATCTCTTACTAACTCAACTGAACTCTCTCCTCCTACCTTTGAATCGCCACCCCCCCCAATATGCTTCGCAGAATATAGGAGGAAAAAAGAAGGGGGAAAAAGGGGGTAGTAGGTAAGTAGACCAGATCCCGCCCGTGCCCCCCCCCCCCGACGTGAAAAAAAACGCAAACGAAAGAGGCCTACGTAATAACTAAGAAAATTAACTAACTTAACCTTCCTCCCCCTTTCCTCTCACTCATCTCCCCTAACCCAACGCATAACAGCCCACGAAACTCTCTCAAACCTAGATCTCGAGCCTCTCTCTCTCTCTCCTTGTCTATTCTATACCCGCCCCATCCACAATCCCCATCCTAGCCCAACACCTCCGCCTCCACCTCCACATCCACATCCACATCTCCATCCTCCACGGGCCCCTCCGGTATATTCTCAAGCCACTCGACCGTGCGCTGCATTTTATTCATCGGCGGAGTATCCACCATCATCATCATCCCAGCTCTAGGGGGGTGGACCTGTACCAAAGACGCAGACGAAGAAGACAGAGACGGCTCACGCCAGTTATGCGACAGGCTCCTCGGGCCCAGGTCGCTGTCGTCGTCGTCACTGCTGGCAGCGCCGGCTACTCTGGTCCAGAGGTGCAGCTTGTCGACCGCCGTATGCGGGTCCCGCGCCAGGGTCTCGATGCGCCAGGAGAGGTTGCAGAGTTGGGCTTTGGCCTTGGTTGGTGGGGAAAAGAGGAGGGAAAGTTAGCATATCCCTTTTTGGGGGGGGGGGGGGGGGGGTTCGGAAGCTTTCGTTGGTTGAGGCTCGCTGAGCAAGAGGTCGTGAAGGGGAGAAGGTGGTGCAAAAAAAGCAGGGGTAGGGAGGGAGGCAGAAAGGCCACCGATGAAGGGGGAATAAAAACCCCAAAACCCCCGTGAAAAGGGGGTTTAGAGGTTACATGTAAATACTTCCCCTCCTCCTACCTTGGAATCACCAGAAACACAACTCAAAGCAGAGGAAAAGTAAACACTCAGGGGGGGGAGTTATTCCAAATCATCCAGAATCGACACGCACACACACATACCTGTCGAACTTTGCGCTCCCAAAGCTCCGTCACGGGTTGTACGTCCGTCACCCCTCCTCCCTTTCCCTCACCCTCATCGCCGCCATTCCCATCCCCTACCGTCCTTGTCATCATCATCATCGCCTCTTCTTCCTGCCTCTGCTTGAACAAGTACCTCAGATCGCACCTCGTCTCGTACGCGTGCTCGCCGCCGCACCGCGCCACCACGCGCACCCACTGCACCGGCAGCCGCAGCAGCGCCTCGCAGGCGCGGGTCCCGGGCCCCAGCAGCCGGCACACCGGCACCTGCAGCACGCCTGTGTCTTCCCCCCGCCGGGGCACCGCGTCCACGTCGAGGGTGAGAGTGTGCAAGCGCGCAGGCGCCTGTAACCGATCTCCTTCTTCTGCCCCAGGCAGAAACCTGCGCAGCGCCGCGACGAGGAGGCCGTCGTCCCCGGCTCGGAGGCGGATCTCGAGGCGGCGCAGCAGGTGGCCGTGGCGGGCGACGGGCACGGCGCAGCGGGCGAAGACGCGGGCGAGGACGCGCGCCGTGGCCCCGTGCGCGTCCGACGGGTCGCGCATGCGGTACCGGAACACGTTCGCCCCGAACAGCAAGCGCAGGCCCTGCCGCCGCAGCGCCCGGCACGTGCCCAGCACCGCCACCGCCAGGCCCCGCGGCCGAGCGCGCGGGAACACCAGCGTCCACCCCCGGAACACGCTGATCGCCCGCCGCTGCACCAGCAGGTGCCCGAGCACCTCGTCGCGCACCTCGGCCGGCAGTCGCGCCAGCGAGCCCAGGGCGTGCACCGGGTCGCTGGCGCGGCGCGCTGGGAGTCCTGTGTCGCTGTCGGCCAGGTCGAAGGGCGAGGGCGGTGGCTCGAGGCGGCCGTTGTTCCATTCCCAGGGGTAGTCTCCGGCGGTCTTTGTGCGCTTGTTGATGCGGTCGTCGTGGGGGAAGTTGGTGGTGCGTTTGCGTGTGGCCTGGGTCACGGCAAGGACGAGCTTGTAGTCGTTGGGGTGAGGCGGAAGCTCCATCTCACGAGCCTGTCGTCGTCGAATCGCTCGTTGGGCTCGCAGGCGAGCACGCGATCTGGTCTCCTCCTCCTCCTCTCTCTCCTCGCTATCTTGCTGGTCTTCCGGGTACTCAGACTGAGAAGGCGTGGGTGATCTATATCTGACACGGCCAGCACGACTATCGTTTGATTTCTTCGCCGAAGCGGCGATCGTTTGCTTGCGTGGAGGCATTCTGCTAAAAGCCTGGAGGACTTGAGGGTGTATGAAGATATATATCTTGGTGGAGTGACAGAGAGTCCTGTACCAGGTTGTTGCTGTAGTTGTAGTTGGAAGCAGTTCAACCAGATGGCAGCATCTAGTTAGGTAAGAACATTATCATCAAATACCTACCAGAAGTATTGATATAACCAGGCTTAAGGTCTTGATGCCAAGTACTAGAAGTGTAAGTAGCTACTTTTGTGGAAAGGGGCGAGGAACATCCTTATCCGGTACTTACCTACCATCAATTATGTACCTAAGCTAAGTTGAATTCTTAGATAATACTACTATGTGTGTAGGTACATAGGTAGGCAGTATGTAGGCAATCAGTACACGAGATAACTGGACGAGTACCATGTAGTCCTCTCGTTGGAAAGGGAAACTGCGAAGCCCAACGTGAATTACTATTCCACGGCAGCCACAACCCTTTCAAGGCCAAATAGGTACAGTCACAACCAGTAGGAGAGGGATATCACCAAATCCAATATTTCTTCTTTTCTTCTACCCCCCCCCCCTTCTCTCTCTCTCTCTCACACACACACACACAGTCTATGCAACATAAACCATAAACAGTGCATTCCACCACTACCAACACCACTTACTTTCTTCTTCACCCCAACCCCTTTTCTCTTCCACAAGAAAAACAGAAAAACTCGCTATTTCTCTGTGTGTGTCTCTCTTTCCGTCCCCCGGCCTCCCTATTTTACTGGTTTCCACAGTTTGACTCTGTCAATGCATTGATAGACTAGTTCAAAAGATTGATGCAACTTAGATATGTAGCACTTGCCTCTCATCGCTTTTCTCTTTCCCCCCCCTTTTTATAGAAAAAAAATACCTTTCCAAGATCGCCTTCAGCCCTCCATCCCCTTTCCCCTTTCCTTAAAATGCTACCTATGCTCCCCAGCCCCTACCCCCTTCCCTCTCCACTTTTGAAAAAGTCGACTCGCAAACCGTTATAACACCATAAGCACGACGTGCAAGACCATAAATATCATTTTCGGTTTCTTTTCTTTTACACACCAGACGCCGGACCAAACGACTCAAGTTTTTGTTTTCTCTTGTTTCTTCTCTTGTTTTTCTTTTGTTCCCGTACATAGACAGTTTTACCCAGTGTTCTATCACCATTAGGTTACACCTCGAAATGCAATACTTGGTTGCTAAGCTTTTTGAAGTCGACTATCGCTTTCCGCCCTCCCCCTTTGATGACGCAGAATCTCAACACCGTAACGTATTTCCAAGCAGCCACCACTATCGCTAATCATGTTTATGCCGTGAAGGTCCATATTACCGTGAAATGTCCGTGATAAATAGCGGAGATAGGTATGAAGTTACCAAAACGAATAGCTTCAGCAACCACGAAGGATGGCGAATATGGCGATATCTTTTGCCAAGCACCCCTTTCTCTGGGAAAATGGCCTCGGTCAACTTTTTTTCCAATGCCATCCTTGCCTGGTTTGTTGCTTGGACCATGATGCTCGCTAGATCTGATCTAGCCGCAAGCAGATTGCATCCGTCACGCGAGCCACGCTTCCTCGTCTCTCTTGAGGCCCCTCATAACTAGTCCCTCGTCGATAGAATCGTCGTCTCCGTCGTCTTCGTTTACTTCGGGAATGGAAGCCGGTACCGTGTTGACGTCCTCAAATGCAAGACCGTTCCCTTCTTCGAACATCCAGGTCATTCCGTTGGCCTCCTCTTCTAGAGGGAAAATCTCCCGTGCGTACTCCTCTAAGCCTCTTGGGCCTTCCCATAACGCTAAGGCGTCGTCGGGACATCTACTCTCAAGTTCCTTATCGCCGAAGTAAGGTGGCTGTGCTTTGGGGTCCTGGTTTTCTAATGAAAACAGTTTTCCTAACGCTTCGAGCTGGTCCCGATAACCCTCTGGAATCTTAACCTTCACCTCGATCGGTCCTCGTTTATAGCGTACCGGCCTCCCGAGTCCCCGCTCGAATGCCTTGCAAGCCTCCAAGGGGCTCAAATACTCATAAGCCAGGGCTATGCGCTTCCCATTCCACTTCTGCGGGCCGTCTTTGAACAGCTGCAAAATAGCCGGTCCGACGTCGTGTTCGGCATCTAACCAGGGGAGCTTAGCATCGGGGTGGAAAGGCGCCTGCCATTCAAAGGAACCGTCGGGCTGTAACGCCATGCAGAATAAAGGATAAAGAAGGGATGTGAAGTTGTTGTTGTAGATTCCCGTATAGAGGAAGGTCGCGGGTAGATCGATCTTGCGCACGTACTCCTCCACCTCGTGCTTGGCCGCCCAAAGCGGTAGTGACGGCCAATCAGGATTGTACGCGGCATGGTCCGGCATGGATGAATAGACGTATTGATAGACTCCCACCTTCTTGGCAGCATCCGCAATGGCCTGTCCGATCTGCAACTCGTCACCATAGAAGGTAGTATTGATGAAAGCTAACTGAGCGCCACAGAACAGCTCCGAGATCAGGTCGTGGTTAACGCGGATCCCCGGGAGTGGCCCGTGGACGGTGACATCACGTTTGTCGTCGGGCTGGTTTCGAACATAGAGCTCTCCCACAAAGACGGTAACGTTGGGGTTTGTAGACACCTCCGTTGCTATTACTCCTTCCAGGTTGCGCAGCTGGGCACGGACTTTGTAGCCGACCGCAGTAGCTATCCGGATTAACGAGGCAGCTTGGCGACCACTTGCATTGATAACGGCAATTGTCTTGTCGGGTGACGGAGTGGCTCGCTTCAAGGGCCGAAAGCTCAACGAGTTGTTCCTCGACATGGCAGTCAGTGGCGATCCTTCCGAGTAGGAAGAACGCGTGTGCTTGTGTCGCGAATAGTGTCCAGTCCGAGGAGAGCCATTGCCGTTTTCACCGGATACTGGCCGAATCACCAGGTCCGTCCGGATCGGAATAGGATTAGAGGGCGACATGAGGGCGTGGGACCCAGTTCTCCTCCTACCGGGAATGAACTTCTAAATGAGGAAGGCAACGGGAGTTTTGTACCTCTTAGTGGGCGACCTCCGATAGTCCCACGTCGAACCGTCGCAAGATCTGGACAATAAAAAGAAAAGAAAAGAGAAAAGACCGAGTTAGAAAGGGGAGGATGCGGCGCGACGAAAACGCATCAACGTATTTTGTACGACTATGTGGGAGGAGGAGTATAAGAAAGAGTAAAGCCAAGCGACTCGTCGATTCGACCAATAGAAGTTTGGCTGGAGAATGGAGGGGGGGAAGAAAAAGAAAAAGAAAAAAAGACTTCAAGTCGGTCTCTGGGTTTGAGAGATGCCGGATCGAGAACCCGAGCCTATTGAATATGGGCGATAATCTAGCGCAAGATTTATTTGGTACGAGATTTGCCGGTGGGATGGATGTGCCTGGCGTGTGTGGAAGGGAGATGTACGTGATGTTATCTGATATCTAAAAGATGCCGTCCGCGATGCAACCAGCATGGGAATTTGCAAATCTGCACGTCTCCGATGTGAGGACCTTGACGGTGATAGGATGTGCGTGTGGGTGCGGGTGTGTGTGTCCCGTCAGGGTTCATGGGAAAATGGGAACAAAAACCACCGACTGGGACGGGGACTAGGTAGGACTGGGATTGGGACTGGATCAAGTAAGTAGGTAGGGAGGTAAGGAGGTAGGGAGGTAGAGGTAGGGGGACTAAAGTAAAGTATTTGAATAATAATAATAATAAATTACTTAAGTCGACGTGCACTTAGTATTTCGGGGACCAGTCAAGATTCTTGATAAGATGGAGAGAGAGTACAGTAGTGCTGGTCTAAAATACGATGCAAGCGCCCCCTCGTTGGTGGATCTCATCAACTGAGAAAGAGAAAAAAAAAAGGAAAGAAAAAGAAAAAGTAGAGGGGGGGAAAAGAAGAAGAAAAATAAGAAGAGGGAGAAAAAAAGATAGGAGGACAAGGAGAGGGAGGGTGTGATGAGCACAAAAAGTAGTAACAGTAGTAAGTAATAGTAGTAGTAGTACGATATGTATGTGTGGATGGGTATATGTAGAGGTAGGTCAGGTTATACTAAGTAGTCAAGATGAAAGAGACTGGAGTATGTAGTAGAGGGGGGCGATGGTAGTGGGCGGTGGTAAGGGTTATGGTTATCAATAATGGTTATGGATCTAGTCTGGTATGACCAGACGGACCATGAAATACCGGATTTCTCGAAATCCGGGGAAGAGAACTGGGCTAGATGAAGTAAGTGGATTCAGATATGTATGTAGGTATGTAGGTAGGTAGGTAGTCGTAGGGAAGGGTAAAGGGAGGTAGGTAGGTAGGACAAGGGTGGGTTGGGTGCGCAAGGAGATCGGAATCAGGGTCAGCCAGTCACCTAAGGTTAGAGTACTAGTGTCTGTCTGGTGTATCAATGGTAGTAGGTTAGACCTAAATGGATTTGAATGGACAGAGATGATAAACTCTCTTTTTTTTTCTATCCTATCGCTTACCTAAAAAATTATAAAAAAAAGAAAAGTCTTGATTCCGTCGCGTATCACACAGATCAATGGATGGAAGGCAAGGGAGGCTGAGGATTAGATAGAGAAGTAAGTAAGGATCAGTATAGGTAAGTACCTAGGTACTAAGTCTAGGTAGGTATGTATGCAGCATGTGTATGTAGGTAGGTGCCATTAACCTACCTACCTGGTTCCATATCCACATCAGCTCCATTTCTAGACGCTATAACTACCTAGGTTAGTAAAGTACAGCAGGAGGTCAGGTGGTTACGTGACGAGGATATGGTGCCGTAATGCTGTATTGCTGTAATAGTGTGCCGATAAGTTATACTGTACACTATGTACACCAAGAGGTCCTACCTACACATAGGTAGTCGGACGAAGACTTCTTATTCGGCTGTCCTGGGTAAAAACTTTTTCTGTTACCTAGGTTAGGTAGGTTGGTTTTTTGACGGCGGTGAAGCGTAGGCAGGCGTCGAACGGTTTCAATCAGATAATTTTTATCTCCTCCCGTCCCTTATCTCTACTGAATCATCGACAACTGATTTGTTGAGAGCTTTCTTTTTTATGGTCTGATAAAGTGACTGATCGCAGACCTCTGCCGGGACGGGAGCTGGGAAAGGGAAGAAAGAGTTGATTGGTGTCTCAGAGATTGTGCAGCCTGTTCCGGTCAAGCCCACTAACCTAATACCTGCATACCTTAGTCGTAGGTACTTTAAAAGTATGCATGTACCTAGTCCCTATGTACTTTCCTTGCCATTTTTTATTTTATATGGACATACCTACCTATTTTTTATTTTATTTGGCACGTGGGTACAACGGTTGAACGAGATCGGAGCCTTTCAACCTGACTAATAATAGTCTTTTGATCATTCTCTTCTTCTCTTTCTTCCTTTTTCTTAACCCAGTTTGACCCTTTTCTTAGGTGCATACTTTAGATAGTTTAGCGACAAAAAGTCTACCTGTACACATGATTGTTTGTAAAAACACAAAAGTGGAATCGGGAGGGAAACTAATCAAGGCGACATCGAAGCCGGCAGAACAGACAGATGCTATTAAATAAAAATTAGGTATCCGACCCATTAGTATGACAAGGCATTAATCCATCCCCTTGGCCCCTTGTCGGCGGGCTTGAGTTTTCGTGTGTTGTCCGACGTTAAATCTTTTCCTAAGACAGGGGACGCTAAACAAGCTCTGGAACCGAGACAAGACGATTTTCTCCCACACCCCCGATTACATATCACGATTCCGTGGTTAAGTCGCACGCTCTGTTCGCATCATGTCGGCTGTTGGCTGCGTTCAGATTAGGTAAAAATAATGCGGCCGGTTGGCTCGGTTGCCGCCTGGGGTTTGCCATACTTATTTATTTTTGATAAAACGTGGTAACAATAATATCTTTGCTTTCCACATATTGACACACACACACACACACACATAGGTAAGTAGTAATTGTTCTTATTGATGTCTGGTGTGTTTGGTAGCTTCAGTGTACCAGACCAATGTCTGGTGTAATAATTGATGTTGCCAATTAAACTACCTGACAATCGGATACCCAAACCTTATATACGATTACTATAAATTGCACCATATCTGTTATCTTCCTGCAATCGGAATCGCTGGAGCATTATTGGTTAGACATCAACTGTTCCTACACAGCGGAAGTCGCCGTACCTCCATCAATTCAGCAAAGCCAGCCAATGAGATGCACGTTAATCTTGTCAAGACGTTTGTATAGTTCTCCCAGACTACCGGACATCAGCCAAGGTTAGACTTAAGTTTCTGCAACTTTTGAAAACAACATGCATAAGAAAGAATAAAAAAAAGTTTCTCAACTCAAGTGAAGTGGAGCATTTGCTCTAGATGAAACAATAGTAGACTATGAAAAGAGTTATTTTTCCGTCGTGTTTTTTTGGATTTTGGCCGGTTGGTTAGTTGGTTGGTTTGATCGGTCTGTTTTAACAAACGACTGGATCAAAGAAAAGGGAAAAGGGGAGGGGGTCATTATCAAGCCACCCAGATAACTCAAGTGCAAAATCCATCAATTAACCTGTGGAAAGTATGACGGAACCATGCAGGAATGATAGTGGCTCATGTAGGTAGTTGATACGTTTTTGATGGAATTGTATTGCATTATCTACCTGCCTACCCGAAGAGGAGTCTCGCATGTCATATAAATAAACAATCAACCTACAGGAAGACATGAGGTGAGATGTGTGTGCTAGAAAGAGAGAGAGAGAGATAGAGATAATTCCTTGTGTTGGTAATCCGAATCTGACATTTCCTCCTTTTATTCTCAGCCAATCACGACTTAAAAACCCCATCATTGACAGAAATAGTTCCGTTCCCAGTCAAAACCATGTAAGTTCCATCAATGTCTTGACGTAACCTAGGTATGTAGTAGTAGGTAGTGTCTGCGCAAGCTGCCAGGCAACCTTCTTTACAAGAGTGAAAGCCCGTCCTTGCACGCGAAACTCCCGGCTATACATGAAGGTTCCAGGGATAAGTTGTAGATCTTTCTTTCCTTTTTTTTGTTCCCAAGAAACCCGAACGCAAGTGATATATGACAACAGTCGTGGTTTTTGCATTTTCTCTAACATACCTACCTACCTACCAACCTAGGTAGTTAATAACGGCCAATCCGCCCGGGCCTCGAGGCAGCATGTAAATCACTTAACAAAACGCACAGGTGGATATATACCTACCTATACTGTATGTACACACCACCGCCGTTACCTAGGAGGTCCTTTTTGTGAGTTGTGTTAGGTACCTATTCCCCCTCATGTTTACAAGTTGTCTTCTCTGCCATCAAGACTTTTATGGCCTAAGCCAATGTAGATTTATCCAGCGCGAACTCGCGCGTGGCCTTTTCTCCGTCTGCCCAGTGTTCTTCGACTCCCCCGCCCCCCGGTGAAGCTACCTACCTACACTAGGTAGAGCCACAGAAAGGAGCACGACTCTCAAATTCCAGATGACAACATCTCGATCCCGCCCGTGCCCATGCTATCCCAGGACAGCTCAGTCCGGTTCGGCTGGGGGGGCGGGCGGCGGAGAGGGGGGAGGACCCAAATTTTCCCAATCCGACCATTCGATCCGACCCGTGACGTACATAAGGTACGTACGTATGTGGTGTGTCCTGTACCTACCTATATATGTATGCACGTATGTAGGTCGTAGTATGCGCATATCTGTCCCAACCTTTGGAAGGTGACAACAAGACAAGACAATAGCAATGCTCGCTTTGCCCCCTACCTTGTCTGTACAGTATACACATGTCATATATCTGCCTGCCCCCCTACCTATCCAGAAGAGAGAATGTGAAAACAACACTAAGCTATGACCGGTGAAGACCCTTTTCAATGAAAAAAGGGGGGTTGACGGAAAGGTCAAATTATCCTTTTTTCCCCTCTATCACCTTCCTTCAAGTCGGGGCTCAACACACAAGGTAACGCGGTTGCATAGTCGGGAACGAATGGGAAAGGGTATCAAAAAAAGGGAGGGAAATCCATTCCATCCACACGGCTCAAGAAGCCGTGCATTAGCAGAAGCCATGTAGAAATTCTTTTTCCCCTAACCGATGCCAAAGAAGAAGAAATTGTGGGAACTTTTTTTATTGGGGGAAGGGGGGGGGGTGGGGGGGGGGGATAGTATAACATTTTTTTATAGTGGCTTTTTCACACAAATAGTACCTACCTACCTGTGTGCCTATGTAGGTAGATAGGTAGGTACAAAAATATCAAAGTGTAGTTCAATTAGACGGGAATGGGCCCCGAGAGCACCCCCCTCCCCTGGTTCGTTCACCTCAAGCTACTTACCTATGTAGTCTAGGTTAATCTACTATACTACCTACGTACTCGTCAGTCTGGAAAGAAGGTATGTAAGTATGGCATCGTAGTAGGATTCGAATATGGAACCGAATTACCTAGAACCAGCCTGTCTCCATAACAGCCTCCGGCACGTGTTTTCCTAGTAGTTTTTTTTTTTTTACAATTAACCCACTTCCCTACCTCAACACAGTACCTTATTCTTACCGACGGAGAAAAAAAAACCTTGGACTAGCCTATACATTAGAGAGAGGGGAAACGACCGAAGCGAAGAGAGAGAGATTGAGTACAATATCCATTTTCCCTCAATCAATATTTCTTAATAAGAGCTTTGCAAGAGACCTGGAGGGGGACCTTGATGGGGCCCGGTCGTTCTACTCGCCGAGCCGGCCGAGCTAATTACGTATTTTCAACGAGCCCGGCTTCTCCTCCTCCTCCTCCTTCTCATTTTTATTTTCTTCTCCCAGTCCGTCCTCGCTTGTTCAGTCATTCATTAGGTATATCGAATGGAAGCCTCTAGGTTAGAGGGGAGACAGTGAGGAGGAGGAGTATGAGGCTAATCGGTAGACGAGCCGCTAGCAACTAACCGAGGAAGGGATTATGGTAGAGAGAAGAAACAAAAAGAGGAGAGAGAGAGAGAGAGAGAGAGAGAAACCAAACTGTGATGCCGTCACTTTTTAGTCCTGACCTTAGTCTCTTTCTTTTTTTTTTCTTCTTCACCGTCTTCTACTCTGAGGTCCTTCGCTTCGTCCAACCGGGTGTTTAAAACCCTTCTTCAGTAGACCTTACCTCCCTTCAACTACTTATAAATGCCAAGCTAAACAAGTGCGGCGTAAAAAAAAAAAAAAGAGAGAGAGAAAATAATAATTTGCGTGAGAAGGCAATAGATGGATCCCCAGGAATAGGGCAACTAACTCTCACCCCTTCCTCCCCTAAATGATGCGAGTAGGTATTTCCGCGGGCCGCACATTCACATTGTTTTCGGCATAATTTACGTAGGGGACGGGATACTAATTCGATAGGAAAGGGTAAAGCAAAAGATAGGGTATATCGTAGTGGTTGTTAGCATGATGCAGAACTACCATCAACGTACAACAGGCACTTGTGAGCTAATCTGTAGTGGACCCTAGATCACCCTTAGTTGAATAGGTAGTAGGTATATTGACAATCAAACCTAAGACATGGTCTTTATTTTTATTTATTTTCTTTCGTCTGTCTTACTATCTCTCTTAAGTTGGATAGTTCTACCTATTTCCGTGATCTTTTTTAGTGTTGTATAGTGTTAACGTATCTACCTACCTCAACCTAGTAGGTATGTAATATTGTAGAATATCAGACGAACTGAAAATTTTCATTTTTATAAAACACAAGGGGAGAAATAAAATCTAAGAACCCCCCGGAACGTTATCAATGTATGTACATGCCATTTCCCTCCCCTTCCCCCCTTAAACAGATAAAAGAGTAACTCCTCCCGCCCCCCCCCCCCCCCCCCCCCCTTCCCCGTCTTCAACATACGCATCTCCCATCTCCCATCTCCCATCTCTAATTAACAAATACCTACCTACATACCACAAAAAAACCCAAAATAATAATAATAAAAAGGGGAGAAGGGGAAAGGAATTTTTGCAACAAAAAACAAGAGAAAAGCTCCAAGTCAGTAAGGAAGCAAACGCGTTACATATGCGGGGTACAGTACATACATCAAACCGAACTCGAATTTACCCCGCGAAAATCCTCCACACCACACCACACCACACCACAACCACAACCCTCCCCAAGTATCGGAGACTTCTTTCCCCCTACCCCCCTTTTCCCCCTCCTTCCCCCTTACCCCTTACCCCTACCCCTTACCTACCCCTACCACCCCCTTTTTTCCCCCCTACCATCCATCCAACTATCGCCTCCCCCCTCCCTACTAGGGTTCTAGAATCTCTTATCCTGTGGTTACTTAGTTGCAACACAAAACATTTTGATTTGTCTTATGTATTTCGATGCGCTCATTGATAAGATAAGACCTCTCTCTCTCTCTCTCACACACACAGGCGCATACTGTACCTACGACACACACAGAGATAGGTACCTGGATGAACGGATATCTAAGATCCACTATTGATAGATAAGTAGGCTATCTTCGCTAAGAAGGGTAGGTTAGGTACATAGTTTATGTCTAGGTACAGCAGTGAGGTTAACTAAGTAGGCTTAGGTACCTACCTAGCCTAACGATACTCCCTCGGCCACCTCCTACCTACATAATTTTCCCCTTCTTTCCTTTCCCTCTAAACCAAGGTACTAAGCACCTACATAATCTAGAGGAGATAAGCGAAAAGAGCCGGTTAGGCAGATCGCAATCTCAGGGCTTAGGTATCAGTCAGTATTATCATCATTATTATCATCTCATCCCATCCAACTAGGTAGGTAGACCAACTGAATCACCTGTCTATCTATTACCCCGAAGGAGCCGAGCCCCAGGTATTCGTGGCCAAAAAGTCAGAAAAATCCTCTATCACAGTCCCATCTAGCCACGCAGGCTGCTGCTGCTGCGTCGATGTCGTAGCCACCGACATGATCTGCGGTATTGTCTGGATAACGTCTCCGGGTCCACGGGTAATAGCGTCGAATTGGCTCTGCAGACACGTGCTCGTTTAGTACCTAGGTAAAGCTACCAAATATACGAAACCTAACCTATGTACCTGCATATGCTGGGGGAAAAGGGGGAGCTGAAGGAAGAGGAGGAGGAGGAGAGGAGGGGAGGGATGGGGAACTAAATAAGTAACTTACCCAATCATACCCGTTCTGCATACTCCAGGGATCGAGGGCCATCTGATCCTGCGTCCCCTCGCCCATCGACATGAAATTCGGCCCCGTCATACCGAAGTCCATAAAGTCCTGAGCCGAGGGGCCGTTGTTGCTCGATTCGGTAGACGAGGGCGGCTCCATATATGCGTCTATAGTTAGGTTGGCCATCGGCGGTGCGTCGGCGCTCATATTCGTAGACGCCGTCGTCGCTGTCGGAATGCCGACATGGCCGTTGCAACTTCCGCCGCCGCCCGTGTCGACCGCCTCGCTCGTTCCGATTCCGATGTCCATGCCGGTCCGTAAATGTATTCTCCTGAGCATCTTGCGCACGACCTCGGTAGATTTCGTGCATTCTGGCACTTTCTTGGCAACTGTTGATACCAATAAGTATTAGTCTCGACCTTCTTTTCTTTTCTTTCTTTTAAGTTTTGAAAAAAGGGGCAAAATATAGGTAAACCCTACCAGTCAGCCATACAGAATACGATCGCTTGAGGATATCGAGAAGCGCGTCTTTGCTCGGTAGCGTCCCGCCCGAGTCGCTCGAGAGCTGGCTATACCTCTCGTTCTGGATGGCGAGCGCCACGATCATGTCGGCGAGGAGGAAGTCGTTGATCGCTAGAGAGGAAGCAAACCAGGCTTTCTCGCTGAGGACGCCCCCGGGACCGCCCGCCTCGATCATCGTGCGCTGGTAGTCCAGCAACGCCAAGGCGGCATCGATGCACTCACGGCGCGAGTACTCGTGCTCCGGCCGGGGTTCGACCTCGACGAGGTAGCGCCGGTGGAGTACACAGCGGCTCTTCTGGTACAGGGACCCGAGCCCGAAGCGCTGGATCACCTGCATGGGCGGGTCCGTGACGCTCTCCTCGAGAGGCTTGACCTTCATGAAGTAGGGGACGGCTTCCCAGACCGCGTTGACCTTGGCGTCCACAGCCATGACCTCGGCGTACGTCGGCAGCGTCAGCGCGTGCGCTTGCCGGGCCACGAGCCCAAAGACGCCCGCCAGCTTTGCCTTGTAGATAGGGTACGTGAGCGGGGTATAGTCGCTACTCGGGCGCGGCGGGGGCAGCTCCTTGGTGTCCTCATCAAAGTCCGAGTCGATAAGGTTGCGCGGCATCTCCGTATCGCTCTCGATACCGTGGATCATGCAGGGCAGGCCGAGGTGGAAGGCGACGAGCAGGTCGAATTGGATGGCCAGGTTCCACATGCGGCGCCTCATCTCCCCCTCGTACGGCGTGATACCTGGCAGCTTGCTGGGGTCCCGGTGTAGGCCCATTTTGAGCATTACCCGTATCAGCGTCGCCGATAAGAGGTAGCAGTTCATCTGGGATACGCGGTTGTAGAGGAACTCGCCCTCGCCGTACAGCAGAAAGGCCTGCAGCGTAAAAGGGCCCGGCTGGTAATACTTGCCCCGGATCAGTGCCCACCCGCATATCCCCCGGTACTGCTTGAACCGGTCGATGGCCGGCACGTCCGAGTCGACCTCTAGCTCGTGCGGTGACTGGAAAGTGGAGAATAGAATGCCGAGGGCCATCACCATGAAGAGCGTGGCTATCCAGTGCAGATCCGTGCCCTGGGGGTCTTTGAGGAATGCGTTATACTGCTTGGTAAAGGTCGGTATGTGAATGATATCTTGTTACGCGTGTAAGCAACTAGATACATGAATGCATAAGTATACATGAGAAAGGGGATGTGGGTGAGGGATGAAACCTCTGCATTAATAATAATAATAGTTCTAGTTATATAGGGAGATGAGAACAACTCACGTTGTGATGGACTATTTGAATTGAAATACCTGTTCATCAAGCGATCCATGACGGTCTTTTCGGGCAGGAGGGCCAGCATCTGTCTCTTGTTACTCGGTGCGCCCGTGGAGAACATCATCAATTCGGCTGGCCCTGTGTTCTCGTAGAGCGTATCCGGGTAGTCGTCGTCCTCCTCCTCCGGGACGTCGAAATAGTTCTTTAGGTCCTCAAGCTAGTCGGGGAGAAAAGGGGGAGGGAGGGGGGCGTCAGCTGAGGGAGAAAAAAAAATTAAACGAAAAGGGGAGAAGCACTGCATCATATCAAACAAAGGCCACACCTACATCTTCCAATATCGCCATGAAATGCGTCCCGCCCACGTAACTCGTCGCCCTCCCCCCGCCGCCGAGCACCACCGACCCGCCCGCATCCGCGCCCTTAGGAGTAGTAGTAGTAGTAGCTGTAGCCGCCACATCATCATTGACCCCCTTGCCACCGTCCGTGTCGATCATCTCGCGGACCATGCCCTCGAGGCGCTTGAGCCGCGCGGCCATGCTCCTGGAGGTGGCCGGCTGCTTGGCGCGCTCCGGCTTGGGCGCATATGCGCACGTCTCGGGCCTGCCCTTCTTGAGGCACTGGCCGCACGGCGCGGCGCGGTCACATTTCAGCTTCGAGCTCCGGCACGGACCGCAGCTGAGGAGCACGCGCGTGCGCTTCGTGTGAGGGTGCGGGGCCCGGCCCGGGGGCGGCGAGTGGCTGCCACCGTTGCTGGTTGTGGTTGTGGTTTCACCGCTCCGGGGGGGCTGGCTCTGGCCGGAGGATGACATGCTTTCTCTCTTTTTCTCTGCTGCTCTCTTGCTCTCCCTTTCTGCTTCTGACGGGGTTACAGTGGCCTGCTACGCCTATAGCGTTTTTGTGTGTCTCCCAAGAGAGGACCAGGGAAGGCTCGTCGAGACAAGGTGTGTTAGATAGCTATGTTGTGTACCTAGGTAAGTTAAACTAGAGAAGTCCCTAGGAGGGTGGGAGATTGGAATCCTATGAGAGAGACTTCTGCCCAGGATCCTACACTAGGTAACCTAAGTACTAAGCTTATTAGGTACTTAGTTACTGTTATGTGGGTGGTCCGTCGGATCAGAAGAGGCAAGGATACCTAGGTTAGGTAAGTAGGTAGGTAGTATTTTCGTCCAATAAAACGTCCTAAGACCTATAGTCAGCTTGCCCACCTTTCTCCTCTCGATCATGCGGGTGACATTAAAGTGACTAAATACATGCCACTACTTATTTCCAGGTGCGGCTGAAGCAAAATCCCAACTAGGTAGGTATTAATGTTCTCCCCTGGAAACATGTGAATTTGAAGCAGGTACCTTACCTTAGCTACGTCAAGTAGGTAACTAAGGAGAGAGGTAGGTATGTCAGGGGTCAGGGATCACCCCGATAGCCCCATGACACCTTGGGACGGCGATAGAGATACACTATCGCCGGTTGACTCCCGGGTAGTGAGTCGCTGGAATATCCCTTCCAACCCTATAATGTAGGTATATATACGAATGAAAGTGTGTATATAATATATATGTGATTTACTGACTTGCTCAAGTCATGATCTTAAAGGCACTGCGTAGAACCCCCGAGCTGTCAGCAAACCATCACAGTCTGAATACGAAGCCTCTTTATTCTCTCTCGATACTACACTAAACTTTCACATTGAAAGAGACAAAATTCGCACAGTCCGCGAAGACATAAATTTAGAAAGATATACAATGGCGCTCTGGTATTACTTCTTTTTTTCAATCCGTACTTTGTGTGCTCAGCACAGCTATAAACCACCCCTGATTATCCCCATGCTTGCGCCTTGCTGAATCTTTCTGGACGACATTATAGATAGATATCGATTTTATGAAATCCGACTTCACATCAATCCATGCTTGTTTGCTTGTTTCATAGCTAGTATATCGCGTTACTCGGAAATGGTCCTGCCGGTAGTTTGGTATAGGTATTTAAATAGAATCGAATCCCCCCGGGGGTGTTTGTTATGTTCAGACCAGCCGTGTTCGTATATCGTCTAAGTACCTGGTTCGATGCAATATCCGAGGCGACGAGATCACCAGGTAAACTCAGTTGCGCGAGTTCGCAAATCCGGCATGCCAGGAACCAGGCCCCGCGTACCGCACTTCAGAATAGCTCGACGTTCACGTAGGTTGAACTCTACAGACCGGACCATCACCCGCTTCTTTTCCGGTACCGTTATGCTGCCGCCATAGTTCTGGGGCAGAGTTTGTGTACTCTCTCTTCGACTGCCCCAGCGCGCGTTGCCACCGGGACCAAGAGGCGTATCATCTCCCATAATAGGGGAGCTATTCGACCGGGAATCGGGACTTCCATAAGCATTGCCGTCGCCGCCGTCATCGTCCTCTTCGATAGTCATAATCCAATATCCTATGCGCGCGGCAAGTTCACTATCCCACATCCCTTCTCTTCGGGAGCTGGTCCGCAATAGCTGGATTGCTTGACGGCGTACAATCGGGTCGCGACACTTGGTGGCCACGACGAACAAAGGCGGAACGACGCCCAAATCTGCGCTAAAGCTCGGCTTAATGTGTCGCGCTGTGTATTGGCCTCCGAATATGTCTGGTTGGACAGACTGATGTGGACAAAATTGGGGATTCGGGCATCGCCTTGCCGCTGCCCTGCGCTCTTCATCGCCAATCACCTCCATCGCCAACCCAACAATTTCTTTGAAAACTGGCAAAAACGCATCGAACGCCATTTCGCTGTCTTTGTAAGTCATGCTGAAAAGAATGGAGCCCATTAGCTGGTTCATCTTAAGAACCCCAATAGCAGTCTTCTCTTGGCTGCTCTTTGCGGGAGCCGTACGGGAGGCTAAGATAGGCTCAAAGGCCTTCGTCCAGGCCTCGAGCTGCTCCCGGAAGCCCGTCCCATGTTTCTGTAGGGAGGCTGGGAGAATACCCATAGGATTCATGGTCACAAATGTGAACATGGTTTCGGTATATCGCATTACTTTTTCGCACAATGTATCCCAAGCTACCCTTGCTTCGTGGAGAGAGTCAAAAACCTCCGGTATTTGTGATTGGTTCGTCGATACCGGGGACCCCCCATCGGACGAAGGAGACGTTGGATATTCGCTATTCTGGGGCGTGAGGCGTATGACATGGGGCGCGGGGAAATGGAAAGCCATATCGTAAGACTTGGCTTGTATCGCTAAACGAGTGAACATTTGAATTAGATCCTGCTCGACTGGCTCTTCCGGACTAGGAAGAAAAGCCATGCGGCGCTCAGCACGCAACGTTTCTAATAGCTGAAGGCCAGTTTGAATTTGTTTGATCGCAGGCTTGTGATCGCCAATGAACGAGTCGAAACAGGCTAACAAGACCGACGCCATGAGACTTGTCCTTTGTGAAGAACGAGATCGAGAGGTATCCTTTACTATAGCTTTGATTGCTAGCGAGTATTGATTCAAAGCAACCTCCCAATGCCGGTTAGCCTGGTCTACCGGATCGACAAAGTCGCTGGGAGAACTTGGCGGGGATTCCGTCATCTTGTCCAACGTCTTGTAAAGCGCACCCAGAGCGATAACAGAATGTCGAATAGCCTCCTCCGAATGACATTCCTGTAGCACACGTCGAGTCCAAAAGGTAGTATCGAAAAATCCCGATAGCTCACTTGCCGTGTGTTCTCTAAATAGCTGGAAATACAGACCCTCCTGGGGGTTGAAGGGCAGTGTCGACGGCCGATGGACGGTAAGAGAAGTCACCGTTGGTGTGCTCGGCGGCGTGAGCCTGACGATCGTTGTTGGCGGGGGTCGGGCCAGCGGCCTCAAGGGCGCCCTTGGTTGTATGGCCTGGGCATCATTTGCACCTGGCTTAGGGGCGATTCTCACCTCCTCGAAGATCTTGGCTCGGGGAGGAGGTGGGTAACCGGTGCATCGTTTCTTGGAGCGCACGCAGTTTGTGCATTCCGGTCTCTTTTCATCGCATTTGATCCGTCGTTTTCTGAAGTGGTGGAGTGACTACTTAGCACACTGCGCATGGAAATCATGGATGGAAGACACAACTCTCGTATACTGCTAACTGGGCACAAATGGATGCACCTACTTGCAATTGTTGCAACCAGTTTTGACTTTTGGTTTGCTAGTCCTTACTCTTCTGGCGCGTTGGGACGGGTCGTTAGATGGCATCGCAGCTTGTGATAAGCCCTTTTCTCTCATACTATTGTTCATAAGGACAAGGCTGAGCAGTCACCAACTCTGAAGAAAACGGAGATGCGGTTCTTTTCATGACAGGGGGCACGCAAATAAGTGAGGCTTTGGGACCAAAGCAGTGTGTGATGTCCCCGGAACTTAAAGCCGATATTCTCTCTCCTTTGCTCTCCTAGAACCGTGCGCTTTATTGATTATTCTTCTTTGTCTAGGATTGTCGAATTGAGGATTGTAAATTTTGGTGGTTATACCGGCTGCCTGTTATTTGGTAGAGGTATGGAGAGGTTGATGTGAGTTCGTGGCGGGGGAACAAGAGCCGTAATATGAATAGGAGGAGGGTGCACTTAGTTAGTTAAGAGAGTTAGTGAAAGGGGTATCGTTCATATAACACGATAAGGGCACCTGGCATCAACCGCGATGAGGAAAAGAGCATAGGGAGGGGGACGGGAAGGTTTGCGACACGGCGATCCGAGGTGTGAAGAGGCGAGGCAAACCAATGGATGTGGGTGTGTGATGTATGAAGTGGAGATAGATGCACGTATGTATATATATATATATATATATATATATGTAGGTGGTAGGAAGGTAGGTAAGAATAGTTAAGACAGCTCATGTAAGTCAGGGTTTTGAGTGGTAGATTTGTTTTAATTCCGAGATATTGGGGGAGAGGGGGGGTTTCTGGTGGCGGAATCCGGGAGGTATATAGGTTACATACATACCAGACATCCCTGGGAGATCAGAAACCAGAGATCAATGCGAGACGGAGTAGAAGGGATTAGTAGGTTTGGAGATGTTGCTGTGTTGATGTATTGATGTAAGTTACATAGCACTAAGTACTAGGTATGTAAGTATCGTTGTAAGTGTGGTATGCGCTGTTGTACATTGATGACATATATACCTATACGCAATAGTGCTCGGTAGGGCGGACTAGGTAGATTGGTAGGCATACTTCCATCTTGCAAACTGGATCCATCCCTGTAAGCGCTATGCATGTCGTCTACCTAGGGAGGCATCCTACAGCAAGTGGTACAACAATACCATTCGGTGTGGCTTAGTCGCGGCAGAGAAAGGCGAGCCTACCTACCTTACCTAGGAACCGACCGCCTAATATTCTTTTAGTTAGTCCATTAAGTAGGTACTTACAGTACCTTAAAGTACCTCCATGGCCGGGCATAGCCATGTTCAACTTATGCTCCGGCTGCAGGTGATGTACTACGATGTAAGTATGATGTAGGCGGGTGATCCAAGCCCAGAAACTGGAGAGTCTACTTACCTACTGGGACATCGGTTTCAAGCCAGTAGCAGCACCATGGCTTTTTCGATATGATTTCGCTTGTTCAGGTCACCCTCGCATGCTGTCCACGGTCCGGATTCTTGCAGAAGCAGGCTCGGAAGGCGGCTAGCTGAAGCAGAGGTCTCAAGGCCACTTTCTTGATCCATAACTACGAGATCGGGTGTTTATCGCCTGCATGAATATTCCAAATGTTCTACACATGGAGGGCAAAGGGCAAAAGACTGTGGGAACATCAATGTGGTGTTCCTGGATCATGCTAGGTACTTACTTACTGGGCATTGACTAGGTATTAGACTGGCTGACTGATGGAATTGATATTACATAGGTAGATAGTAGGTAAGCAGTTAAGCTAGTTAGATAATAGGTATTACCCGAACTCCAATGAGTATAGGTCGTACCTAACGCAATACTCGCATTAGCCCATGACGAAAACATCATTAGACCAAACAATACCTACCTAGTAGATAGTAGGTATCTTGTATAGGAAATTGTCGAAAAATCTACGGATGAGAAGAAGACGCAAATGGAACATTCAGCTGTTCTAGAGAGTTGGTCTAATTACACAGCAATTACTAGGGACTTTTGCATTGGCCAATAGCATGTCGAAGCTTAGGTCTCCCATACCAGACCTGGAGCTGGGGGACCTACCTAGGTTAGGTACTTCGGCAAGGAACCGAAAGACCCCTCCAGCTCCTTCCTTCCTCGCCGTTCCTCGCTCCTGAAACAAGACTCCCGACTTCTCGCTTTCTAACTCTCTTTCTCCCTCTAATAACGCCTTTAAGGTTGTTAGAGATAGGTAGGTCCTTATCTACATACCACATCTATGTAAGTGGATTGTAAGAAGGAGGAAGTGCATAGGTATTAGTAGTAGCTATTGGGTAATGTTAGTACTACCAGATTAGATGGGTTCTGACATTGTCGTACATAGCCGTCAACTAAAACAGCCCCCACCTTGAATATCAATCACTACCTAGGTTATCTAGTGTCAACTAGATGCACAGGTACCCCTGGTAGGGGTGTTCATAAGCCACTATAGATACCCGATACAGAGTAGAAAGTAAGGCTGTGAACACAACACCGGTTCTCAACCCACTACGATGAACCGACCGACCTAACCTATGTAGGTACCTACCCTAGTCTGCTCAATCTCCTAGATTGCCTACCTACATTGATCTACCTATCTGGTGTATCCATACAAAAATTCCCGACTATATTTCTTTATTTATTACTTACTAAGTAGTCACTTGATCGCTATTCCTTGCTTCAAAGGTCTATCTATACCTATTGTCCTACCTACCTATCAGTATGTAAACTAGTCCGTTGCTAACCTAGGTTAATAGTTATCTAGGTTAGTAGGTCTATTCGGTCAAAGAAACATTTCCAACGACTTGATGAATCCACGTAGGTCCACGTCATAAGTATCTACATAAACACATCAGGCGCTTAGGTATGTATTAATGCTCCACCATCATACCCATTATACTTACATACCTAACCGTGCTGACCCCCATCTGCAACGACCTCTCATTTGCAACAATAAAACGCAACTTTTATTTATATAATAATAACAACACATTATAAAAATTTATAAAAAATATTTTTATATTTAATAACTTTTTATTTAATTAAATTTAATTTTAAAATAAGTTTTTAAAAATTATTTATATATAAAATACTATGTTTTATAAAATTTATATTAAATATATAATTTAATATATAAAAGTTAAAGTTTATATATAATTAAAATATATTAATTAAATAATATATGCATATATATAACTTTTATTTTATACTTTATAATTTATATAAAAATATACGTTAAATATTATAAAAATAAAAACATTTATTTTAAATAAAATTATATATATTAATATTATAACTTTATAAATTTAATATTATATTATATATTTAAAATATAATATAAATTTTAATTAAAAAATTTAAAAAGTATTTTTTATAATTATTTATAAATTATTACGGGCTTAGCTTAATTAAGTAAGGCCTAGTTATTGCTAAATAATTTAGCTTTAAAAAATGTAAAAATTAAGCAACGCATTTATAAATGTAAGCATACCTGCACTTATAAGTGCGGGTATATAAAAGCTGTAGTTAAATTTTTTTTTCATGCAACTTTAATATATTTTACTTTATTTATAATAGCGCATAACTTAACTTTATAACATAAAATTATACTGCATTTATATTAGCAAATTTCAGTAAAATAAAAAATTTTATAATGTTAAGATAATATAGCGCTTTTTAAAGCAAATAGTAAAATTAAACAGTATTAACTGCGCAAAGTTAATATAACTTACTTTAAAATAATTAATTTGTTTAAAGGTTAAAAAAGCTTTTTAATTAGTTTTTTATAAAATTTTAACAGCAATAATAATAATAATATAAATAAAAAATATAGTAACTATTATAATAATAATAACAGCATTAATATTAACAATAATAATAATAATAATAATAATAGCAGTAATAATAATTATAATCCGCATTTTTAATTACGGACTTATAGCCGGCTGCGCTAGCAGCGGCGGTTATAATATAAATAAAAAAAAATTATTAAAGTAGCTAGCATAAAATAAAAAATTAAAGTTTTTTTTATTTTTATTTTAATAAAATAATATAAAAAGTTAAAATCGACATTTTTATTAAATTATTAAAAAATAATAAAGTTATATAATATTTTATATTAAAAATTATTTTTAAAAAAAAAGCAGCAAAAAATTAAAACTTATTAAACGTTTAGCAGTTTACACGCGAACTTTACGTTTAAATAATTTTTAAATTATTTTAAGCTTACGTTTAATAACGTTTAAATAAAAAAATAAGCGTAAAATTAACTGCAAAAAATAAAGCAGTATAAAAGTAAATTTTTTAATAGTTTTTTGCTAAATTTTAAAAAAGTTTTTATAAAAGCTAAAAAAAGCAATTAAAATAATAATAATAAGCTTATTTAACTGCAAAGTTTATTATTAAAATTATTAAAAAAAAACTTTATTATAATTATTATATTAAAAACTTATAGCGCTTATATTAATATTTTGCATTTTATTACTTAAAATTTTAAGTAAATAAATAAATTTAAAACATTTATTAAAAACGCAAGTAAAATAAAAACTATAAAAAAAACGCTTTTAAAAAAGCGCTTTTTTTTTAATTAAAAAATTAATATTAATAAATGCAAACGGCAACATAATAATAGTTATTATAACTGTATATAAGCAAACTTACGTTAAAAATATAGTTAATGTAATAATAAGTATTTATTATCACATTAAGTAAGTTATAAATAAAAAATATAAAGCTTATAAATTAAATAAGTTTTATTTTTATTATAACGTTAATTAATATAAAGTTAAAAATTATTTTTACGCTTTAATAATTAATTTTAATAAAGTAATAGTAAAGTTGCAAACTGTAATATAAATTATTTAAATTATTATATTTATATTTAAAAACGTAAAAAAAAGCAAAAGCTTAAAAAAAAAGTAATTTTAACGTAAAAATAAGCGTTAAAGCTTTTTAAAAAAATAATAATAAAATAAAATTTATATAAAAATAAAATAAATAATAATTTATTATTATTATTAATTATTATTAATAAAAATATATTTTTAAAAGCATTTATAAATAAAAAATATATTTATTATATAGTTATAAGTAAAAAGTTATTTAAGTTTATAAAAATGTTATTAATTTTTATTTTATATTATACGGTTATAAGCGCTTTTAAAGTAATAAATAGCGCTATTATATAAAAAAGTTATTTACTTTAAAATAAAAATATAAAACTATATATAAATAATATATATATATATAATTTTTTTATTAAAGTTTTTAATTATATTAAAAAAGTTTTAATTAATTTATAATTAAGCAGTATTATATTTTTATAAAAATTGCTTATAATATAAAAAAGCGTAAATATAAATAAACTATATAAGTTAAAAAAGTTTAATTTTTATAAATAAAAAAAATTAAAAAAGTTTAATATATATTAATAAACACGTTTATTAAATATATTTATAAACTTTATTATAAAAAAAAGTAATAATTTTATAAGTATATTTATTATTTTATTAATAAATATTAAAAAAGTTTTATAATTTAAAAAAAAAATTTAAAAAAAATTAAAAATATTAATTTTTTAACGCTTTTATAAGTTTTTACTGCTTTAAAAAAAGTAAAAAATTAAGTATTTTACTTTATATAAGCTTAAAATCGATTATAAAATTAATTTATAAAAAAACTAAATAAAAAAAACTTATATTGTTTTAAACCCGTTTTATAAAATATTTAAAAAAAAATTATTAATATTATATAAAATATTAAAAAAA